>CM054149.1:9851165-9891165 GCA_028751875.1 Rapana venosa
CCATTTCTTTCTTTTTTTTAGGCACTATCTGTGGGGGATCTGGGTTTCTGGTGTTTTTTTGATGGGGCGATGCTTCCCACCAATTCAGTGACTGACGCATTGGACCCTGTTCTGGTGTTTTTGATTTGGGCACGGCGTTTTTTCCCATCATCCACAGTTTTTGATGGCACTGGACTTTACTGGGGTGTTCTGGTGTTTTTCTTTGGCAAAAAGGTATTTTTCCCATCATCGCTTTTCATGGTGCTGGACAGGGAAGAGCTGTTCTGTGTTTGACTGGCAGTGGCGTGCTTCCGTATTCAGTGCTGGATTTGGACTGGAGCTGTTCTGGTGTACTGACCTTGGCACAGGCGATGCTTCCCATCATTCAGTGACTGACGGCACCAGACTTGAATCATTCTGGTTCTTGTACCTGTCAAACAGAAGCAAGTCCCAAACTATAGAAATGAAAATAGTCTGCAAACATTAGAACTAAACAATAAATATATATATATATATATATATATATCTATATATAACAAAGATAAAACTATTAGCCAGCTGCCATAGCATAAAAGGTAGCACATTGGATTCTTGCTTGTTAGGTTAGAGTCCAAACCCCACAAGTGGTTATAAAAAGTAAATTTTTTTCTTTTAAAAAGTCTGCCAGCCCTGACCCAGAGCAAAACTTACAGTTCAATGGGAAACTGGACACAAGTCGAGCATCAACACTGTACAGATGCATTACTGTGTTTGAAAAAAACCTGCTTGACCAACACTGCATGTGCCTTTGTCTCGTGGGCCTGACTGACACCAGAGCATTTTTTTTTTTTTAAAGACGAAGAACCTGGTGAACTTAATGCCATACTATACACATCATTAAGTGTTATGCCATTTTTTTAAAAACGATTTAGTGGCCCCTGTTTCTGTGATCTTGTGGTTATCTTCATTTTTATTTTCCATACAGCTTCATGCACGAGACAGGCAGAAAAGAGCAACAAGATAAATGACATATGCACATACATATTCTACCAAACAGTAATTTCCAAAATGAATAACAGGTTCTAAGAAAGATGGGAAGAACAGGACAAAAACGACACAATATACACACAGTCAAACAAGCAAGGACAGACAATCCTGACAGAAAATGGTGGCCATAGGCGATGACAAACATGAAGACAAAACACACCATACAAAGGCAGATATTAGCTCAGGTAGTCAGAAAGATGACAAAATGAATGGTACCTGATTTTCTTTTTTGTTGGAAGTGATGTCACAGCATGTAATGGTGCTGTACTTCAGTGACGCTTTCTGGTCTCCTATCCTCAGTCCCTTGAGGATGGACACGTTGGTGGACAGTCTTCTCCAGGCTGGTCATCTTCAGAGTTTTGCAGCAACACAGCCATGGCCAGGCCGGTCCAGTCTTTTGATGGGGTCGCATCACCATGTGATCCGCATGATGACTAAGCAGGTCAGGACTGGTGTGGAATAAAGGGTGGTGGGAAGGAAAAAGCTGAAGGAAATGTTTGGAAAATGTAAGGGCCGGCAGACCCCCCCTCCCCCAAAACCGTCCCCTGAAGATCCCAGGGGGTGACACGGGTCCCCCTTTCCCCAAAAACGTTTGCCCAAAAAAGACCCCCAAGTAGGTGCCCACATTTCCACCTCCCTAATAACCTTTTTGTCCCAAAGACGCCATTTTAAGGGTTCCACAGTCCCCTCCCTCAAAAACCCCCCTGCCCAAAAAAGACGCCAGTAGGTACCAGTCACCCTCCCTCAAAAACTGCTGTCCCAAAGTTTGAAGTCACACCCCCTCAAAACCGCTGCCCCCAAAGTTAAAGTCACCCTCCCTTTTAACCGCTTTTCCCAAAGATGAAGTCACCCTCCCTCTTAACTGCTGCCCCAAAAGTTTAAAGTCCCCCTCCCTCAAAAACCCGCTGCCCCAAGGGAAGTCACACTCCCTCAAAACCCGCTGTCCCAAAGATGAAGTCACCCTCCCTCTTTAACCACTGCCCCAAGATGAAGTCACCTCTCTCTTAACCCTGTCTCAAACCCCTTTGTAGGTGGCGGTTTTTTTCGACACCAAATATCACTGTCCCCAAGTTTGGCTCTCCGATTTTGCACTTTTTTTTGTCCCTGGGTTTAAATCAAAATTATTTGTTTTTTGGCTTTTTTTTTTTTTTTGGAAATTTTTTTTTTCAAAATCCTATGCTACTTTTTTTTTTATTTTTATTTTGTCTTTTTTGGGCTGAATTTTTTTAAAATTTTTTTTTCATTTTTTTTGGTTGCCCAAATTTCTATTCTATTTTATTTTTCCTTTTTAGCAAGGATCAGAGATGAAATTTTGGTCCCCAGTGATCTTTTCAAAGGCAACTGACGGGGCGTTAAAAGGGCCCAGGACAGAGTCTGACAAAGAAATTCGGGGAAAAAGGGCAGTTCAATGGCAAAGACACTTTCTGTCAAAAAAACTTTGGTGGAAAAAGTTAACCCCACGGGGCCCATTTTCAATGGAAAAGACATGTCTGTAAAAGGGAACTTTTGTTTGGAAAAAAAGTTAACTCACGGGCAGTTCAAGGAAAAAAGGCACCGTCTGTAAAAGAACTTCGGCGGCAAAATCTCCCATGGGGGGAAATTCCACTGCATTTTTTCACCCCCTTAAAGAAAACATGATAGGTCTTTCAGACCTCTCTTTTGCATCAACACTACCAGTGCTCTGGCTCACCCATGGGGGATCTGCAAATCTTCATGAACCCGAAAACTTTCGGGTTTAGGAATTTCCCCATTCTAGAACTTTGAGGATAGCAAAATACCCCCATTCAAAGGGAACTCTCAGGTTTAGCAAAATTTTCCCCCATTCTAAGAACTCTGGGGGTAAAAGAATACCCCCATTCTAAGAACTCTCGGGATGGCAGAATACCCCCCAAAATCTAAAAAAATGAGGATAGCAGAATACCCCTTTCTAAAAACTTTGGGATAGCAGAATATCCCCCTTCAAAGAACTTTGAGGATAGCAAAAAAAACCCCTCATTCAAAAGAATTTTGGGGTTTTAGCAGTAAAACCCCCTTCAAAGAATTTTGGGGGTTTGTTAATTTCCCCCCTTCTAAAAAACTTGAGGTTACCCGAATATCCTTCTTCAAAGGAATTTTGGGGGGGTACCCAAAATACCCTTTAAGAAGTTTGAGTTTAGCAGAATACCCCCATTCAAAGAACTCTCAGGATAGAAAGAATACCCCCATTCTAAGAACTTTGAGGGGATAGAAAATTTTCCCCCCTTTAAAAAGAACTTTGAGGATAGCAGAATACCCCCCTTTAAGAACTTTGAGGATACCCAAAATTTCCTTTTTTTGGGAATTTTGGGGGGATGCGGGGAATATCCCCATTTAAGAATTTTGGGGGATAGCAGAATATCCCCCTTTAAGAACTTTAAGGAAAAGCAAAATACCCTCTTTTTTTCAAAGACATTGAGGATGCGGGAAATCCCCTTTTCTAAAAAATTTTGGGGTTGAGAATATCCCAGTCTAAAAAACATTGGGGGGTTGCGGGAATACCCCCTTTTAAAAGGAACTTTGGGGTAGCAAATTTATCCCCAATCTAAAATTCCCTTTAGATTTATCCAAACCTTTGGAAACAAAGCTTTTTGAACCCCTGGGGAAAGCATTTCCTTCCTCCATTCCCCAACCCCAACTTTCTAACAGGCCCAACCCCCCAAAGGGGTATATCACGTTTCACAGCATGGCGCTTGTGGGGGAGGGTCCAGGCTTGCTTGCAGTTTCTGATAAAAGACAAACCCAAAAGAGTAATAAAAAATGACTATTTTTTTAAAGGGAAAAGGAAAAAAAAGGTGTGTGTGGCAATGTATGGTGTGCATGTGTGTGTGTTTGTATGTGTGCCCCGCATTCAGTTTCGAAAAAATTTTTGCTGTTCATGTGAGACATGGGAAAGCTCTCCCCCGGGGGGATGGTGCCTTGCCATCCGAGCAAAGCCACCCCTCTTTTTTCATGTTTCCCTTTTTTTCCATACAAAGTTTTTTTGGGTTTTTTTTTTTTTTGTCAGTGCCAAAACTCTTGGGAGTAGGTTGCCATGGGGAAAAAAAACCCCAAAATGGCCACCAAAACTAAAAGCTTCAAAATTTTTAACTTTTTTTTATCTAAAAAAAAGTACAAAAAAACCCCGTTTTTTCAGTCTGTTCCACAAAACCCAAATTCTTTAGATTTTACAAAAGGGGAAAACTCCCTATAAAACATTTAGCTACTTTTCATACTTTTTATATTTTTTATTTTTGGCCACTTTTCGACCAAAGGGCAGTTTCTTTGTGCAGACCCGCAAAATGGGCCCCCATTCCCTTTCTCTTCTCTCTCTCTCTCTCTCTCTCCTCTTTATTTTTATATATTTTTAATATAATTTTTATATATATTAACCAAAAAGCCCCCCAAAAAAATTAAATTTCACATTAAGGGGCTGTTATTCCCTGTCAGCAAATTTTGGGGGGTTACAAAAAACCGAACCCTTTCCAGCTTAATCCTTTAAATCAGGGAAAGCAGCCCGCCTTCATTTGTGGGTAAAAATGGTTTTTCCTATATAAAAAACTCAAATATTTGGGGAACCCAAAAGTTCTAGCTGAGGAATAAAAAAAAAAAAAAAAAAAAAAAAGAGATATTCGAACCAATAATTTCATATCTGCACATCTGCAAAAAATTTTTTTGTACTCACCATGAGATTTTCGTTGAAGTGCACGCCACCCCCTCGTGTGGCATCCCCAGCTGCAAGAAGTGTTTTCTAAAGAGGGGAAATCGTACTTTGGCTTTCTGTTCCCGTGGGGCTTCTGCTGCCAAGTAGCCCCCAGTCAAAAGGGCACCCCAGGTAGGTGGTGGGCTTTAAACAAGGTCTGTTCATTGAAAACGCAGGGTGGCCTCCTGTTCTTTGCTGAGAGGCTGAAAATCGTGTTGTGTCTTTCTGATGCGTTTTCCCGTGAGCATAGTTTTCCCTTAGTTATGATTAGTATGGTTTTAAATTTGGGGATTAGTACTATGTACCCCTTTTCTTGGTGTAGTTATGAAACCCGTATCGTTTATGTTACATAACCCAAATCAAAAAACCCAAAACCCAAAACTGGAAGCTCACATAGTTCTGTTCCCAATTCTGTTCTTTTGTTTCGAATTTTTTTTCCTTTTTAAATCACCATTTTCCCTTCCCGGGTTTCCTTCTCACCTGAAACATTACAACCCGAAGGGGGTGGGGGGGCTTTTCAGTTTCCAAGGTGGGTTTGGGGTCCGGGTCCGATCTGACAGCCCCGGGGTCAAGCCCAGGGTTGAGCCGCCCCAAGGCGCCCGATTTAAGGGGGATTCCCCCCGGGAGGTTTTTCAGGGCTCTACTTCCAAATCCCCCGAAAGTCCTTTTAAAAGAGGGCTAAAAAACAATTTCCCCTGAGCGAAACCTTTGAAAATCTTGCACCACATTAAACCCATTTTTGCCTTGTGGAAGGGGAAGCCCCTTTTATGCCCGTTGGAAAGATGACAAAAAACCATCCCCAAAACCCAACCAAAAAAACAACAAAAATTTCCTTTCACTTCCCCCACAGCCCGGGAAAGCGCTACCTTTTTTGGCAGGTAAGAACAGTTGCGTATGCAAAAAAACCCCACCATTTGGTTTAACCTCAGATCTTGCCAAAAAACCCAAAAAAAAAAGTTACAAATCTTTTTTTTCGGCTAGGTCTCAGTGTTTTCTTCAAAACCCTCCCGGGGGCAACAGAAAAATTAAAGTTTAAAATAAAGGACCCAAACGCTTGATTCCCTTATGTACCAAAACCCCGTCCCCACTGCACTATAGAACCAAAACCCAAGGGACCCCCCTGTTTATAAGCAAAATGGGCCCGTTCCTTCCGGCAATGGGGGGCCCGTTTTGTGATGTTGCAAACCCCATTACAAGGTCGTGTTTTCCAAATTCTACCCCTGTAGGGGGAAAAATCTCTGGATGAGGCATTTGATCTGAAAACAATTTAAGCACTTTTTTTTTAAAAAACTAGTTTAAAATATCTTCTTTAAAAAAAAACCAAAAAAAAAAACAATGTATGAAAAAAAAATAAAATCCCTTTACCGTCTAAAAAATATGTCAAGAGAAAAACTGTTGGCAGCACTGATGAGTGATGTGCGAGCCTAAGTGGAATGTCCTTCAAAATGTGTGAGATGTTTACCATGTTCCTGAAGACTTTTTTCCCCATTAGATAGGGTTTACACAGACCTCTGAACAGTATAAAATTGAAAGCCTTTTCAAGGAACTTTTTAAGAAATTCAAGGGTGTCATTAATACAGTATTAAGATTATAATCTACTCATGCTAAGATATATTTTTGATTGCCACCCAAAATCATCTTCTTCCTTTTATGTCATGTTTCTCCCAATTTAGTTTCTAGCAAGTTGTGTGTGTGTGTGTGTGTGTGTGTGTTGTGTGTGTGTGTGTGTGTGTGTGTGTGTGTAAGTGTGTGTGTGTTCAAATACCATTGCAATATCAGTTGAATCTTATCCCTTTTTTTTTCTTTGACAGGCATGTCACAACACAAGAACACATTTAGTATTGAACTAATAACCACATGCAAATCTTCCAATTTGTAATGAATACAAATTAATTCCATATATATATTATATATATATATATATATATATAATATATATATATATATATATAATATATATATATATATATATATATAGTGTGTGTGTGTGTGTGTGTGTGTGTGTGTGTGTGTGTGTGTGTGTGTGTGTGTGTGTGTGTGTGTTGTGAGTTGAGATCGTTTCACTTACAATACTTTTGGGTATATACCATGTAAGTGTGTCAAACTGTTACGCTGTATGGTATCTTTATACCGGAATAGATGTGTTTCACGTTAAAAAAACCCAACAAGTTTATAAATGTTAAAGCTTCTAGTAACAAAAGCATCTAAAGTTCATAACTATCTCTTGATAACGATGGATGCTGCATGTACCGGTTCAGTTTGCAAAAGAATGCCACATTTGAAACGAAATGTCAAAATATAGAAACCGAAAGTACACGTATAGTACCGTGATCGCTTGCTCATGTTTTGTTTTGTTTTTAAAGTAGAAAATCGATACGTTATTTCGTTTAGAGTCGAGCGTTGAGCACCAGCTGCATCGAATTTTGTTACCTTGCATATATGTTTCATATCAACTTGTGTCCAGAGTGCCAAATCATGGTCGGACCACGTCGGCTCTTAACTCTTGCCCACTTCTTCCATTGCTTGCAGGCTAAAGCATTTTATCCCACGCAAAGCAAATCTGGTTTTGTTGTTGTTGCTACTTCGTTAATCTAGCCTATGAGCTCTGCTTTCGTCAGTTACACGGGATTTAATACATAGTATTTACCGTTGTCAACTTGTATTTACGTATTTACGTTGACAAACTTCAACTTTGGCGCACTTCCTGTGCATCCATCTCGGTAATGATCTCCCTTGGATACTGTTGTCTGCTACTGTTATAAAAAGGAAAAGGTAAAGGAGTCCCATAACCTATAAGGTCGTAGGGGAGCGAGGCGTCAGAGACCTCACTTCTCTAGGGCCAGCATATTGAGGGCGGCGCCCATCTCCTCTCCCTCGCTGCTTTACCTTCCCTGACCCTAAAGAGGGCAGGTACCCATTTACAGCTGGGTGAACTGGGGGAACTGTACTGAAGCCAAGGCGCGCAAACGGTCACCCATCCAACTGGTAACCACGCTCGACGCTGCTTAACTTGCCTGGGGGAAAGCGAGTGCTCCGACCACTGAGCTATCCCGTCCCCATGCTACTGTTATACTGTAGTCCAAATACTTGTGCACATGTGAACGTTTATTTTACTTATTTTTACGCGAAAAAATATAGCTCTAGTTGATCATTATCCTTAAAGAGAATACTTTCGACAGAAAAGCCTTGATTTTCAAGGTTCCCCCACCTCTTCTGATCTGACACCTAAAGGTCACTTCATTGTCAGCTTCCATAATCATGTTTAGCAATCCTTTAACTGAAGGTTGTGTATGCAAAACAAAAGCTAGGCATGCAGTCTCCAAACGTAATGGTAACGACAACTCCTGATCAAAGTAAATCAAAAACATGTGGGCCCACCTACTCAGGATGGAAGGTAGCAGGAAGGTCAAGCTGTTGCCCTGCCTAACAAGTAAACTGTGTGGCTCTGAGTTCGATTCCCAGCCTTGCCCTTTCTTCCCAGTTTGAAAAGAAAATCGAACTGAATGTCAGAGTCCTATGGATGAAACTGTAGACTGAAGCCCCATGTGTGGTAGCATGCAAAACATCTTGTGCACAGATTATTAATCCATTTTGCCTTTTGGAAGAGTAGCCCACTTCTTACTGGTGGGAACAGGTGAGATTTTTAAAGATATGCATGCACACAGGTCGGAATGCGGCTGCCTAAATAGTAGGTTAAAAAAAATGATCGCATAATTTATGTGCAGCTCTGAATGAATAATGGTGGTCATATCACTGTTGTTTTGACAGCTTGGCAGCAAACAGACTATGAAAATAAACCCCAAGTTGTAAACTTAGTCCCGAAAAGCCGAGTTTGTCTCGAATGCTAATAATAATTTTGGGAGGACCAGCTTTACTTTAGTAGTGACACAGCTGGCCCAGCTGGCTTTAATCGTTGTCATTTTTTTTTATTTTTCAAATTCAGGCCTTCTCAAGTTTAAGGGGATGTCTGGACTACAGTAGTGTCACGTGAAAACGACCCCCCTGAATTTTGGAACTTGGAAAATGTACCAGAAAGTCTACAACTCGTGAGTCGTTAGCATGTAGGCATTCATTGAATGGAAAATATTACTAACCATCGTATTGAGTGCAACAATTTGCATGCAGAGTATCACCTCCAGTTAATTCGGAACTTGCTAGAAGACGGCAAAGAAGACTAACAGGCGTTACAGATCAATTTCAATTGCAAAATGAATTTGCTCTATCAGATACGAGCTTTGACATGATTAAATTTTCCCATCAGGATATTTGCGAAATTACTAGCACAATGTATGATCCATGCATTTTATCATTTTTATAAATGAATCCCCCATCTTTTTATTCTCATTTCAGCCACTTCCCGTTTTTCTGTGTATAATACGTTCACTTATCTGTTAGCCGTGCACAGGATTGTTAGGGGGGGAGGGGGGGTCTTTCTCCCCACTTACTTTCCTAGGAAATCCAGTTTACATGATATTTTTTCCACATTTATTTAAAGATAGACCTACATGATCAGGAAAAATGTCCAACTCGGCCCCACTGTCACTTTCCACTCTTTCCCGAGCTCTAAAAGACTTCGGTATAGACCAGTTTAGTATTCTTAAGACTCATCTACGATCAAATCTCGGTTATCTAATTTTCTCCTTATACTGGCAAAGTATTCAAAAATGCCATAAACAATTTTGGCATTGGGGAGGGGTGGAGGGCGTGAGGGGGTGCAGAAGTGCAAACATTGGGAGGAAGCGGGCACAAAGGTTTACGCTTTTAATCAATGGACAGAGAAAGAGTTTGACTGGGAGATAGAAAACAAAAATGAAGCAGTCATAGCTATAGCCAAACAAGTTTGCATCAGCTTAAACAATGAAAAAAACAATGCTGTCTTGGGCATCACATGAATGTGAATCTACCTTATGCTTACAAAGCCAGCCTAGTGGTTGTAGAATTACTCTCGCAATTTGCCTGCCGGCAAATTCGAGCCACAACGGAAGACACCCGTTCAAAGGGATTTTTCCTTCAGACAAAACTATAAACAGAGGCCTAAGTGTGTGAACACTCGCAGAACATCTTGTGCGAACATTAAAACCCATTCTGCTTTTCAGATGAGGAGGCCATTTTTGCCAGTATGAATGGGTGACTTTTTAAAAATTTTTTACCGACCTCGGAATGTCTACCTAAATAGCGGACAAAAAGTCGCATACGCAAAATCTCACCATTGATGAATCTCAGTGCTCTAGCTGAGGATAGGGGAAAAAACTCGGAGGTCCCATGTCTAACTTTGCAGAAGAGCAACTTACACACACGTCAAACCTATCTTTTTACAAGATTCACCATGGTGGGTAACATGAATAGCCTGAAAAGGTATGGGTTCAGCCATATTCAGCTTGCTCAATACACTACCTTTAGATTTCAATGCAGTACCCCCAACGACTCCTAAAGGAGTTGAGTCAAGTCAAGGAGAGGGAGCAGAGGGAAATCTTGCCGCACCTTAATAATTTGTTTAACCTGTTGGAATCCGTAACAAAACAAAATTCGATTAATCTTCTTGCTTTATGGAATGTTTAAACGTGCTAAATAAAAGAACATCATGGACACTAAACAAAACAGCATAAAATATAACAATAGTTTCCTACCTGTAGCCTGAGTGAAAAATGCCCAACGTGGACAAGGCGTGCTTTTGTCCCTCTTGTCCCTCTGAACTTGTATCGGCCACCATGGGATGAAGAGTGAAAAGAGTCCTTGTCCTTGTTGTTGAGGTTATATCAGAGTCCCAGCGGAGTTGTCCGATTTAGGGACAGTGGTGGCAAGTCATCCCACTTTGGCGCTTCAGGCCACCCTAAAAATGGTACACTTCTTGAAGCAACAGCGCTAGGCCTGGGCAAGGAAAAGAGCGCTGTGCAAACCTAAGCGTCAATGCATGAAGAAGAGTGGGCCAGTGCATTAGTTACAGCATTTGTACTGGACCCTTTGTGAGCCAATGGTCATTTTACTGGTGCATCATGGGACATCAGCGCTGACGGTGATAACTTGTCACACGAGAGCTCACCCCCCCCCCCCCCCTCTCTCTCTCTCTCTCTCTCTCTCTCTCTTTCTTGATAGGAAGGGGGGGGGGGGGGGGAGGATGAATCCAGATATATTTTTCCGATTTATACTCAAACACATGCAATGACAAGCACTCATACACACACACTGGTGGACGGGATAGCCTAGTGGTTAGAACATTGCGCTCGCAATCTGACAACCCGGGTTCGATTCCCGTCCAAGGGGGATATTTTCCCCTTCATCTCCCCTTTCATCAGTGCAGACTCCACTCTCCCCAAAAGTCCTTCGGATGAGACTATAAACCGAGGCCCCGTGTGCGAACGCACGCAGAACATCTTGCGCACACGTTAAAATCCTGTTCCGCTTTTCGGAAGAGTAGGCCATTGTGTGCCGGTGGGAACATATGACAGATTTCACAGAAACCGCATACACACGGGGACTAGATGTAAAAAAGCACATAAGTGCTTATTCCATTATCCTCGATATAAAAGAATAAAATGAAATGAAATGAAACACACTCATTTGCATCCACCCAAGCACGCACGCACACGCGCGCGCACACACATATAATTATCTATCTATCTATCTATCTATCTGTCTGTCTGTCTGTCTCTCTACCAATCTGTCTATCTATTTATCTGTCTGTCTGTTTGTCTATCCACCTTCACAGCAAAACTGAGTTTCAAAAAAACATGGAGTGAACGTTATGAAAAAGGGAAAAGAACAATGGACATTTTAAGCTTTTTTTACAGAAAGTAAACTGCACTGATTTTTCAAATACAGCGGAAGTTTTTTGATTCCCAAATCTAACTTATGTTCATGCATGGAGCAGATATTTGGGGATTATTTATTAATAATGACAAGGAAAAAGTTCACACCTATGCAATAAAACGATTCTTTTCTGTACCATTAGCCTACACTCGTCTAACAAGCGCGAACGCACGCAGAACATCTTGCGCACACGTTAAATCCTGTTCCGCTTTTCGGAAGAGTAGGCTATTGAGTGCCGGTGGGAACAGATGACAAAATTAACAATACCGCATACAAACGGTGACTGGATGTAAAAAAAAGCACTCAAGTGCTTATTCCATTATCCTCGATATAAAAGAACAAAATAAAATAAAATAAATGTTATATGGTGAAACTTGCTATCGTCTAATTATAAGATCACAGGCAAAGTGTATCAAGTACTGGTAAAATTAACACAACTTCCTATGTCAAGATTGTGCAGACAAGCGTATTAGATGCTGCTAACTCAACTAGAAACAGGGAAGCAAAACTGGACATTTTTTTGTTAAGAAATTGTAACAACGTATAGATTTGACATAGTGTGGATATGCCAGGGAGATGGATTTGAGGAAGGATTTTTGTGTGAATTTGAAGAAAGAATGATAGCTTCCTACAAACAAGACTGGCATGCTTGCATAGAAGAAATAAGAAAAGTACACCTGGTACTCTTCCTTCAAACGTGTTTTCCAAACAGAAAGTTATATTAAGGTGGTAACACAGAAATAGCACGGAAGTAATCTTGCTCCATTGAGATTTAAACGTTTCCGCGTTTGTGATTTAATGATATTGGTGATGATCATGCTATCCTGCGCCTCTTTACACACGCACGCACCACACTCACACATGCACAAGAGTCTTATTCTATATACTAAAATCGCAGAGAGAGAGAGAGAGAGAGAGAGAGAGAGAGAGAGAGAGAGAACTCGAACTCGAACTCAACGATTTATTCACAAAAAGGCCATTGGCCCATACGTGAAGGGGGTTGCCGAACTGCTTAGTATTTTGGTTTTAACACATACGCACACACACACACACACACACACACACACAGACCAACATGTTACTGTATAACACAAAGTCAGCTACAAAAATATCACTTAGGATAACATTATCTCTCTTATTCTGAAGGCTTTACACAAATATAAAGTGAGGCTGCGCACAACCTCAGGATGACTTGATGCCAGGAGTAAACAGAGTCTGAATAAATTAGGCTGTCTACTATATTTAACAGGGATGTAGTTCTGCCTAACATCCTCAAATACTGGACAGCACAAGACAAAGTGTACTTCATCATCCGGAGCTTGCTTACATAATGGGCATAACAGCCCGAGGTCGTCAATATCATGTTCTCTGTATCTGAATTTATGAACATTTATATCTGATACACCAAGTCTAAACTTAGACATTATTCTTTTCAAATGTATATCCATATCAAGTTTTAGATAAGGTTTGACATCATGCGAACTTATAAATTGTCTGTACATTTGAAATCTTTCACTGTTTTGTATATGATTACTCCATTGCTGCCATCGGCAGTCAATCAATCTTTGCCTGAAAGCGTTAATAAACTCTCTACAATTTCCGACTCCTTGATTGAGCCAAACAAATCCAAACCCGAGTTCACACAAACAGGTACGTATTTGTGTTGCCCAGTTGTTTTTCCCTTTGACATCTAGATCATAAAGCATCTTGTAGGATTTAAAAGGTAGCCTGCTCTCATTCATATGCAGAATCTTAATCCAATATCTAATGCATCTTACAGCAGCATTAACAGAGAGAGGGTATCTATTAGTTTCACTATAAACAAGATCATTAGGTGTACGTCTATCTAAGCCTAAAAACTGCTTTAAAGCAAAGAGGTGTACTGATGAGAGAGAGAGAGAGAGAGAGAGAGAGAGAGAGAGAGAGAGAGAGAGAGAGAGAGAGATTTGTTCAGAAACATAGAATTAAATGGTTTATATCCAATATTGCTGACTGTGTACTTTCACTGTGGATACAGCATACATTCATAATATGGTAAACCATGGCATGTTTAGCTATTTCTTGACAATAGAACTGCGCACATGTGCTTTGAAAAATGAAAGCAAAAGTAATAAGTAAGATTGTGAAGAATGCTGTATCTTGTAGGTCAGCCTGATTTATGGGTTTGTTGTTGTGGTTTTCTTTGCTGCTTCATCTTCTGTGACGTTCTGGTCCTGCCCTTCCCACACCACTCATTTCAATCTCTCCATGTCACATCCCCGGGTCAGAAGTCCACAGGGAGCCTATCAATGTCAGGCCGCCATGGGGCCACCAGCCAGAAGGGCCCAACACCGCTGCTGGGTCAATTTGGTGGTGTTCAGTGGCGCCTGTGCTGAGCTAACATACGCAGGACACGCCCTACAGAAGCCCCCTACTGATGGCAGTAATAGCTCAATTGCAGAGCCAGACTGAGTGAGACGTCCAACCTGGGGTGGTGGCCACCACAACGTCCCTCCAATGACCTTCTCTCTTGAACCTCCAGCCCTGAAGGCTTTGACACAAACTTACCACAGAAGTGTATGGGGAAACTGAAACTTGAGGTCACCATGAGACCAGAGCAACACACGCCACTGAATCAGTGACAGTTTTCTTTTACTGCATGGTGATCAATAATGATGATATCGTAATGCTGCTGCTGTGGAAGTGCATGTGCTTTGAAACTACTTGACAGGGCTGAATTCTACGCTTGCTATCATAATATATCCCAGCATCAGCCAGGCCCAAAGACAAACAGCAGTGTTAGGTAATTTGAGCAACACTCTCAAAATCGCATCTGTAAAGTGGATGAAGCTCAACTGTGTGGTCCCAGTCTTTCCGATGAACCCACAGCGCACTCACTCTGGGTAGGAGCCAGCCCCAGTAAAACAAACAAATCCCCATCATTTTTATGGGATTGGAACCCGCAACCTTCCAGTCCGCAACCCAATACGCTAACCACTGCGCCATAGCGGCAGATGTAATTTATGGTATTGTATCAGTGTATGATTCGATGAAATTTGCATTCTTCAGAGAATTGATATATATTAATATTTGATATTACACAGAATGTATTTTGGACACTGAATAGGAATTTCTGAATGGTTATAATTGTATAATGTGCCAGGTATGATGACACCTAAGAACAGTTCATGCAACAGGGGCATTGTGAGGTGGCTGGGATGAGGTGGAAGAAGCCTGACTGCCTTGTTCAGGACACACACACCCTCGCTCCTCCTGCTGATCAGAACAAGACCTGACACATTGTTGGATGCACTGCCTCGTCAGGACAGCCAGCTATGTGGATATGGGTGTGATAGAGATGTGACCAGAGTAGCCCAGCATGTCAGGATACATACCATGGGCACAAGGCATGTGTGTGTGTTGGGGGGGGGGGGGGAGGGCACAGGCAATACAGAACAGGCAGCAGAGGCTGTCCTGACCTTTCATTGTTGTGGTAACCCGTTTATGGGGTGGGAAAGCAGAGCCAAGTGGTGAAGAGGTGAATCTGTGGTCTACAGCTCCCCCCACCCCTATCCACTAGACCATGAGTGGTGGTCTGGGTGCGGGTCTTGTGGATAAGACAATAAACCGAGGTTCCGAGTGTAGCATGCATTTAGCGCACATAAAAGAACCCACGGCAACAAGACAGCAAGAGAGTTGTCCCTGGCAAAATTCTATAGAAAAATGCCCCTCTGATAGGGAAACATACACATGTATACTGACAGGAAAAGAAAAATTAATGATAGGTGGCGCTGCTCTTGAGACGATGCGACCTTCCCAGGGAGAGCAGGCTAGTAGTTTAATTTCACCAGTAAAATCTGCTGTGACATAAACTGGCATACAACACAATAAAATACAGGAGCATCAGACTAGCAACATGACAGTGATTGAGGACAGTTTTAATGCTGTTGCTTTGATTTTACTCTGTTCCCTCAGTGATATTACACAGTTTTAAGCCTCCACTGAGGTGTCAATTCAAAGGGAATTTAGATTCCCTAAAGTAAAAGCATGGCTGCATGTCTCTCAGTAGTAATCATCATTCCAAAGATTCTGTTATTAATAACTATGGTAATTTATCACTGAATGTTTGCATTGCACTTAGTTTATGATTTTTTACTCATGTTTGTTGCTGAGCGTTCTGATTCTGATCACCTTCCTGTTGAACTACATATTAATCCAGTATATAATACATGTGTGGCAACTGAGGAGCAACAAGTTGTGGAAAAGTTTGTGTGGGAAACTCTCAATTTATAGAGATCATCTCTGTGAAGAGAGCATGTTTGAACAATTTTTAAATGCCTTTCAGATGAATGATGAAGTTCTAGATTTGTTCAATGGTTTCATTAAATCTGGTATAGAATGTATGAAGAAACAAGGAGTATCAATAAAGATCTATCAAATGATTACATGCTCTTTGTCTGTCTGTCTGCGTTCCCTTACTGGGTGAGGTGCCTAGTGTCTGGTCTTCTCCTGTGCTTGTGACTTTAAAGGAGAAAAAACACAACCCTGGTGTTAAATAAACACACCACATGGTGTGTGTGTGTGTGTGTGCACATGAAAGCGAAATTTCATAAGTGTGGAAAAATATCCTTTTCCTCACTTTCATCCTTAAAGTCAGACTATGGCTACCTTTGTCATGGGCAAAAGCAGTTACATACACTAAATCTCACCATTGTCATCCTCGGAGCTCTAGCCGAGGGAATGGAAAAAAACCAAAACTTTCATTCCTCTTCACTGCACTCACACCAGCGGGAATGGGAAAAAACAAAACTTTCATTCCTCTTCACTGCACTCACACCAGCACCCTGTAGTTCAGACATTTATTGGTAAACCAATTTCATCAGTAGCCATTGAGGGAAAAAGAAATTCAAACCCAAGTACCACAGAAGAGCCACTGAACCAGTTCATAAATTGCCATGTATCTAACAATTCATACTACGTTGACCTGAACAGAACATGTCAACATATTTGAGGCAACTCAATGGAATCATTAAAACAACTTACTTAAGAACAAGTTCAACATGGGCAACTTTACAACGCTGCAATTTCAATATCTATTCTTATATATCCCTTCATACAGTCAATCATCCACCGAGTTTACTTAAAATGTACTCACATACACACAAACCGAGCTCACAAATAGCTGTACATGGCATATGATTTGATTATATATTAAGAAAACAGTTCACACAGCAATCCATCATCAACAATGAATCAGTTTCAATCATGCTTCACACTTCTTTTCCAGGAAATTTACAACTGGGCCTTTAGCAGATATTGTAAGAGATCAAGACCACTGGATCACAATAACCTCTTGTGCAAAGGCAGATATTGCAAACTCACAGTACTTCATTTATTACCCGGCTGTGTCTATATACCTTCTCATCAATTTACAGCTAAATAAGTAGGATTCAGGCTTCTCTCTTTGGCCTTATCGTTTTAGACAGGGGATGGGGGGCTTAACAAGGGAGAGGATAAGTAAATCAAGAATAGTTTATGTAAGTGAGAAAAATACAAATATTTTCTTCACTACATTTAAACCGCAATGCAATATTGTTGGATATAAAAATTTTCGGAATTCAGAGGAGAGAGCAAAATCGCTATGCATATCTTAAACATTTTATTTTAAGGGAAAAGTAGACTTGAAGAAATTCTCTGTTTCATATTGTTACGTGGCTATTTACAGCTTGACTAGTTTATTGCATGGCATAATCTAAACTTGTGTTGCAATCCCTGATTTCATGCTCATAGCACACTACATTCACAATACCTGTGTGTGTCTTGAAGGTAGAGGAGGACATTTTTTGTGTGTGTTACAAACTGTTGCTCTTCATCTGTTTTTGGTTGCTTGAAAAAAAAAAGACCCATGTCTTTCACAGGCTAGGAAAATTGGTACCTTTTCACAAGTCAAATTTTTTTTATATAAACCTTTAACTTATAATAACAGTACTACAAAAATAAAAAGGGGGTGGTAGGCGGCCTCTTTTCTCAATACAGATAACCATGAAAAAAAACCTCACAATATTATGCTTTACATGAAAATATATTTGGTGTGCAATACTGTCAAAGTGACAAGGTTACCTTCATATGATCTGCTGTGAACAAGAGATAGGCTACAAAGCAACAACTGTGTAACTAGCTATACCTTACCATTCAAACCAAAGCATTCTGATGGTGATAAACACTTTTTGCACATTATGTGAACTTCTTTCTTCGCCAGAACATCATTGTGTACACTGGCAAGCATGCAAATCAAAGAAAGGGGGTGGGGTGGGGGGAGAAATAGATGGATAAAACCTGTCAATATAATCGAGCCTTGCATATGTTTCTGAAATGATGATGAAGAAGAGATCAGTTGTCTATAGTACATAACTACAAGCTTGTAATGAGCACATTATTGAGTGAAAACAGAATGTTTACACAACAGAGGACCTCA
This sequence comes from Rapana venosa, assembly GCA_028751875.1. NCBI lineage: Eukaryota > Metazoa > Mollusca > Gastropoda > Neogastropoda > Muricidae > Rapana > Rapana venosa. The sequence continues at coordinate 9,869,129 of CM054149.1, forward strand.
CCACTGATCCATCCATTTTTCATTAAAAAACAAATCGGTACAATTTAAGCACATATATATATATATATATATATATATATATATATATATATATATATATATATATATATATATTCATATATATATATATATGAATCAACATCTACACACACATGCATGGACACATGCGCACACTTACATTCACAAAACCGCATACACACAGGGACTGGATGTAAAAAAGCACACAATTGCTTATTCTGCTCTCCTGGAAATTAAGAGTAGACTCAAATAAAATAAAAATAAATAAATAAACACACACACACATACGACATGAACAATGAAAGCACTCAGAAGTTCTGGTTCTCAAAAATCCCATGATATAAAAATACGCCTACACTAAGTAAAACATGAAAGAAGACACAAGGAAGACTAAGTCATTGCACTAGACTCTACTTACAATACAAAACACCTTTTACTTTTTTTTTTATCCTACAACGGTCTCCTGCTGATAGCTTTTTGTCAGGCAACACTATAATTATAAGTAAATGCCATTCATAACACCCCAAGTTGAACTTAATTCCATCAGCTTTCAAAAGATGTTGAAGAGAGAGAGGAGAGAGAGAGAGAGAGAGAGAGAGAGAGAGAGAGAGAGAGAGAGAGAGAGAGAGAGAGAGAGAAGACAGACAGACAAAGAGAGAGAGAGAGAGAGAGGGGGTGGGGAGGAGAGAAAAAATAGTGTGTGTGTGCGTGTGTGCGTTTGTATGACTATGTGCATGTGACATGAGATAGCAAAATCCAGGTTTCTTGTCATTGCTTTTCTTATTTAACTACAAATGAACAAACAAAAACCATCACTACACCAACACTACTAATCTTTTGACATTTTGTTCTGTTAAGTGCGTTTGCATTCAGTCTTTTAACAAGTTCTGAAACACTGGTTTGTGTCTCAGCAGTGTTGGCTGAATTAGCAGGCATGGCTTTTCTCTCTCTCTCTCTCTCTCTCTCAAGTCAATGTAGTATATATGATATGCAGACCTGCCAGCACCTAAGTTTTCTTCATGAACTGTCAGCATGTTGATCAGGTACGCATGTTGAAAAATATAAAACTTCATATCAACATTTTAAGACACCTTCAGTTTCAGAGCTTATTCACATCTAGTGATGTTAATTCACAGACCTTTTTTTTTAATGGGTTGAAGAAACAGTGACTGATAGATAGGTGGCTTCAAGAGTGTATAGGTGACATACACTGGTCCAGCATTTAGGACTAAGATTCTTTGTGACAGATGTGCTGTAACACATATCAACTATTGTTCAGAATAGTTCCTTCTTTACCAAAAAGAAAAGCAAAAGACCACCAAAGTATTGTCTCTCTGTTGGCTCGCTGTATATACTGTTTAATATTGAAAATTTTTATCTGGTTTGGGATTACAAATTTTTAGCAGTGGTTCAATGCAAAAAAAGGGGGGGTGGGGAGGGGGAGGATAATTATGAACAATTTGTCTTTTTTGCCGTACTGTTGCAGGAAGTTATTTATTTCCCTTACGCCTTTTGTTAATCTCTCTGGTGGTTGGTCATAACATAGACTGCACTGGCTTCAAACTACTTGTTTTTTCTTCTGGGGCAAGTACGACACCCTGCCTCGTTGTGCTTTGTATGCTAGTGAACTGTAAATACTGACAGGAGTTTAGTACAGCACATGTTTTGGAGATCAGCTTGAAGAGGCTTATTTTCATACTTTTCAATAAAATAAGTACACTTCACAGCAAAAATGTAGCAAAGCATTTAAAAAGAATTAATTAAATGTGCAGAATTTCTCTGTAGTCATAAGTGACTTTCTTACCAAAAAGTCAGGCTTCACTATACAGATATATGACAGGCCTAACAAAGAGACAATCCGTACTTCGCAATTCAACTCCTGACTTTGTACAACGGCAATTCCGTTGAGCGCTGATACAGTGGGGACAATCATAACTATTATCCAACAAGGAAGGTGGCAGGACTATAAAGACGTTCACCTGCCTAACAAGTAAATCATGAGATTCTGGGTTCGATTCCCAGCCTTGTCCTTTCTTCCCAGTTTGACAAGAAAATTGAATTAAATGTCAAAGTTCTTTGGATGAGACTACTAACTATGGCCATGCATGAGAATACATGCAGAGTATCTTGCGCGCATGTTAACAGTCCAACTCGTCTTACAGAAGAGCCGGCCACTTCGTGCTGGCAGGAACAGATGACAAAATAAAATAAACGCATGCATGCAGGAGCCGTGTTTAAACACCATCCCTAGAGCTGGAATGTGGCTACCTAAATGGTGGTGGTGGTGGTGATGGTGGTGAGGAAAGGGGGAAGGGGATGGCCCCACATGCAAAAATCTTATCATTGGTGAACCTCTGGGCTCTAGTCAAAGAACACCCTCACCCCCCCCCCCCCCAAAAAATCAAACCAACAACAAAAAATCCCAAACTATTATTCCCCCTCTCCTGGATAATGATCTTTGCAGCCATGTTCAAAGTATTCCATAGAGTATTTATAGATGTCTCTTAAGCATTTTCTGAATTTTTACCAAATTTTCTATTAATCGCCAGCCACCATGGTGCAGTGGTTAGCATCTTGGGTTACGGACTGGAAGGTCACGGGTTCGATTCCCATAAGAGTCATAGGGATTTTTCAGACTCTGGCCAGCTCCTACACAAACTGAGTGTGCTGTGGGCTCAGTGGGAAGACTGGAACCACACAGTCGAGCTTCATCCACTTAACGGATACAAGTTTGAGAGTGTTGCTCAAATTACCTGACCAACATTGCAGGTGTCTGTATCTCTTGGGCCTGGTTGACGCCGGGATATATTATGATAGTAAGCGTAGAGTACAACCCTGTCAAATAGTCTCAAAGCATTTGCACTTCCACAGCAGCAGCATTATGTCATCCTCATTGTCATTCATCATCATGCAATAAAAAAAACCCAAAACAATTGCCTCTGATTTGGTGGTCCCGGCTGCTCTGTTCTCCTGGTGACCTCAGATTCGGTTTGCCAATACACTTCTGTGCCTGTGGTGAGTATGTGTCAATGCCTCTAGGGTTGGAGGTTCTTGGGGGACGGTTGCTGGAAGGATGTTGTGGTGGCTGCCACCTCGGGTGGGCAACTCACTCAGTCTGGCTCCGCGACTGAGCTAATACTGTCGTTAGCAGGGAGGGCTTAGTAGGTGGTGTCCTGCGTATGTTAGCTCAGAACAGGCACCACTGAACACCACCAAAGTGACCCAGCAGCAGTGCAGGGCCCCTCTGGCTGGTGGCCCCATGGTGGCCTGATAGTGATGGGCTCCCTGTGGACTTCCGACCCTGAGGATGAGACATGACAAATCTGGGTATGGTTGTGGTGGGAAGATTGGAATGAGCGATGTGGAAACAGCAGGACGGGGTACGTCACAGAAAAAAAATTTGTAGGGGAGAGGGGAATGGGAAAGGGAAATAAGGGAAGGGGAGGATTGCAAGGGGGCAGACAGACACAGGCAGAGAGAAGCATGTGTAGTGCAATTTCGCACGAGTGCGACGGCCTGAGTCATTTTGAGCTACTGATTCTAGCTGCTATGCCATCATGCCTGTAGATTCTATTTACAACAATGTGAGCTAAAGAATAGATCTGTGCCAACAGTAGTCATCATAGTGTGAGCTCCATAATCAAGTTGCCAGTGAAGAAACTTACACAGCCTGAGCCTAAATACCTGTCAGAAGTTTCTAACATACTTATCTCCTTTTTAGTAATGCCTCCATTTATATACCTCTTAAATATATGTCATTTAAAAAAATTCTTGTTAAAAAGTTCCCATTTATTATCACAAATATTTTTAAAAAGAGGTAAATGATCACAATATGAAAAAAAGATATATGCAGAAAAGTAGGGGGAAAAAAAGAAAAGTAAATGGTCCTATGTTAAAAGAATGATAGAAACGTGCCAACAAGTGAACAGAAATAGCCAAGCATTTATGCACACACACACATGAACACACGCACACAACACTCTGAGTGCTCATACTAATTTTCTGGTGAGGGTTTCAAACCACTAGCGAAGTCGGTTTTAAACAGAACAGGGGAGAAAAGAAAAAGAGAGAACTAGCCTCTAACGGGCTGAAATCCCACTCCTCTTGCTAAACCCTTATTTACACCCAGGGGGTCAGCAATCTTTGGTTCTTCCATTGGTGGACACTAGTAGGCATTCATGATAAATTCAATATGGTGACAGTCCATTCTGAAGTCTTTAAGGTCGACAACAATAACAACAAAAAAGAAAAAAAAGAAAAAAAAAGTCTTTATGGTCAGGTGAGCTATTTACTAATTTTGTAACTCTTCTGTACAGAGGCAATAGGTGAACTATTTGTTTTAATTAAAAAGCCCTTTCCCAGCACTATGAAATAAAGCCCTGATTTTGAACTTTCAAAATATCGGGCAGAAAAGACAACAAGAGTGAAGAAAGGATGGATGTGTCGCTGCATTTCTGAGCATCCTGGAGCGTTCCTCAACGCTTTCTTCTTCCTTATGCTGCAGCAAATCAACTTAACGTCCTACAGGGAAACACTCCTCTCACCAAACACACACACAAGATATAGTAAAAAATGTTTCTGAAAAAAAACCAAAGAAAACTGACGTGTTTGTAATGGCATGATAAATGTTCATACTAAATAGTTATTTTTTTACAAATCAAGAGGGCTTCTTTAAAAAGCTGCATTTGAAATAAAATACTAAAATGATACAGATTATGAAATAAACAACAAACAAAACCCATTAAACCCTCAAAAGAACAAAACGATTGTACTGTTAAAAAATAAATGCCGAACAAAATGACCGTTACTACCTACTAGCTCAAAATATGACTGCAGAATGATGCACCTGCGCACTCTGAAACTGGCAAAAAATATCAGCAATTTGAGTTTCAGTTCAATAGCCTGGTATACAGTGACACAAAATTACATGAACAAAACCTCAAAAACCAAAATAAAAAATATGACATTACTGAAGAGCACCAAGCAATAAATGCATTCAATTTAAATGTCTACTGCACATAGGTTAAGTAAAACATTATGACTTCATCAAACAACAACCCCCCCCCCCCCCCCCCCCCCCCCCTCCAAAAAAAACCAAAACAACAAAAATCCCCCCAAATTAAAATCCAAAATCAAACAAACTCAAAATAAAACAGAACAGGTCAAGTCTTATTCAGATTACACAAGCAGGAATGCACATATTAAAAAAAAATAAATCTAAGACTAAAACACAGAAAATGCCACTTTAATGGTTGTAGTTTCAAATAAAAGTTATATTCTGAAGTCTGATAAAATTACACGGATTATACGAATTTACCTTCATATAAATAGTTTGTACCTATCTACATTTCACAAATTGTAGGCCATCTAATAATTGCATTTCTCTAATTACAAATGCCCTGTTTGGTTTCTATCACAAGAGGAATACTCACATCACTTCAACAACACAACCACACAAGTGTAAGAAAATATATTTTGTAGACAAGTTTGCCTTTTACTTTTACCTCTTTTTTTCTTATTTTTTTGGTCAAGGGGGAAAGGAAGGTGGTGGCTACTGCTATTATTTGCTTCCTTCTTATAAGTTAACAGATTGTTTGCATCAGTTCTTTCCCCCCCCCCCCCCCCCCCTTTTTTTTCTGTGGGTCACCCATCCTCTTTTTCTCTCTTATTTTTTCCTCAATTGTTTAAACGCCTTTTTTTCTTTCTTTTTCAATGAGTTGCCTTGAAGTTTCCATATCTGTCCACAAAGCAGAAGTCTTTAGTTCACAGAGAGAGAGTAACACACAAGCTGTATTCTGTCCCTGACTGCTGTACTCTGTATGGCAGCCTGGGTGCTAGCCTTCTCAGTAACTGATTATGCCCAGCTGACCTAAGCATCAGTCGTACACAATATCATTAAAACGTCACAAGAAAAATACACAAAACAACCCATCAAGAGAGCTGTCCTTGGCAAAACATCTGCAGAAGACTTCTCTCTCGCACATTCACGGATGAGCAAATACTTCCTAAGACTAAAATTAAGCATGAGGCATCCAGCAATTAAAAAGCATTTTTATGCGCACAATCATCTGGTGATGGATTCTATAGTACAAATAGTTTCTCTATATAATCTTAAAGATGGCGTGTGTGTCCATCCATATGTACAATTTGTCTCCTTCTTCAGTTCTTCCCCTTCAATGGCCAACAGAAATCTGCTAAGAAAGCAGTCGGCCTCCATTTTCACAAGATATATTAAATTTTTTCCAAACAATCTGTGCACCTTTTTTTTTAATCAAACAATTACTGATAATCTTGTACACATCTGCACAAGTATGGGAACACTTTTAATGTGTATTCTCAACAGGGTATACTTGATATTTTCTCCACATTTTCTCTTTGTGCCTCTCAGACCTGAAGATATTGCAGCACAGTGTAGCAAACATGATTCCAATGAATTCTATAAAAACCAAATCTAACACACCCTTCATAGTTTTCAGTGATGAACGACTTTGACTACAATTTGCAGCCAACCAGGCACATGGTATAAGTGAAGTCTGGGTCCTGCGCTTGGTGAATCTGTATATTTTATACTATGTACAACTGGAGGATACAGAACATAGATAATAACAGCAACTTTTTGGCTGAATGAGAACATGGCTATAAAAGAAAATCATTATTTGTAAAGATATTTGTCTGAGCGCAGTGACTGGAATGACTATTTGCACTTTAAGTTCACACATTTTCCTCCTTTTTCAAATAAAATTTTTCTGTTCATTTTGAGACTAGGTTTGTTTTCCCCCAAAGTTATGAGTTCTATAATGTAAGGATATCAGGGCTGATAAGCATGAGCACTATTTCAAGAACAAAACTTTTCTTCACAGTCTTCACAATTGGCTCCTCCTTTAGTGGGGATATCGAGGGATCATGAGAGCTAAAATCATAAAGGACTTTAAAAAAAAAGAGTTTTTGTTTGAAGCTGGATAATCATCCCAAAGCATACTTGAAATGTCCCCAAATAAATTTTTTCCTCCAAGTAATTATTTGTTTCCACTTCCTGATATGAATGAGGCAGATGAACTCACTATATCAAGACTGACTGATATAAGGAAGCAAGAACCTGCACAACATTCTGCTGACTCTCTGTCCTCCTCCCACAATCAGCACTTAACCAGCCACTGAGAAAGTTCAATAGTATCCTTACATTTAGAAAGAAAGTGATTTTAGGCAGGGATGTATTACTGCCTTGAGTGACATACAACTCCATGACAAGAAACTAAAGAAAGTGCCACAGACAAAGCAGCAAGTCTTCTTGCAGCGTCTCTGCAGTATAAGCCCATCAGGGGCATAAATTTTCATTCCAGTTTACTCTAGCTTTTTCTTATATAATACAGTAAATGTCTTCCATTTATAAAAAAAAAAGTAGCTGCAGAGATTTCCCAACAGTTGTGCCTTAAAAGCTGCAAATCCCTGCTCAACTGGAGAAACTACTATACTGTTAGCACTCTTAGTAATTGCAGAAACAACACCCACACATGCTGCTTAATATATATACAATGCAACTTTTACCCATCACGTTCATCCACATTCCGTATCTTCAAAGAGAAGTTCCGCATATCTGTACAGGAGGGCATCAATCTGCCAGTTTTCACTTTGGACATGTACTGTGGAACCAGGCAAAAGGGACAATCAATCCACCGACAGGACAGGAGTAACAAGTTGTCATGACAATCAATAAGGCCAACCAGTTTCTTTCTGTCACCATCGATGTTGTTCACATCACTGTCAGAGCTGAGCACAAGCCATCAAACAATTATAAGGCAGGCAGATTGTTCATTTGGCAAACAGAAATGCTGAGAAAACTACACACACACACACAAATCAGTTCTTGTACTATGAAACCACTAAAAAAGTAGATAGATACACAGAAGAGACAGAGGAAAAAATACAAGTTTCTGCGAGTTTATTGTGGTGTGTGTGTGTGTGGTGTGTGTGTGTGTGTGTGTGTGTGTGATGTGTCCGTGTGTGTGCATGTGTCTGTGAGTGTGCACATATGCATGCACTTGAGTGAATTAGAAAAAATGTCTGTTTTGCATTCACACACAGATACATTGAGGGAATGTGCTCAAGAGGGAAAAGTAGATTACGGTAAGCTATACACACAAAAAAAGATGAACAAATACTAGCACAAAAAGCAAAGAGAAAGAAAAAAAAGAGCAGAAGAAAGTTGCAGCAACTGAGAACACGCTGATGTATGTCAGCAGACTGCACATCATGGCCTGCCTTCCCTTCAGCACACTGTAGTGCTCAGACTGCCCACAAAGGAGCACTCCTCACATCTCCCTTCCACCATCTTCTCATGCCATGTTTCTTCACTCCAGCTTCACTAAAACCCTGGTCTTCAAGTCTTCCCACAAACGCAAAAAAAAGAGAAAAATCTTCCATTTCACAGGAATACATATTATAATCAACGATGAATCATTCCCTGGCTGTCATCGTCTTCTCACCATCGCTGTGTTCATTTCTCCCAGAGTCTGTCATTTTTCTTTGCTCACTTCTGCCGAGGCCTGGACAAATGTGTTTCCTGACCCTCTTGTTTCGCTGTACTTGTTTTTATAGATAAAACTCCTGCATAGGGTCATGCCGCACACCTGTGAGTGAGTTCACTGTCCCTGATGAGACCAGGGATGCAAGTCTTCTGTCAAGAAGGATCGTTATGGAATGGTTACTTTCCCCTCAGCTGGCTCAAAGTATCTCGCTGACAGAATCTCTTGCACAGTTTTGTTTTTTCACTTCACAGAATGAACACAACAGTTTCACGACTTTTGCAAAAAAAAGAAGCTGAATGAGTTATTGGTGGTATATAAGTATTTCAATGGCAGTCACACGTTCACTCTCTCATCTCTGTCACACACCTAGCGACGGGCCACTCAAGGACTGCACACGTGCCATGCAACATGCAATAATGGGATTGTGGTTTATATATAATGACTACCTAGCTAATTAAACACACTGGTCATTCCATGGCACCGAAGGGAGGGGGCTGCAATATTCATCTACCAACACTTCTCTTCTGTCATTTCAACAGGAAAGCCTGAAACAAGCTTTCAACACTGTTGTCAGTCAGGAAGTGTTTTTCTTGTAGTAACCATGCCAGAGAGGGACGTATCATGAATAATAATAATAATGATATTTTAAAGAAAAAGGAAAAAAAAAAAAAAAAAAGAAAAGAACGGGCGCAGTTCCACCTTGAATCCACTCCTGATGGAATAAAAGTCACCTGGATAAGCTGAGGAATGATGTTCTGTGTCTGCTGATGGTAGCGATGGCCCGGATCACCAGTGCTCTAACTCCTCTACTGGACAGGCAGCACAGTGCACAAGAACGTGTCTTTGTACACACACAGCTCCACATACACACAGAGACGCAGACAGAAAGACATGGACCCGCCATAAACCAAAGCTGCAGAAGAGAACTAGGACTCTAGAGGGGCCAACAGAAATCCCACTGAACAACTGAAGGTGTGCCCGTTGCTTGGGAGACCTCACACCACAGGGGCAGACCCCATGGGTGGTGGGGGGCAACGTCTGAAACGGCGAGTTACTACTGGGCAGAGGTGGTTCTGCTGGCATGGCAGGCAGAGAAGACGGGGAAGCAGGGAGGTATATAGCCGCACGGACCATCAAGATGGAGACGGAGAGGGAGTGTGGTGTTTGTACAGGGTGACTGAAGCGATGTGCTGGTTCTGCATCACCTGCAACCGCATGACAGCAGTCGGTAGTTTGACTTAACAACCCAAATTACACTCCTGGTCAAAATTTAAAATTCTATCCATCATTATTTCACATTCATGCTTCTATGATCTATCAAGTCCCTCTTTACATTTCTGTTAGTGTCATGGTCATATTGGAGTGTGTAGTGCCTGGCCTTCCCCTGTGCTTCAGACTCTGCAGGAGGTCTGCCTGCTGGCTTCAGCCGACGGATTCTGATTTAAATTTGTAGCACAGCAGTTCCAGAAAGTGGGGATGCTATATATACTGAAAGAACCCCCAGCATTCCCACAGGGGGAGGATGGGGGGTGAGGAGGGGGGTAGTATCAGCAGTCCAAGCTTATATTTCTGTCAGTCTACTAAGTCCAGCCTCATTATTTTTATCAGTCTCAAAAGTCTAAGATTACTGTTTATAGTTCAATTAGTGTCATAAGTCGAAACTTATCTTACTATCAGTCTCAAAAGTCAAATCCGATATTTCTATCAGTCTCAACGGTCCAACCTTAATCATAATTCTATCAAATCTCAGGTTAAATCTGATTTTTAAAAAAAATCAGTATCATAAGTCCAAGCTTACATTTCTGCCTGTCTTACAGGTTCAAGGTGACACTTCTATTCTACTTCTCTAAAGCAAACTGCAGTCACTTCTCTAAAACAAACTCCAAAGAAAACTGCAGTCACTTCTCTAAAACAAACTCCAGTCACTTCTCACAGTTACTTCTTTAAAGCAAACTGCAGTCACTTCTCTAAAACAAACTGCAGTCACTTCTCTAAAACAAACTGCAGTCACTTCTCTAAAACAAACTCCAGTCACTTCTCTAAACTCCAGTCACTTCTCTAAACTCCAGTCACTTCTCTAAAACAAACTCCAGACACTTCTCTAAAGTAAACTGCAGTCACTTCTCTAAAACAAACTGCAGTCACTTCTCTAAAACAAACTGCAGTCACTTCTCTAAAACAAACTGCAGTCACTTCTCTAAAACAAACTACAGTCACTTCTCTAAAGTAAACTCCAGCCACTTCTCTAAAGTAAACTCCAGACACTTCTCTAAAGTAAACTTCCAGTCACTTCTTATGGTGCTTGCGCACAGCGTTGCATTAGAACTGTACAATTTTTAGGGGTAGCCCACGACGCCAAAGTGGGATGACTTGCGGTAGCCACAGTCCCTAAATTGGATATCTCCGCTTGGACTATAACACAACCAGAACAAAAACGAAGGAAAGACTGACTGACCTCAAAAATGATGTCCTGAACACCGTAGCAGAAGGTAGAGCCAAAGGGGTTCCTGGTGTTGGTGGAGGAGGCTCTGTTCAGGATGACAGGACGTTGCTCTGGCCGCAACAACAATGGCTGTACATCCATCCACTGCCACACAACAACAATCCCATTAAAAATACACCCTTCTAAAAAAAGCCATATTTCTCCACCGAGGTGAGATTTTGTGTATGTGATCGTTTTTGCCCACCATGAAGGTGGCCACATTCTGACTTCAGGGGATTATGCTGGGTATGTTTGTGTTTCTGTAGCCCACTGAACGCTGATATGACTGATGGGATCTTTAACGAGTATATTTGATCTTCTGCATGTGGATATATACATGAAGGGAATTAAGGCACTGGCAGGTCTGCACTTGAAGTTGACCTGGGAGATCGTAAAATTCCCCACCCTTTATTCACCAAATGCCACGGAGATCCAAACCCATGACTTCATGGACCCATGGGATTGAAGTTGAACAGTCTTAGCTACTTGTCTGTAGCATCCACTATCTGTCTACACAAAATGAATATCATAGTTATGAGGAGTTTGCATTATGTGGCAGTTTAAGAGCTACAGCACTGCGCTGTTCAAACTGAAACCTCAGCTTACTCTTCACCAAGCTTGGAATGACAGACTGAACACATCAAGAATGGGGGATTTCTGAGCAATCTTACATAACAGTTCATCAAAAGCATCACACACACACACACACACCATACACACACACTCACCAATCCAATCTAATCCAGTTTTGTTTACAGCCCCGCTGACCACAGAGGGGCTTTTACCTCATAAAAGTTTAAATCTCAGAATAACTAACACACATACACACACACTCACTCACAAACACACACACAGGGGCACCACACGCACACACAGGCAGGCACACACACACACGCACACAGGGGCACATACACACACACTCACTTAAACACACACACACAACACATTCACTCACACAGCTCAAGACGTCACTTTGGTTGCTCAAGAGGCAAGTTGTATGAGGGACCAAGCCTGTTAAGACTGGTGCTGACCACTCACTCACTCACCCTGGAGTAGGCATGTATGACTAGCTGATCCTCCTCGTCCCCCTGACTCAGTCTCTTTCCACTCTTCTCTAGGATCACAGGCAGCTTGAATTCACACCGACAGTATCTGAAACAGAAAGCTGTGGCTGTTACCTCAAAGACTTGGACATCCTCAAAATGAAGTTTTTATCATCTTTTCTGCTAGGACATGTCATGTGTCTCTACCTCTCTGTAAGGTGACCAATAAAATAAAACCAGCTTTCATTTAAATCACTCTTGGCTGAGGGAATAAAGAGTGTCTGTGTTTCTGTTCTGTGCTTTGCCGATCACAACTACTCCATTTCATTTGAAACTTTCTCTGACTGCAGATGATGCAGAATTATGAGGCAAGGAGACACAAAGCAGCATGACCTGTTGTTCCATGAAGTCACAAAAACACTTTTATCATCCTGTGAAGGGCAATTAAAGTACTAACAGGCACATAATTGATAGAAATCATAATCTCAAAAAGATACAAGAAAGCTACATATCATATATGCTAAAACATCCAAGATAACTTCAAAATAAAAATTCACACACATACGTATGTTAGTCCGTCGTTTTCGACAATGACCTCCAAAACAGCAGAGGGGGCAGCTGCTGTTTCGGAAATTGGGCAGAAATTTGATTATAGTGGAGATGCCTTGCCCACAGCACATCCCCACTCTCTCGGCCAAGTTGGCATAAGGACAGTCAGCACTGGAGATGTCCTCCAAAGTCCAACCAGCCTCCAGGGCTGCAGCACATAAGGACTGTGCAAGTCAAGCCTCCTAGTCAGAGAGTCATAGTCGATCACTAAAGACTAAGCTGTAAAGTGGAATTCCATGAGTGGAAAAGCCACTGGTCATACAGCCTCTCACTTTGCTGTTGCCCCCAGCGTCAATGGTTTAATCCAGAACTGTGATAAACCCCAGGCGCTGACAGCACACACATACACACTAATGTAGGCATAATGTATTAAGGACCACTGGCTACAAAAGACAAATAAACTTATTGTATTGGTCCCTCATACATTAAATCTAGCCTGCAATTACTTAACAAAAACTCACATCATGACACTATGCAGGTTTTAGTTAGCATCAATGGTTTGAAGTGGTGACCCAATACACAAACTTTCCCACTGTTTAAAAACAATGTTAACAAACCTTTCAACACTGCAGGTGATGACATGCACAACAGAAACTATCCAAACACTTCTTGACCAACTCAGACTTTCACAGTCAACATGATATTCGATTCATCTCTTATCAGTGGATTGGTTTCAGCCCAGATGACCACTATAGTCCCTGGGCAAAACAGAAGAGTAGATGACATCCTGTATCCTGGGGGAGGGGGCCATACAGACACTGCCTACAACAGCAATCTTATGACACAGTATACATAACCAGGACGATTACAGTACAATATCCAATGCCTTGTCAGCCCTCATATGGCTGGCCCCTACAGCTGGTTGAACTACTAGACACAAGCACTAAAATCAAAATTTTCCTTTTCTCGTTCCTTGGCTAGAGTTCCAAGATTCACCTGTAGTGGGATTTTGCGTATGTGACCATTCTCCCCCACCATGAAGGTAGCCACATTCCAACTTTGGGGATGTATGCTGGATATGGTCTTGTTTCCGTAACCCATCGATTGCTGACATGAATGGCGGGATCTTTAACATGCATATTTGATCTTCTGCATCTGTATATGCACAAAGGGAATGAAGGCACTGGAAGGTCTGTGATTGAAGTTGACCTGGGAGATCATAAAATATCTCCACCTTTAATTTACCAGACGCCGCAGAGATTCAAACCCATGACTTCATGGACCCATTAGATTGGAGTCGAACAGTCTTAACCACTCGGCTACAGCATCTGTCTGAATTGAAAACAATACAGTTGAACAGAGAAAGGAAAATCTTATGCTTGCCATAGAGCACATCCAGACAAACTGAGTGCTGTTTTTAGGTTTTTATTCTTTACTCATCTACAAACAGTTTTTTCCTGCTACTAAAATTAATTGGCAAAAGTTAACAGACAGAGCCCAGTACTTACATGTTGAAATTATAGTGACCAGGATAGTTTGTATGTAGTACAAACTTTTTTACCACATGCGTGTTGGCATCAAACAGGATATCCTGCAAGCAAAAATAAAGGCAAATGATGAAAAGGTGTGTACCATGCTACTTGGAAAGATTTTTATTGTTGAAAAAAAAGGGAAAATACAGAGGGATGGAGGAAGAGAGGGTGATTGCATATATGTGAGCGCATACATGCACACACACACATCACTCACTTGGAAGTGTGCATGCACGCACGCACACATCCTTTGGATAGACTGTAAACTGAGGTCCTTCATGTGAATGCACACAGACCATCTTGTGTACATGTTAAAACCTGTTCTGCCTTTTGGAAGATTATGCCATTTGTGTTGGTGGGAACAGATGACTAAAGTTAAAAAAACAGCATGAACTTGGGGACTAGATGTAAAAAAAAAAAAAAAAAAAGCACATGAATGCTTATACCATTATTTAGGGTGATAGGATGGTTAAGAAGTTTGCCTGAAAACAGGTAAACCATGGAGTTCTGGGTTTGATTCCCAAACTCACCCTTTCTTCCCAGATTGACGAACAAATCAAACTGACAGTAATAATCCTTCAGATGAGACTAAAAACCGAGGCCCCGTGTACAAACGCATGCAGAACATCTTGCACACACATACAAACCTGTTCCGCCTTTTGAATTGTGTGGCAGTAGGAATGGATAACACCACCACCACCAACAACAAAACCCCACGCATGCACACAAGCGTCATGTTTAGACACTTTTTCCGAAGTCAGAACATGGCTACTTAAATGGTGGGAGAAAAAAAAGGATAACATATGCAAAAACTCATTACTGGTGAACCTCAAAGCTCTAGCCAAGAAACAACAAATTCATTATCCTTGAAATAAAACAATGATAGAACAATTATATCTCTCTCTCTCACATAGAACACACACACAAAAGGGAATATACTCTCTCCTGAGACAGCATACACTCAACACTTGCTTTCCCTTGATGTGTTTGGATTTTCATCTCATATGCAAGCCTTTGATTCCAGAGCAAACAAAGGACATCACAGTTTCTTCCTCTGCAAAATAAGCTGTTGGTTTGAATCTCCGCAGCGTCTGGTGAATTAAGGGTGGGGATTTTTACCATCTCCCAGGCCTACTTCAAGTGCATACCTTGCCAGTGCCTTAATTCCCTTCATTTTTCATTTTTATACGCATGAAGAAGATCAAATATGCATGCTCAAAATCCTTTAGTTCGCGTCAGCATTTGATGGGTTATGGAAACACAAACATACCCATACATCATACATCCTCAAAGCTGAAATGCAGCTACCTTCATGGTGGGCAAAAATGGTCGCATATGCAAAATCTCACCACACACACACACACACAGAGCAAAATAACAGCAACTGACCACGCCCAGGGTGAAATAGTTGTAGAAGTAATCAGCGTTGCGAGTGTGGACACGCTTGTGTGCATCGGCGCTATGGATTTTCATCTTGTCCTCCGACTTGTAGAAGACTTTACTGGGTGCCCCCAGGCACATGACCACCTCCTGGACAATCAGACAAACAGCAGATCTAGGGTCAGTTTCAATCAGCTTGGCCTGCATGTCGCCTGTCTAACTATGTAAAATGTATCGCAGCCAACACAAACCAAACAAAGAGTGGCTACAAACTTATCTGTGCATATATGACAGATGCTCTGGTCGAGTGGTTAAGATCGTTCGACTTCAACCCCACGGGTCTGTGAAGTCGTGGGTTCAAATCTTGACAGCGTCTGGTGAATTAAGGGTGGGGATTTTTACCATATTAGATGCCAGATCAACTTCAAACAGAGACCTGCATGTATTTAACTCCCTGTGTGTATATACACATACACAAGATCAAACATGCACGTTAAAGATCCTGTGATTCATGTCAGCGCTCATTGGGTTAAGTAAACACAAACATACCCAGCATACATCCCCTGAAGTCAGAATGTGGCTACCTTCATGGGGGGCAAAAACTGGCGCATACGCAAAATATGACCATTGATGAAACTTGGAGCTCTAGCTGAGGAATTAAAAAAAATTCTGTGTATCTGTAAGTAATATTAAGAAACAAAACTACATTGAAAAGAATGAAGCCATACTGTCGTTTTCATGTCTATACCCTATTTTACAAAAGATTCTACATTTGCAGAATCTAATCATATACTCCCTATATCTTAAACAGATAAAAGTCCATCCTGTTGCTATCCAAATGAAGCACAAGTTAGACAAAAAAGTTATAACCAAAGACTGTGTGAGAATTTTCCACAAAATGTGTTGACTAAAACATGTTGCTTTGCAACAGTAACAATAATTTTAATGGTGCTTTGAAACAAACAAAAAATGTTGTGGTATATAAAGAAGAGTAGTCTGTAGGGAGGACAGAAGGGTGGTCTTTGGAAAAGAGTAGTCTATAAAGAAAAGAGTGATCTTTAAGAAAGGAAAAATGGTCTATAAAGAGGAGGGAAGAGTGGTCTGTAAAGAGAAGAGTGGTCTGTAAAGAGAAGAGTGGTCTGTAAGAGAAGAGCGGTCTATAAAGAGAAGAGCGGTCTGTAAAGAGAAGAGTGGTCTGTAAAGAGAAGAGTGGTCTGTAAAGAGAAGAGCAGTCTGTAAAGAGAAGAGTGGTCTGTAAAGAGAAGAGCAGTCTGTAAAGAGAAGAGTGGTCTGTAAAGAGAAGAGCAGTCTGTAAAGAGAAGAGCAGTCTGTAAAGAGAAGAGTGGTCTGTAAAGAGAAGAGCAGTCTGTAAAGAGAAGAGTGGTCTGTAAAGAGAAGAGCAGTCTGTAAAGAGAAGAATGGTCTGTAAAGAGAAAAGCAGTCTGTAAAGAGAAGAGTGGTCTATAAAGAGAAGAGCAGTCTATAAAGAGAAGAGCAGTCTATAAAGAGAAGAGCAGTCTGTAAAGAGAAGACTGGTCTATAAAGAGAAGAGCAGTCTATAAAGAGAAGAGCAGTCTGTAAAGAGAAGAGCGGTCTATAAATAGAAGAGTGGTCTGTAAAGAGAAGAGTGGTCTATAAATAGAAGAGTGGTCTGTAAAGAGAAGAGTGGTCTATAAAAAGAAGAGTGGTCTGTAAAGAGAAGACTGGTCTATAAAAAAGAAGAGTGGTCTGTAAATAGAAGAGTGGTCTGTAAAGAGAAGAGTGGTCTATAAAAAAGAAGAGTGGTCTGTAAAGAGAAGAGTGGTCTATGAAAAAAGAAGAGTGGTCTATAAAGAGATGAGTGGTCTTTAAAGAGAAGAGTGGTTTATAAAAAGAAGAGTGGTTTATAAAAAGAAGAGTGGTTTATAAAAAGAAGAGTGGTCTGTAAAGAGAAGAGTGGTCTTTCAGGACAGAAGAGTGAGTGATCTATGCGAAGGCCAGAAAAGTAATCAGTAAAAAGATGAGTGGTCTGAAATAAGAAGAGCGATCCTATAAAGAGGAGAGAAGAGTGGTCTGTAAAGAGAAGAGTGGTCCACTGGAAAAGAAGAGCGGTCCACTGGAAAAGAAGAGCGGTCTTTAGAGAGAGAGAAGAGTGACATGTAAGAAGAGTGATGTGTAAGAAGAGTGATGTGTAAGAAGAGTGATGTGTAAGAAGAGTGATCTATGACAATAATGACCAACAAGGAGAGGGAAGGGAAAACAAAGAGAGACCTACCTGACAGGAGTCTCCAAAGCGCACCACCCTCTCCACCAGCTTCTTCCTGGGGTCTGTCAGCTTTACCTGACCATTGCCTGAACCAACAACACGTTACACATGTCAAACGGTTTCTTCAATGTTTCATCAGAAAATACTCTGACACGATCCCTGAATTAATGAATACTCAGGCTGGTCATTACGTATAAAGTGTCAAAGAATAAGTCTATGATATAAAAATCGTCTCCCTGTCCCTCCCTAAAGTCCATGCAAACATGTATCAAATCAATATTGTAGCACACAGGATCATGTTCTTTTGTGAAGGACAAAATTTCCATTAATATTGTAACACTTCTTCAAAGCATTTAGACAGAAGATCTTAAAAATCACAGTATTTTATGTGTACTATGGAAAGACACACAATAACCATTACAAGCAAAATTCATGCACTTTCCAAGTACGCTCTCATCACCACACAAATTTCCAGTTCATAAGAATACCACTGATATTGAAAGAACCCCATGACGGATGCTATAGCCGAATGGTTAAGACTGTTAAACTTCAACCCCATGGGTCCATGAAAATGTGGGTTTGAATCTCTGCAGCGTCTGGTGAATTAAAGGCAGGAATTTTTATAATCTCCCAGGTCAACTTCAAATGCAGACCTGCCAGTGCCTCAATCCCTTTGCAGAAGATCAAATAAACATGTTAAAGATCCCATCATTCATGTCAGCATTCAGTGGGTTACGGAAACACGAAAATACCCAGCATACAGCCCCTTCATGGTGGGCAAAATCGGTCACATACACAAAATCTCACCACTGGTAAACCTCAGAGCTGTAGCCAAGGAACAGGAAAAAAACCGACCCCCTCCAAAATCTAATGACTGAAGCACAACCTGGTCCAAATTTCAAGACTTTGAAAAATGAGAGTCAGTACCAAAATTCAAGGCTTTACTCTTATTTCTAAAGTACACACAATGAACGCAGGGCAAAGCATCAGCAGCCTACCCTCTGTGACCAGGATGATCTTGATGCCTTTGGTGACGTTGGAGTCTCGCAAAACTTCCAAACACTCCAGGAAGCAGTTGCCATGGAAGCAGGTGGCTGGCAATGTTGGAGCTCTGCACACCAGGTTTCAATACTTATAAATAGTGTGTGTGTGTGTGTGTGTGTGTTTATTCTTATATATATCTATATATATTATATTTTATTCTTTTATTTCGAGAATAATGGAATAAGCACTCATGCATTTTTTCACATCCAGTTCCCCATGTGCGGTTTTGTAAATGCTGTCATCTGTTCCTACCAGCACATAATGGCCTACTCTTTCAAAAAGCAGAACAGGATTTAATGTGTGTGTGTGTGTGTGTGTGTGTGCGAGAGAGACAGAGAGAGAGAGAGAGTGTGCATGTGTGTATGTGAGAACAGGATTTAACGCATGTGTGTGTGTGTGAGAGAGTGAGTGAGTGAGTGTGTATGTGTGCATGCGTGCGTGCATGTGTGTATGTGTGCACGCACGCATGTGTGTACTGAGTGTAAGCATGTGTGTGATGATGATAATGACATGATGAGTAACATGACAATGTGTAAGCGTGTGCATGGGTGTGTGTGTGTATGTGTGTTGAGTTTAAGCGTGTGTGTGTGTGTGTGCATGAATTAATGTACATGTATGTACTTGTGTGAAAGTATGTACATAAATCAATCTCAGTGTATCTTTCAATAAACAGCCACATGCAAATATGACACATTACAAGTTCAAATAATTTTTTTAAAGTATGCTAACAGCACAACAATCTCACAAAGAATTTACCTTTCAAAGGTCTTTGGCTACACACCTTAAGTTTCACTTTAACTGTAACTCTCTGCAATTCAGTTCCAATGACTGACTCAGGAAAATCACTTTGTCAGTCATTGATGTGAGCTAAATGCCAATCATTATCATCATCATCATCATCATCATCAAAGCCTATGTTAAAATGTTACTCCGCTTAAAATTACATTGAGATTGTTTAAAAATTATGCTGAGATTGTTTTCAAACACGTCAGGCTTTTGGCATAACTGTTACCCTCCTTTAATTTTGTGTTTTTCATTCCTTGGCTTCAACTCTAGTTACCTATGGTGAGATTTTGCGTATACGACCGTTGTTGTTTTTTTACCCACCATTAAAGGTAGCCGCATTCCAACTTTGGGGAAAGGCTAGGTGTTTGAAAACAGTCAAATATACAAACTTCTCATTCAGTGTGTACTACAGTCTCACAGTGGTTCCCAAGTAGGACGAGTAAGACAGAGCACATATTCTGGGAGACCCTCTTGGTGTGAGGCTGGGGTACCATACAACACATCAATATCAACAACAGTTCTCGTGAGGTATCATTAACTTTCACATTGCTATTTAGCACCAACTTACCACCAGTCAATTAAAGTGCCATCCATGGTAATCATAGTGAAATTTTGCATATGCTATAAAAAAAAAATTCTGTTCTAAAAAAGAGACCTTGAGCAACAAGTGGATGCAGGTAACTGCCGTTCTCCTATTTTTGGCCTAATACAGAGTTATTTCCCTTGGAATGATGTGCCTCAAAGGCTTACTGGCAGAGATATAACCATGACACAGAGAGACAGAGACAGAGACAGAGAGAGAGAGAGAGAGAGAGAGAGAGAGAGAGAGATAACTCTGAAAGAATTTATTTATACAAAGCCGTTGGCCCATTCATGAAGTAGGTTACTGAACAACTCACTGAATAATGATAGGAATATATGGTGAAGTACAGCTGAGACAAAATAAATGCAAACCAATCCATATGGTAAAAAATCTTATGACTACATAATAATAATAATAATAATGTATGGAATTTATATAGCGCTGAATCTTGTAAAGCAACAAATCAAAGTGCTCAGATGACTTTTTAAAAATTGTATGCGTGTGTATGCGGTTTTAAAATTTTGTCATCTGTTCCCACCGGCACACAATGGCCTACTCTTTCGAACAGCGGAACAGGATTTAACGTGTGCGCAAGATGTTCTGCATGCGTTCGCACACGGGGCCTCGGTTTATAGTCTCATCCAAGAGTCTCATCCTCTCATATAGAGAGGGAGAGAGGAAGAGAGAGAGGAAGAGAGACAGACAGTGAATGAGAGTGAGAGGGAGGGAGGGAGGGAGGGAGGGAGAGACAGACAGACACACACACACACACACACACACACAGACAGAAACAGAGACAGAGAGTTCAGGAGCCAAACCTGCACTCATCCAGACTGCTGCCACTGTAGATGCACATCCGTGCCACGACAGGTGAAGCCCCATTGGGAAACTGAAGTGACCCCAGGCCATGTGCATACCGAGGCTGGAACACAGTGTACATTCAGAAAACTTCATCTTTCAACCGATCATCAATAGCAAACTGAAAAGTTACCAGCATGCTCTGCGACATGACTGTGTCAGCTTTTGTTCATGTTAGTCAACGAGGGGACGGGATAGCTCAGTGGTCAGAGCACTCACTTTCCCCCAGCTAAGGTTAAGCAGCATTGAGCATGGTTACCACTTGGATGGGTGACCGTTTGCGTGCCTAGGCTTCAGTACAATCCCCTAGTTCACCCAGCTGTAAATGGTTTCCTGCCTCTTTAGGGTCAGGGAAGGTAAAGCAGCGAGGGAGAGGAGATGGGCGCCACCATCAATATGCTGGCCCCTAGAGAAGCTAAGGTCTCTGATGCCTTGCTACCCAATAACCACACAGCTTGTGGGACACCTTTACCTTTTTTTTTACCCTTTTAGTCAAAGAGTGTATGATAGATTTGAGCTACAACGTTAAACATGTTTCTTTTTTTTTTTAAAGCATATAAATTTATACTCGCACAGACACATTAAAACTGCACATTGTTTGCAGCCATATTATCTACAGGTTATAATACATCAGACCTGGATATTCTATCAAACAAAGGTAAAGAGATGGCCGAGATAATGTCATGTTCCCAGTTTTTTTATCGTGGTTCTTTTACTGGACTTGACTGAACAAGTTCCAGACACAGAATTAGATAACAAAGTTGGGGTTTTTTAGTTTTTTATTTGAAACCTACATCAATGTAAAGCTGATCCCTCCTTTTATGATGAATTATATATATTTTTTAAAAAGTGAATCATTAAAAAAAAAAAGGGGGGGGGTATAAAATCTATCTATCTGCCATTCTCAACTATTTAAAACTTAATCTAGATTAAAACAAAACCAAACCAGGAAGGACAGTAAATATAACTTGAAAGTTACAACAACCACTATA
>CM054149.1:9893665-9983665 GCA_028751875.1 Rapana venosa
ACACTGGCAAAAAATTTGATTATAGACATGGCAGATAGTTCTTCGTACATCAGCCACAGATACACTCAGCTGCCATCAAACCTGAATTACAAGTCGTTCTGGTTCTGCGAATTCAAAGATGAAGTTTTCTAATTGAGATGCAGACAGATCGGTAGTGAACGTTGCGAGATGCGGTTTTCATCTAAACACAGGCCGCACGTCCTCAGTTTACCTGCATAAGGGGTGACACACGCCATGAAGGAATATTGAGGACACACATCACAGTGGCATTGACATCTGGTCAGGCTTACATTATAGGACCTATTCTCTCAAGCTGTCGAGTCAGGCCCTCCAGTCAGGGTAGATGTAGTGTCATTATGATGTGCGATCACTAAAGAGGATCGTGGTAAGGCTGTGGGTGCGAGGTGCGTAGTGTGAGATGTGCCAGGTGGTTAGTGGGATAATGTGTCCAGCAGTGTGTACACTCGGAAAAGGCATATCATTTCGAATACACTTTAAACATGATTGGCCATCGATCTCTTTTTAAAGCGTACTTAATTGAGAATTCTCACATCTAAAAGCAACTGTGCTAAGATAAGCCTGTCTTACTGCGTATCGATAAGAACTTGAAATCACCTCGTCGATATAGATCTTCATATGTGTACTTTCTGCGCAAATAAAGATAAAAAAACTGTTCTGCTACAACTATGTAGGCCCTGTAGTGAATACAGTACGTGAAGTTGTGCCTTACACAAGTCATGATAGGAAAATCTACTGACAGTATCCAAAGTTACTAGAGAGAGCACATGCATGACAGATAGATGGGAGCTGCGACGTCATTAGTAGCCAGTACTGACGCAGACGTACGGTCTATACACAGAAAAGCTAACCTTGAGGCTCCTGACTCCGTACCCCCCAGACATCGTCGCCACCACATCTCTCACAAGCACATCCCATCGCCGACCCAACCGAGGAGATGTTAGATATTCTCACCTAACCGATAGAGCATTTTGTCTCTTACTACATTTGCGTCGACTGTTTCATCACTATATACATCAACCCACAACCGTACATCGCATCGCCTACATAAAACAGACACAACAAAGAACTAAAACAGCATGAAAGTCAGTCGAACACCATTATGCTTCACGTTCATAATCATTTCATATCAGTGCAAGTAGACGTCCTACATAATAATGACTGATATAGTAAAGGAATCGCAGTGGCTAAATTGTTACCAGTGCGGGACTATTTATAAGCTAGTGTCGACGTAGATAGCTATCGGCGATATCCCCCACACCTACGATGCAATTTTCTCCACAAACTCACGATTTTGACGTACTGAGCATGATATCGGTTCCAGATATTTGATATGCCCAGTCATTGGGTCTTCGTACACTTCCGTATCACATGGCTTTTATCCTATGACTCCGGATCTCGAGTACTAGCGCTAAGCATACATATTTCACATCGTCCGTCAATATATCATACAGCGTGATACCTAGCGACCAAGACTTCAACAGAGTAGTAGGTTCTTCATGACAGAGGGAATATAACGCCGAATCAATCGCATGAGAATGTGCTGGGACCGGTGGCGGCATGTGACGGCGGGAGGAAGCGCTTAACAAGTGCGCTTATAATAGAATAACGAGGGGCGTGACGCATAACGTTTTGCTCAAACAAAAAAGTGAGTGGAGTAGACGACAGAACAAGCAATGGAGAGTGAGTATTGTGGTGCTGTCTGAAGCGTATTAGCTGAGGACGAACGGACGAAAAAGAGAAGTAGTTTAGGTTCTTTAGGCTGCCGTGGTGTTTGTTGTGAGAGATAGAGAAACCCCCCGGGCCGGCGCCGGGGCGCCCGGGACCTGACCCAGCGCCCAACACCGTACTCGGGGAATACATTCCCGTTATTAATTGTGCAATTCGAAAACAATACACTACTCTCTATCAAAATGGTTCATACACATATAAATCGATTCTGAGTATGATTGTGTTTTCACAGACTAATTACGTGGTGCTAGTCAGAGCAGCGAGGACAGCAAAATAAGCCGCAAGCGACCGGAACAGCATAAACAAGCATCAACACACGACACAACATGAGCTACATACACGTACATCACAGAACGACATTCGTCACACAGTAGTACGATGCGACTGTACATTCGGAACTACACACGAGCGATGCCTAGAATGGCTCGTGGCGGTAGTGTTTTTACGTGTATAGTGTAGCGTCGTGTACGAGACATGTCGTAGTAGTGTGTGCAGTAGAGTGTGATGTTAGCTGTAGTGCTCTTAGGAAATCACGTTATTTAGCCCTGCCACCTATCTAGAATGCTCAGTCAAGATGCACTAGTATCTACTTTCAAACATCCAAGATAGGATCTCTGAGTGATTGAACATTACCGTAAATGATGTTCAGGCTTTTGTGTGCTATATGTAGAACCTCAATAATGTGTGCATCCGCTAGCTATGTGTGACATCTATTGTGCGTACTGCGCGCAGAGCAGCTGCGTGCCGTACAGACTGGTAGAAGTAGAACGGTTATAAGGTAAACAGACTAATGAGGTTGTAAAGCGTCCAATACTACTTGCAGTCAGTGCGTGTATAAGCGGGGAGTACAAGGCATCCATTGATAACCTCATCTTTCTCCTCTGCGCAGTGACCGCGCAGATGAGATGTAAAGACCCAGGCGGAGAAAAAAAGTCGCCTTTATACCCTTCTCATCTCCTCCACTCAGGCCAGTCTATGTCTATCCGTTACGCTTCTCTGACCCAAGCAGAAGCGAGTTATGGTCATGCATAGCAGCTTCTTATGTTGATCAGATATGGAGTTCGCGCTGTGACTGCAGTTCTAGCCAGAAGTGCGCGATGTGGGAGGGCGAACTCCATCGCGCGCGCTCATGTAGAGGATCGGACTACCATTGAAGAGATAAAGTCTAAGTTACTGAGCTCCAAGGCTAGACGTTGGTCCAGCACTAGTTTTTCATCGACTACATTTATATATGACGATCTTGGCTACACTAGCTCATAGCATTGCAGATGCCTGAGCTTAACGATCTTGGACGATGGATCTCCTATGCATGGACACGACACCATATATCTTCGCGACTTAGTCCTTCAATCTACAAAGTAAACTAATACAAACGAAGGCCCGTAGTATCTGTGACATGACATTTGCCATTATATTCTCAGAGCTATATAAGCCACTATTTATCCTGATGCTTTTCATCTTGCATGATACTAAAAAAACTCACACGTCGCTATCAGAATAGCTATTATGCAAGTCTACAATGACATAGGGCTCATGTTCAAGCGTTAGCGAAACCAAAAAAACTCATTATTGCGCTGTCAAGGGAGTACACACATTTCCAGCCACTCCATGTGTGAACACGAGGCCTACACAGTGGGACTCACAACTACACCTCGCAGGGCGGACAACACCAGACTACCACCGCCAATACTCTCCTCCCTCTCCAGCCTCCTCTCCCCTGGTTCTGCTAATGCTTTCACCATACAAACCGGACAATGCTACTCTCGCCTTAGTGATATCTGTGTATGTGTCGTGGGTGTAGCTGGGGGTTAGTCGGCGACAGGGGTTGATGTGTTTAATGGCATGAGACGCGGAAGCGGGAAGAAGTATGGGGCGTAGTACGTGAATGCTGGGGCCTCTGTCGAGGAGGGGAGCGTGCCGTTTTTGTGTTATGGTCCGTTGTTGTGCCGTGTGGACGTCGATGGTTGCATGAGAAGGTTTCGGTTGGTTGAAGATTTGGATGACGTTGTTGGGGAGAAGAGTGCGAGCGAAAGGAGGCAAGCAGGTTGGTGTTAGCGCGTGGAGAGGGTGTGTGTGTGACCCGTCCGGAGCGACAGAAAGGAAGGGGGGTGGCGGGGGGGGGGGGGGGGGGGGGGGGGTGGGGGGGGGGGGGGGGGGGGGGGGGGGGTGGGGGGGGGGGGGGGGGGGGGGGGGGGGGGGGTGGGGGGGGGGGGGGGGGGGGGGGGGGGGGGGGGGGGGGGGGGGGGGGGGGGACTCACAAAACAGATCTTTTTTATGTTGTCTGATGTTACTTAAGCAAAGATAAGGGACATCACTCCCATGTACCACAATAGAAATCTATCTCTTATGATGAATTATTTCCACCTCGATTGTTAAAAACTTTACCTGTACTTTCAAACCCTTATTTCCCCCTAAGCCACTCGAGCATGGTTTCTGGAGACTCTCAGAAGTCTGATGTTTACCTATTAAGGTACTGGTTGATCTTTTTAAGCTAACTTCAGCTTAATTTTTTAAAAGTTGTAAAGGTTTGTGTGAGGTAACTGTATAACATCATTTATTACGAAATAATAAAATCCTAATCCAAATTAAGAAGAAATAATTTTGAACAAGAAAGCACGTGTCAAATGTGACTTAATGTTATCCATTGTCCATTGTTGTACTAGGTTCAATTTTGGGCAGAATATTGTTCCAGCTACAAAATTGCTGAAGTAAATCAAACTAAGGCTTATATCAACTATGTATAATAGATGTGTGTAAAAGCCTAGTGTGGTTTGTTGAACAGAAATGTATTGTTAATATAGATTAGCTGACGAAGCATTTCTGCTTTTTTCAATAATTTACCACTAGACCTGGAGATTCGCAGACCAGGAAAACCAAAACCCACTATAATACACATATCATCCATACAATAACCAATAACTTTGAAATCAAATGAAAGGCCCCCCAGACAAATCATGCTATTTACAAAGTTTAAAAAAAAAACAAATCATACACGATTTTGATGTTGTTGATGGTACATCTGGTCACCATAAACACCAATATGGAGCTGACCTCTCAACTACCACTGAGCTCTTAAAGCCATATTTCATAGCATTAAAGTAACCTAAAAACCAGAATAAAAATGACAGACGACTATACATAAGTACAACACAGTTTTAACAAATGCATTTGATCTTCGGTATGTTTACAGTTCATCTGTGGCGGATTTCCCACCTTTTTTTTTTTTTTTTAGCGCTGCATTGGGACAGTTCATTTCTTTTCCTCAATTCGATCAGAATCATTCAAGGAAAATCTTCATCTGACGTTTATGTGGTTTCCCAAGCTTATAAATAACCATCTCTTAATCCACACTGAAAGTACAAGCTAAACACTAGAAACTGCTCTTAAATACAACTTAACTTGTTTACATCTCTTTTTTTTTTTTTCTTACTGCATGATGATCGATGATAATAAGGATGATGTTAGTGATGCTGTCTTGCTATGGAAATGCACATGGTTGATACTGCATGACATGTGTTTGTACTCTACCCTTACTCTCGTAATGTCTCTCGGACAACCGGACCGCGTAGATGCCAACACCCGCAGTGTTGGTCAGGTAAATTGAGCAACACTCTCAAAACTCACTTCGTAAAGTAGTCCTAGTTTTGGTGTATTGGTCTAACTACCATAATAAATCCAAGACAAAAACCAAGAAATCTCAAGTTTCATAGCACTGTTTTACAAGAATCTTCGAAAAAAGATCACAAGTAAACAGAGTCTGACTTGTTGTATTATCACTTTGTTTGTTATGTGTATAGGTGTAAACTATGGTAAGGAACAGGCAGACACCCTATGTCTCCTCTATTTCAAAGCTTTGTTGATAAAGTTGTTTTTTATATTATTCTCCCAGTGCAAAAACAAACCCCAACACTGTGAAATTAATCAGATTAAACCAACTAATCAGTAACAGATTCTTTTCTTCAAATGTATTATTCAGTGATTTAAAACCCACACACACACACACCGCGCGCGCAAAGATGTTTGCAAGATTTTTAGAGAAATCTGTAAACGATCCTGTGTGTGTGTGTGTTAGTGGTGTGTGTGCGCCCGATGGTGGTGTAGATTGTGTAGGTGTGTTTGCGTGGTAGATGTGTGTGTGTGTGCCGTCCCGTGTGTATGGATGTGTAATGTGTGTACTTGGCCCATTTTGGTTACTTAAAAACCGTCCCCAAATTGAGCTATGACAAGGCAGAACGCTACCTATATCTATCTTTTTTATTGAGCTAGTACTACTACTATCACTATCTCATCACGACATTGCAGAAACAACAAACGAGCAAGGAAATGGCTGGTGTTCCATACAAACAAACACCTCAACTATCACCACAACAATGCCCACCAACCACCTCAACAACACCCAACAAGGCTCGTTTTTCTCAACTACGACTGAGCTATCACACACAGAGGTCAGCCTCTGTTAATAATATATATATAGATAAAAATATTTATATATTAAAAAACAAACAAGGAGGTGGAGGGGGGGTGGGGTGCACCCACAAAACACGTTCCCCGCTGCAGTAAACAATCGAAGGATAATGAGTCAACACGATAAACTACCAATAAAAATACACACAGGCGATTCTCCATCTTTGTGTCTTAGTTGCACTTTGCCGTGTACGCAATAACCATGCCTAGAAGATGA
Organism: Rapana venosa; assembly: GCA_028751875.1. Taxonomy (NCBI): domain Eukaryota; kingdom Metazoa; phylum Mollusca; class Gastropoda; order Neogastropoda; family Muricidae; genus Rapana; species Rapana venosa. Next base: position 9,900,096 of record CM054149.1, read on the forward strand.
TCTGATCATAGTGTGTTCTTGAATCCAATCTGCCGAGCACATGGGGGGGGGGGGGGGGGGGGGGGGGGGGGGGGGGAGGGGGGGGGGGGGGGGAGCGCGCGGGGTGGGGGGCTGGGGGGGGTTGGGGGCTGTGTGGGGGGAGGGTGGTGTGGGGGGGGGGGAGGGTGGGGGTGGGGGTGGGGGGGGGGGGTTGGGGGGGGGGGGATCCAGGCGATGGGGGAGGGAGAGGAGGAAGTAGAAGCGAGGGGGAGGGTGAGTGCGAGGGGGAGGGAGTGGGTTAAAGAGATAAGTGGGGATCCGTGTAAAGAGAAGGGAAAGCGATGGGAACGGGTGGGGGAGAGGTCGGGGGGTTTGTGCGGTAGAGGTATCGTCGCGGGCGCGGGGTCGTAGAATGCGAAAAAAATCCGGTCGGATGTGGTGGCGGTGGTGTCCATTCACCCACCGTTGCCCCAAACTTTCCCGTCGCCCCATCCATTAGACCATGAGTGGTGGTCTGGAAGGGGGGCGAGTCTTCGGATGAGACTATAAAGGGGCCGAGATCCCCGTGTGTTACACAAAATTATTCAAGCGTACACGTAAAAGAACTCCACGGCACAAGGGCGAGTTTGTACGCCGGCTGGGCAAGGAATTGCCGTTAGGGGAGAAAAGCGTGGCGTGCGGAGGAGTAGGAAGAGGCGGAGAGATGGTGGGGGAGGGAGGGCTGCAGGAGTGGACCATAAGTATCTTGAGTAGTAAGCACTGCGAACATAAAAAGGGTGCGCGAGCGTGAGGAGTTGCGTGTCCCTGCCTCGTGCAAGTTCATTAGCAGGATCAGCTGCCGACATGCGCTTATCCTCCTCGCGCGACGACACATTCCCCCATTCCGGATGAAACTATACAACATGTAGGTCTCGTGATGCTGACATCGCCATGCAGAATCCTTCTTTGCTGACATCTACTTAAGTAAAGAGCTCTCTAGAATTACGCTTTATTCGCGATATGAATGAAGAAAAGGGGTCGTAGGTTTGTGCGCCGGTGAGTGGTAGGATAGGATGGGAGTGCAGCTGGATAGTCTAACGATGGGAGCGAGAGAGAGATACGTTACTGGATACGTTGCAACGGTACACAGCAGGGTAGCTTACTGTTATGTCAAAAAAAGAAACACTGATAAGAGAGTAACATGAACAGAAGCAAGAATGAGCGTAAAGAGATAGGATAGAGGGGATACGGAATCTTGACAATATCAATAGTAGAGATGCTAGCGAAATTAAAGAAAGATAAGAAACTTGAAAATGTGATAGTAATAAATAAAGACGATCGGACTATTGTTCTGCTAGATGTTCAAAGTGTGTGCGTGTGATGGTGTGTCGTTGATGTCGATGTGTAGTCGTGTCGTGATGTGTAGAGTGAATGCAGCGATGAGGTGATTTTGTCATTCGTAACATTTGTAGTACATGAGTGCGGTGAGATGTGATCAGACCGACGTCACGAGAGTGTGTAGTGTCTAGCGGGAGTGACGTAGTGTTGTGTAGTGAATGTAGATTCGCTGATTAATCCTAGTGGTGTCTGTAGCTGATGCCGAGTTTCGTCGTTCCCGCCCTTGATGTAGTGTCAGAGGTTGCCGTGCATGTGTTCCTTGTAGCTGCTGCCTGTAAATCGATGTGTCCGAGTGTACTAGTGCTGTCGCACTGCAGCTGTGTGTCGTGCTGTGGCGCCGTTAGTCGGTACTGCGTAACCGTGTGTGTGTGTGAGTGCGTGTAGTGTAAATTGCTAAGTGGCAGTCGATGCAGTGCTATGTCTTGTCTTGTCAGCTCGGTGTGTAGTTGATGACAGCGAACAAGCTAGTAGTCGTCATTGAGTTTACTTTAGTGTGGAAGAGCAAACGACGACGCTAAGTTGTAGAGTGTTTACATCGACTATGATCGAGAATTGAGCTAGTAGAACAAGAGACAGAGAGTATAGGTTTCTCACAAAATGTAGGTCAATCTATCAACTCCGTAACGTCAATAGTTCTTCCCTTTCAAGCCTAAACGTATGCCTATTGATATTCTGATTACTGATACTACATATGTACATAATTAAAAGGAGGCGTGCCCAACCAACAACGCGATTAGATATTATGGTAAAAGCAATACGTCTTTTATATTTTGCGTTTTTTTTCCTTACCATAGAACTCCACATGCCTATCTAAATCCGTAGTGCTATCTTTCTCTGTCTTCCGTCAATCACAGCTCAATACGATGATCCCGACACATAGGTGATAGACCTAAGGTTAATCACGACGTTGAGAGTCGTTATTGGTATGATTATCGGAACACACATGAATGAGAGTGACACGTAACTTGCTTGCGCACGATACACGTGGCATCTCGAGTCACAATCGCATACCACTATCACGACTGATTCACTTACCAGGGCTAACCTGATTAATGAATGATTAGCTATCCAACGCGCGCGCCGGGGAACACACACATCGCCCTCTATTAGGGTCAGGATCAGAAGGTAAAGCACCAGCAGCACGAGACGCAGATGGGAGGCGTCCAGCCCACTCACATATAGCTGGCCATCAGCTAGACAGGCGAGCTATGTCTCATCATACACAACAAAACACAAGACGCACACAGAGCACCCCGCTCCCTAGCATGTAACACGCACAGTAGGCAACAACATCACTATCAGTTTATGGGACAAAACGCCTTACCTTTTACAAGTGTTTGTGGAAACCTTTTTTCACACTTAAACGTATACAGATACTTACTTACACACAGCATCACAACCACAGCATACAACCACGAGATGGGCAGTCTATTTGTGTCGCTTTGATGCAAGGCTAGCGATGTTACTACATCCTGAATCTAAATACACTATAGAAACATTGCAGAGCACGACATCATATATACTCTAGCCTATCTATACGAGCATTATATGTGGAGCACTCAAGTGGGCCTACCGTCTAGCGAGCCAGCACATCGACAGAAGATACACAATACAGTCTTGCAACGGCAATGTCACTATTGCATTGTCCTTGAGACACTTCAACACAACACGACTTAACTCAAGCCACTAGCTACTCATAGTGTATTCATCTCGTCATTTCTCCTCTTTCGATCGTCTAAGATATAAAATATCTAGGTGTCAATAGCAAATGAAGAACAAGCAGTCCGCAATACAACATTAACATAGTCAATGTTACAGTACCATGATGCGTTTGTATTAATGATGATCTATAACTCACTTCAGCAAATAATAATATCACTGGATTGCTAGGGTTCTGTTAAGATCCGAAACCATGACAAGTAGATGACATGATGATACTACGCTAAATCCAACTGCGTGACATGATTGGTGACTGACTAGTCGAATGCATCTAATTAAGATGAATTGTCTAATACTTACAAGTTTTCCAAGGAAAACAACATAGACGACCGACAACGAGAATGCGACATACGACTGAATACATAGAGAATAGATGATAATGAACATGATGAATAATAAGCGTATTGGAGGTAGAGACTAATGGTAATGATATATGGTATAAGCAAGGCGACTACGAAATCTTGTCAACGCCCGAGTGTATCTGAAAACCGACGGGGTCTGAATTCTCCTCTGGCTCTATAGCAAAGGGGAGGAAGAAGTAGTCCCAGGAAGGTGGGAGAAGGCGTATTTAGTAACTGACGCATGGGAGCCCCTCTATCATTCCCCATGGGGAAACGCTCCGTTCAATAAAAGCCTCCTTGTGACTTCACCACACATTAAAGACAACGATAGAACTTCTTATTAGCAACAAGACATGACTCATACCCTTTTTTTCATCTATAATACCTTATTATTCCAGCTTCTTGCACATCTGTGTGAAATCAGCATAGCATGAAACAGATGTACAACAACACAGCTATCAGTGCTCCATTCTTCAAAGGCAGAGAAGGAAAGAAACAGACAACACCACAGTCACGATTGCTGGACAGTCACCGACACAACACATCAACTACTTGACATCCATCATTTCACTTTTGTAAATTGGCCAAACACAACATCTTCAAAGCTCCTTAATCTCCAGTCAGAAGTAATGATGACAGTAAATAGCCCTACAATAAATGAGAGAGATTCAACGAGAGAGAGAGACGGAATACAGACAGTAAGGCACGTAGTGATGATGCACTGGTAAAGCAGAGTCAGTAGCCAGCCAGAGAGTATGAGCAAACGAGCGACGAAGTAGAGTCTACAGTAGCACAAGGATAGACAGTCCACGCCCAGACGCGAGTAGCCGCCCTCTCTAGTACGTCGATGACAGTTAGCAAGCCAGCGCACGGCGAGAGATGCTCATCTGAGTTAGCGGGAGAGGAGGGAGAGGAGAGGAGAGGGGAGAGAGAGAGGGGGAGGAAGTGGAGAGAGGAGAGAGCAGCAGAATGAGAGGGAGGGGGAGGAGAGGGGGAGAGGGGAGGGGAGGGGGTAGAGGGAGAGGGGGGAGGGAGAGAAGGGGGGAAGAGGAGGGGAGAGAGGGACGGCGGGGGGGGAAGAGAAGGTGTCGGCAAAGAGGCGATGGTGGCGTGGTCAGGTGCGCAAGTCGGTCAAGGAGCTCAGTATGCAGGGGGTGAGGGCCTTCGGAGTTGTTGTCTCGATGTGTGATGGCGTGGGGGTGGGTCGTTTCGGGTGGCGTGTTGTTCGCCGTTGGGTGGGCCGCTTGGGGGGTGCAGGAGGGCGGGGTGAAGCTGTAGTGTCACTTGGCAGAGTGGAGTTGAGTGGAGTGGAGTGAGTGATTAGGAGTGGGGCGGTAGGTAGTCTGCAGGCTGAGGCCATTATAACTGTCATAGTCTGTGACTATCAGCAGTTAAGCGCTAGAGAGCGAAAAGTTGCTTTTTGTTGTTGTTTTGTTTTAAAAACCATTGCCAATCCAAGTTATTTCGATTCAAAATGGATCAAATGAAAAAAAAGAAATATAGACGAATCAATTTTCTTCTGCTTATAAAGAAAAACGGAAGAGCGAAAAAATAAAATAATTGAACAGATCAATTTTCAATACCACATCAATAAAAAAAACAAAAAAAAAACACCCCACCCACATTACTAGTAACCCACATTACCAATTATCACACCACCAATTACCAAACATTACCAACGACCACCTTCAATTACCACACCACACCAATTAACCCACACGATCACATTACCACATCACAAACGACCGAGCGAATCCGTGGGTACGGTGACACGGTGTGGGGCGCGGTAAGGCTGGCGAAGTGTAGCGCGGGCGACATTGAGAGCGGGAGAGGTTCCGGAGGGCAGGCGACCGCAGCGGCAATAGACCTTGGGGAAGAGGATGAAGGGTCGATGGATTAGTCATGGGCGTACGTGCGGCGGGGAATGTACGCTGGAAGGGGAATCACGGACCGGATCGGGCAAGGGGTGACGGCACGGGGGGGAGGGGATGGTGACGGGCGGGGGGAATGGAATGTTAATAAATGTAGTAGAGGGAAATTATGGGATGCAGCAGAGTCCACCAGCAGAAATGACGGAGAGTTGAGCAGAGGGGGGGGAGTGGGGGCGACACCAATTATCGGTGGACGAAAGAAGTACGACGAAGAAGACGGGAGAGACATGACGGACGCAAAGCGAGCGGAGGTAGTATAGCAAACGAGAGGCACCTGACAGGGGGTGTGGAATCATGTCGAGACCTAGAGAGCTAACATATCAGTAGAGACATAGAGATCCTAGCTAAGACTTACATAGCACGGACAGGTAAGGAAAGAATACAGACAGACCAAGGAGAAGAAGAGACCTCAGATGATACAGTACAGTAGCAGACTGGGCTCACGAGTAGCAAGAGAGTCAGCAGATGCAGAGTCTACAGCTAGAACGATACACCGACATCACAGAGACTAGAGACAGAGGATGCAACTCGTGGCTGAGCAGTGAATTTAGACTGTAGAGAAACAAAGACTGCTGCAAACCGCGGGCTGTGTGAAACCAACACTCGTCGGCGCGGTACAGGGAAACTCGGTCATCCTTTCCTCTTCATCACACTCAATGCTGAGAACTATGACAAATGCAACCACCAACACAAGAAACATAAGAAATGGGACGTGAACACATCGCGTGACCAGACGCTATCAGAACATCCACCTAACTGAACAAGAAGAAGGAAAAGGAGCAGAAAACTCAGCGCGACAGCAGAGAAGGAAGATTGGCAATGAAGAATTTGTTCGTGTGCATTCTCTAGAAGAAGCAAATCTAGCCAACGGATTTATATTTGTATTGTATAGTTGAATAGCAAGAAGAGGACAAGAGAAATAGGGAAGAAGAAAGAAGAAGCAAGAGAAATCAGTAAGCGCGAGAGGAATGAGAGTAGTAGCTACATATGGTAAGAGAGGAGACAAGGAGAAGAGCTCGCTAAAGACAGAAGGTTAGCCAAGGTATTGAAGAAGGACAGGCAGGCTGAGAGAGAAGGATAGAGGTGGATGGAGGTGCAAGAGTACGAGGCAACAGAATTGCGCGAGGATGGAGCAAGGGTGCTATCTAAGAACATGACGACACGAAGCTACTGCCAGAGCACCGTACAGGGGGCATGTCTTAACAGATAGGACAACTAAATACACAGAAGAACCCAAAGCTAAACTGCAGAAAAGAAAAAATGCAAAGAAGGAACGCCACAAGAAGGATAATAGCACACTTCGACAAAACTGTACATTCTTAGAATCTGTCACCACGGGGCACAACACGGAAGAAGAATTGAGCAGCAGGCTAAGAAGTAGTAGACAGTGCAGAAAGAAGAAGTAGAGACGGTGCAAAGAAGAAGACGTGAGGCTAGAGAAGAAGAAGAGAGACGGTGCAGAGGAAGGGAAGAATGGAGGGTGGGAAATAAGCAAAAGTAGAAGAATGACCAAGGCATGAAGATCATGTATTATGTCAAAGTAGTCACAAGGGAAGACATGCGGGTCAATCTAAGTAACTAGCGAGATTGGCATGCCTATAGTAATTAGATAAGAAGAGCGCCTTGACGATGCATGCACAAGAAGTAAGCAACTCGCAAGTCTGAAAAAAAAGAAGAAGGACTCACATCTCTCACCATGACACAGGAAAAGAGACGTCTTCTGCCACGACGACGACGTCAAGAAGCACAAGCTCAGATTCCTCATACATGAGATGACCTCCTATCCTGATGGCATAAACAATCCATACACGCGATCGGCCTCAGCTCGAAACTTACACACTCACTCAGGCCTCAAAGGATGAACAGGTAACAAGGCATCACATAACCTATAAGGCCCGTAGTGAGTGCGAGGCGTCAGAGACCCCTCCTTCTCTAGGGCCAGCAATTGACGCGTCCCCGTGCGCTCATACATCCCCTCCATCACTCCCATCAGCCAAACTGACATTATCACACGTAGTCCTTAGAGGCAGAACAGAAGCAGCACGCATGGGAGTGGACATGTATGCCTGTCGAATGGTGAGTTATGAACGGAGGGGAAGGAGGAACGAATCCATCCACCGATACTCTCGGAATCTTATCTTTTTCTTCTTTTTATTTTTCACAGATCCCCAAGGAAAGAACTTCTGGAAGAAAACGAGTGGGGGGGGGGGGGGGGGGGGTGGGGGGGGGGGGGGGGGGGGGGGGGGGGGGGGGGGGGGGGGGGGGGGGGGGGGGGGGGGGGCACTGCTTACACCCAAGGTCCTCAAAAAGTACTTGTCACAAAGTGAGTTACAAAGATATCTGTGCTACCTAACCCATACTCAAAAAGTGCTTGTCTCAGTGAGTTTACAAAAATCTGGTGCTGCCTAACCCATACTCAAAAAAGTACATGGGCGCAGTGGTTTTTACAAGAAAATCTGACTACCTATAACCAATAGAACGGGGTACCCCTTACTCTTTGCTTATAGGAAGTTTCCTGAGACAATTATTCTGTTCCTGAATAGTCCTCCCTAAGTTCCGTTTTCCCGTTAGTTATGAACTTAAAAAAAATAAATTCAGCTAATTAAAAAAAAAGGAGTAAAACAAGACATTTATTAAAATATATATTTATTTTTATATTATAATAATTATTTATTACACACACACACAAACCAAAACAAATTAAGAAAACACTCAAAAAAGAAGGCTGGAGGGGAGAGAGAGGTGGTGGGGGAGGGGAGGGGAGAAGAGAGCGAGAGAGAGAGAGAGAGAGAGAGAAGCGAGCGCGCGCTCGCCTCTATCTCGCCCGCGATCGCGCCTCGCTGCTCGCTCGATGCCGCCTCGCTCCGGCCCCCGCGCGCTCGCTGCTCTCTCTCTCGCGCTCGCTCGCTCTCGCTCATCTCTCGCGCTCCTGCTCGCGCGCCGCGCGCGCTCTCCCTCCCGCCCTCCCTCCCGCCCCCCGCCCATACCCTCGTCCCCCGCCCTCCCGCCCGCTGTTCCAGCTCGAACTCAAGCACATGCAGTCAACAGCAAAACAGCACCCAACCAGACTATTAATTTGGTGTGATGTTGATTTATTTTTTTCATCCAGACTAGTTACTTTCACCACTTCTACCGCCCTATTTTTATTATCTTTATCACACAGACCCCCCCAAGTACAACAATTCCTCCAGCCTTTCCCACTCCTGACCCCTCATCACCAGACATATCTCACCGATTTAACAATACAATAAGTAGCTCTTTTTTTTTAACTTTTTGGGACAGAAGCACAAAAATCATGGCCAATCAGACTGTGCAATAAAACACAAACAAAAAAAAAACCATCCACCGGTCTGCCTACTCTCTGTAAATTGTGAAATGGACTGGTTCCTTCCTGCCTTTTTCACATTCTCCTTCCATAAACCTTGTTTACTAGGTTCCGCTTTTCCCTTTTAAAAAAAAAAAGAAAAAAAAGAAAATCCAATATTATTACTAAGGGTGCCAGCTTACTAATCTTTAACCGCACAGTTTTTGTTACTAGGGTTGTTGTTTTTTTATATATTAAGTTAATCAAAAAAAAACCAAACAAAACCAGCGTCTACGAGTTAGTCCACAACCCCACAAGATCCAAAAGATATGGGTCACATATGCTCGTTTCCCGTACCTCACAACACACTACACATTTTTCTATCTATGGTCAAATTATGCTTGTTTCAATCACACACAACACACACACATTCATGGTCAAATATCTCGTTTCACATCACAACACGACAAACACTCTCATGCCAAAGGATTATGGGTCAAATACCAGTTCGTTTTTCCATCACACCACACAACACAACAAACACACACATCAACAGCCACACAACACACCACACAACACAGACACAACATCACACACCTCTCTCTCTCCCTCTCTCTCTCTCTCAGAGCCAAGAGATATGGGTCAAATAAGTCCCGTTTTTTTCACATACACACAGACAAAGTTTTTACACACACACACACACACACCACAACACAGGAGTGCCAAAGAAATAGTGATCAAAATAGATATTCCTTTTTCATCACACACTCTCACTCGCCCCCACATTACCAACAGTCCAAAGTGCTGCAGGATTGGTGGATTATTTAATAAATGTGACCACAAAGCCTATTCTTTTAACCATCTTCTTTTACTTCATTTTTTAAAGGACCATGTTTATGGCGGGTGGGGGGGGGGGGGGGGGGGAGGGGGGGGTGGGGGGGGGGGGGGGGGGGGGGGGGGGGGGGGGGGGGGGGTGGGGGGGGGGGGGGGGGGGGGGGGGGGGGTAGAGTTTGTTTTATCATACTAGCTTAGCATTTAGCGATCGTATGATATTATACGCTGAATATCATGATGTATTTCGGATTCAGAGACTCTCTTATCGCTTGCCAGCTATACACTACTCTTCTGATGTTTGCAAACACTGGTTATAAACGACTGTCTGTCCATGAGCACTCACAAACACCTTAACTGGTATGTTTCTAGATCACTCGGCTTCTTAATAAGCTGCGTAGATGCCTGACGATGACCTCGCAAAACAGCTATGAGGTAGGCAGGCGTGGGGCGGGGGTTTTTGTTGTATAGAACACTGGCAAAAAATTTGATTATAGACATGGCAGATAGTTCTTCGTACATCAGCCACAGATACACTCAGCTGCCATCAAACCTGAATTACAAGTCGTTCTGGTTCTGCGAATTCAAAGATGAAGTTTTCTAATTGAGATGCAGACAGATCGGTAGTGAACGTTGCGAGATGCGGTTTTCATCTAAACACAGGCCGCACGTCCTCAGTTTACCTGCATAAGGGGTGACACACGCCATGAAGGAATATTGAGGACACACATCACAGTGGCATTGACATCTGGTCAGGCTTACATTATAGGACCTATTCTCTCAAGCTGTCGAGTCAGGCCCTCCAGTCAGGGTAGATGTAGTGTCATTATGATGTGCGATCACTAAAGAGGATCGTGGTAAGGCTGTGGGTGCGAGGTGCGTAGTGTGAGATGTGCCAGGTGGTTAGTGGGATAATGTGTCCAGCAGTGTGTACACTCGGAAAAGGCATATCATTTCGAATACACTTTAAACATGATTGGCCATCGATCTCTTTTTAAAGCGTACTTAATTGAGAATTCTCACATCTAAAAGCAACTGTGCTAAGATAAGCCTGTCTTACTGCGTATCGATAAGAACTTGAAATCACCTCGTCGATATAGATCTTCATATGTGTACTTTCTGCGCAAATAAAGATAAAAAAACTGTTCTGCTACAACTATGTAGGCCCTGTAGTGAATACAGTACGTGAAGTTGTGCCTTACACAAGTCATGATAGGAAAATCTACTGACAGTATCCAAAGTTACTAGAGAGAGCACATGCATGACAGATAGATGGGAGCTGCGACGTCATTAGTAGCCAGTACTGACGCAGACGTACGGTCTATACACAGAAAAGCTAACCTTGAGGCTCCTGACTCCGTACCCCCCAGACATCGTCGCCACCACATCTCTCACAAGCACATCCCATCGCCGACCCAACCGAGGAGATGTTAGATATTCTCACCTAACCGATAGAGCATTTTGTCTCTTACTACATTTGCGTCGACTGTTTCATCACTATATACATCAACCCACAACCGTACATCGCATCGCCTACATAAAACAGACACAACAAAGAACTAAAACAGCATGAAAGTCAGTCGAACACCATTATGCTTCACGTTCATAATCATTTCATATCAGTGCAAGTAGACGTCCTACATAATAATGACTGATATAGTAAAGGAATCGCAGTGGCTAAATTGTTACCAGTGCGGGACTATTTATAAGCTAGTGTCGACGTAGATAGCTATCGGCGATATCCCCCACACCTACGATGCAATTTTCTCCACAAACTCACGATTTTGACGTACTGAGCATGATATCGGTTCCAGATATTTGATATGCCCAGTCATTGGGTCTTCGTACACTTCCGTATCACATGGCTTTTATCCTATGACTCCGGATCTCGAGTACTAGCGCTAAGCATACATATTTCACATCGTCCGTCAATATATCATACAGCGTGATACCTAGCGACCAAGACTTCAACAGAGTAGTAGGTTCTTCATGACAGAGGGAATATAACGCCGAATCAATCGCATGAGAATGTGCTGGGACCGGTGGCGGCATGTGACGGCGGGAGGAAGCGCTTAACAAGTGCGCTTATAATAGAATAACGAGGGGCGTGACGCATAACGTTTTGCTCAAACAAAAAAGTGAGTGGAGTAGACGACAGAACAAGCAATGGAGAGTGAGTATTGTGGTGCTGTCTGAAGCGTATTAGCTGAGGACGAACGGACGAAAAAGAGAAGTAGTTTAGGTTCTTTAGGCTGCCGTGGTGTTTGTTGTGAGAGATAGAGAAACCCCCCGGGCCGGCGCCGGGGCGCCCGGGACCTGACCCAGCGCCCAACACCGTACTCGGGGAATACATTCCCGTTATTAATTGTGCAATTCGAAAACAATACACTACTCTCTATCAAAATGGTTCATACACATATAAATCGATTCTGAGTATGATTGTGTTTTCACAGACTAATTACGTGGTGCTAGTCAGAGCAGCGAGGACAGCAAAATAAGCCGCAAGCGACCGGAACAGCATAAACAAGCATCAACACACGACACAACATGAGCTACATACACGTACATCACAGAACGACATTCGTCACACAGTAGTACGATGCGACTGTACATTCGGAACTACACACGAGCGATGCCTAGAATGGCTCGTGGCGGTAGTGTTTTTACGTGTATAGTGTAGCGTCGTGTACGAGACATGTCGTAGTAGTGTGTGCAGTAGAGTGTGATGTTAGCTGTAGTGCTCTTAGGAAATCACGTTATTTAGCCCTGCCACCTATCTAGAATGCTCAGTCAAGATGCACTAGTATCTACTTTCAAACATCCAAGATAGGATCTCTGAGTGATTGAACATTACCGTAAATGATGTTCAGGCTTTTGTGTGCTATATGTAGAACCTCAATAATGTGTGCATCCGCTAGCTATGTGTGACATCTATTGTGCGTACTGCGCGCAGAGCAGCTGCGTGCCGTACAGACTGGTAGAAGTAGAACGGTTATAAGGTAAACAGACTAATGAGGTTGTAAAGCGTCCAATACTACTTGCAGTCAGTGCGTGTATAAGCGGGGAGTACAAGGCATCCATTGATAACCTCATCTTTCTCCTCTGCGCAGTGACCGCGCAGATGAGATGTAAAGACCCAGGCGGAGAAAAAAAGTCGCCTTTATACCCTTCTCATCTCCTCCACTCAGGCCAGTCTATGTCTATCCGTTACGCTTCTCTGACCCAAGCAGAAGCGAGTTATGGTCATGCATAGCAGCTTCTTATGTTGATCAGATATGGAGTTCGCGCTGTGACTGCAGTTCTAGCCAGAAGTGCGCGATGTGGGAGGGCGAACTCCATCGCGCGCGCTCATGTAGAGGATCGGACTACCATTGAAGAGATAAAGTCTAAGTTACTGAGCTCCAAGGCTAGACGTTGGTCCAGCACTAGTTTTTCATCGACTACATTTATATATGACGATCTTGGCTACACTAGCTCATAGCATTGCAGATGCCTGAGCTTAACGATCTTGGACGATGGATCTCCTATGCATGGACACGACACCATATATCTTCGCGACTTAGTCCTTCAATCTACAAAGTAAACTAATACAAACGAAGGCCCGTAGTATCTGTGACATGACATTTGCCATTATATTCTCAGAGCTATATAAGCCACTATTTATCCTGATGCTTTTCATCTTGCATGATACTAAAAAAACTCACACGTCGCTATCAGAATAGCTATTATGCAAGTCTACAATGACATAGGGCTCATGTTCAAGCGTTAGCGAAACCAAAAAAACTCATTATTGCGCTGTCAAGGGAGTACACACATTTCCAGCCACTCCATGTGTGAACACGAGGCCTACACAGTGGGACTCACAACTACACCTCGCAGGGCGGACAACACCAGACTACCACCGCCAATACTCTCCTCCCTCTCCAGCCTCCTCTCCCCTGGTTCTGCTAATGCTTTCACCATACAAACCGGACAATGCTACTCTCGCCTTAGTGATATCTGTGTATGTGTCGTGGGTGTAGCTGGGGGTTAGTCGGCGACAGGGGTTGATGTGTTTAATGGCATGAGACGCGGAAGCGGGAAGAAGTATGGGGCGTAGTACGTGAATGCTGGGGCCTCTGTCGAGGAGGGGAGCGTGCCGTTTTTGTGTTATGGTCCGTTGTTGTGCCGTGTGGACGTCGATGGTTGCATGAGAAGGTTTCGGTTGGTTGAAGATTTGGATGACGTTGTTGGGGAGAAGAGTGCGAGCGAAAGGAGGCAAGCAGGTTGGTGTTAGCGCGTGGAGAGGGTGTGTGTGTGACCCGTCCGGAGCGACAGAAAGGAAGGGGGGTGGCGGGGGGGGGGGGGGGGGGGGGGGGGTGGGGGGGGGGGGGGGGGGGGGGGGGGGGTGGGGGGGGGGGGGGGGGGGGGGGGGGGGGGGGTGGGGGGGGGGGGGGGGGGGGGGGGGGGGGGGGGGGGGGGGGGGGGGGGGGGACTCACAAAACAGATCTTTTTTATGTTGTCTGATGTTACTTAAGCAAAGATAAGGGACATCACTCCCATGTACCACAATAGAAATCTATCTCTTATGATGAATTATTTCCACCTCGATTGTTAAAAACTTTACCTGTACTTTCAAACCCTTATTTCCCCCTAAGCCACTCGAGCATGGTTTCTGGAGACTCTCAGAAGTCTGATGTTTACCTATTAAGGTACTGGTTGATCTTTTTAAGCTAACTTCAGCTTAATTTTTTAAAAGTTGTAAAGGTTTGTGTGAGGTAACTGTATAACATCATTTATTACGAAATAATAAAATCCTAATCCAAATTAAGAAGAAATAATTTTGAACAAGAAAGCACGTGTCAAATGTGACTTAATGTTATCCATTGTCCATTGTTGTACTAGGTTCAATTTTGGGCAGAATATTGTTCCAGCTACAAAATTGCTGAAGTAAATCAAACTAAGGCTTATATCAACTATGTATAATAGATGTGTGTAAAAGCCTAGTGTGGTTTGTTGAACAGAAATGTATTGTTAATATAGATTAGCTGACGAAGCATTTCTGCTTTTTTCAATAATTTACCACTAGACCTGGAGATTCGCAGACCAGGAAAACCAAAACCCACTATAATACACATATCATCCATACAATAACCAATAACTTTGAAATCAAATGAAAGGCCCCCCAGACAAATCATGCTATTTACAAAGTTTAAAAAAAAAACAAATCATACACGATTTTGATGTTGTTGATGGTACATCTGGTCACCATAAACACATAAGGAGCTGACCTCTCAACTACCACTGAGCTCTTAAAGCCATATTTCATAGCATTAAAGTAACCTAAAAACCAGAATAAAAATGACAGACGACTATACATAAGTACAACACAGTTTTAACAAATGCATTTGATCTTCGGTATGTTTACAGTTCATCTGTGGCGGATTTCCCACCTTTTTTTTTTTTTTTTAGCGCTGCATTGGGACAGTTCATTTCTTTTCCTCAATTCGATCAGAATCATTCAAGGAAAATCTTCATCTGACGTTTATGTGGTTTCCCAAGCTTATAAATAACCATCTCTTAATCCACACTGAAAGTACAAGCTAAACACTAGAAACTGCTCTTAAATACAACTTAACTTGTTTACATCTCTTTTTTTTTTTTTCTTACTGCATGATGATCGATGATAATAAGGATGATGTTAGTGATGCTGTCTTGCTATGGAAATGCACATGGTTGATACTGCATGACATGTGTTTGTACTCTACCCTTACTCTCGTAATGTCTCTCGGACAACCGGACCGCGTAGATGCCAACACCCGCAGTGTTGGTCAGGTAAATTGAGCAACACTCTCAAAACTCACTTCGTAAAGTAGTCCTAGTTTTGGTGTATTGGTCTAACTACCATAATAAATCCAAGACAAAAACCAAGAAATCTCAAGTTTCATAGCACTGTTTTACAAGAATCTTCGAAAAAAGATCACAAGTAAACAGAGTCTGACTTGTTGTATTATCACTTTGTTTGTTATGTGTATAGGTGTAAACTATGGTAAGGAACAGGCAGACACCCTATGTCTCCTCTATTTCAAAGCTTTGTTGATAAAGTTGTTTTTTATATTATTCTCCCAGTGCAAAAACAAACCCCAACACTGTGAAATTAATCAGATTAAACCAACTAATCAGTAACAGATTCTTTTCTTCAAATGTATTATTCAGTGATTTAAAACCCACACACACACACACCGCGCGCGCAAAGATGTTTGCAAGATTTTTAGAGAAATCTGTAAACGATCCTGTGTGTGTGTGTGTTAGTGGTGTGTGTGCGCCCGATGGTGGTGTAGATTGTGTAGGTGTGTTTGCGTGGTAGATGTGTGTGTGTGTGCCGTCCCGTGTGTATGGATGTGTAATGTGTGTACTTGGCCCATTTTGGTTACTTAAAAACCGTCCCCAAATTGAGCTATGACAAGGCAGAACGCTACCTATATCTATCTTTTTTATTGAGCTAGTACTACTACTATCACTATCTCATCACGACATTGCAGAAACAACAAACGAGCAAGGAAATGGCTGGTGTTCCATACAAACAAACACCTCAACTATCACCACAACAATGCCCACCAACCACCTCAACAACACCCAACAAGGCTCGTTTTTCTCAACTACGACTGAGCTATCACACACAGAGGTCAGCCTCTGTTAATAATATATATATAGATAAAAATATTTATATATTAAAAAACAAACAAGGAGGTGGAGGGGGGGTGGGGTGCACCCACAAAACACGTTCCCCGCTGCAGTAAACAATCGAAGGATAATGAGTCAACACGATAAACTACCAATAAAAATACACACAGGCGATTCTCCATCTTTGTGTCTTAGTTGCACTTTGCCGTGTACGCAATAACCATGCCTAGAAGATGATCTGATCATAGTGTGTTCTTGAATCCAATCTGCCGAGCACATGGGGGGGGGGGGGGGGGGGGGGGGGGGGGGGGGGAGGGGGGGGGGGGGGGGAGCGCGCGGGGTGGGGGGCTGGGGGGGGTTGGGGGCTGTGTGGGGGGAGGGTGGTGTGGGGGGGGGGGAGGGTGGGGGTGGGGGTGGGGGGGGGGGGTTGGGGGGGGGGGGATCCAGGCGATGGGGGAGGGAGAGGAGGAAGTAGAAGCGAGGGGGAGGGTGAGTGCGAGGGGGAGGGAGTGGGTTAAAGAGATAAGTGGGGATCCGTGTAAAGAGAAGGGAAAGCGATGGGAACGGGTGGGGGAGAGGTCGGGGGGTTTGTGCGGTAGAGGTATCGTCGCGGGCGCGGGGTCGTAGAATGCGAAAAAAATCCGGTCGGATGTGGTGGCGGTGGTGTCCATTCACCCACCGTTGCCCCAAACTTTCCCGTCGCCCCATCCATTAGACCATGAGTGGTGGTCTGGAAGGGGGGCGAGTCTTCGGATGAGACTATAAAGGGGCCGAGATCCCCGTGTGTTACACAAAATTATTCAAGCGTACACGTAAAAGAACTCCACGGCACAAGGGCGAGTTTGTACGCCGGCTGGGCAAGGAATTGCCGTTAGGGGAGAAAAGCGTGGCGTGCGGAGGAGTAGGAAGAGGCGGAGAGATGGTGGGGGAGGGAGGGCTGCAGGAGTGGACCATAAGTATCTTGAGTAGTAAGCACTGCGAACATAAAAAGGGTGCGCGAGCGTGAGGAGTTGCGTGTCCCTGCCTCGTGCAAGTTCATTAGCAGGATCAGCTGCCGACATGCGCTTATCCTCCTCGCGCGACGACACATTCCCCCATTCCGGATGAAACTATACAACATGTAGGTCTCGTGATGCTGACATCGCCATGCAGAATCCTTCTTTGCTGACATCTACTTAAGTAAAGAGCTCTCTAGAATTACGCTTTATTCGCGATATGAATGAAGAAAAGGGGTCGTAGGTTTGTGCGCCGGTGAGTGGTAGGATAGGATGGGAGTGCAGCTGGATAGTCTAACGATGGGAGCGAGAGAGAGATACGTTACTGGATACGTTGCAACGGTACACAGCAGGGTAGCTTACTGTTATGTCAAAAAAAGAAACACTGATAAGAGAGTAACATGAACAGAAGCAAGAATGAGCGTAAAGAGATAGGATAGAGGGGATACGGAATCTTGACAATATCAATAGTAGAGATGCTAGCGAAATTAAAGAAAGATAAGAAACTTGAAAATGTGATAGTAATAAATAAAGACGATCGGACTATTGTTCTGCTAGATGTTCAAAGTGTGTGCGTGTGATGGTGTGTCGTTGATGTCGATGTGTAGTCGTGTCGTGATGTGTAGAGTGAATGCAGCGATGAGGTGATTTTGTCATTCGTAACATTTGTAGTACATGAGTGCGGTGAGATGTGATCAGACCGACGTCACGAGAGTGTGTAGTGTCTAGCGGGAGTGACGTAGTGTTGTGTAGTGAATGTAGATTCGCTGATTAATCCTAGTGGTGTCTGTAGCTGATGCCGAGTTTCGTCGTTCCCGCCCTTGATGTAGTGTCAGAGGTTGCCGTGCATGTGTTCCTTGTAGCTGCTGCCTGTAAATCGATGTGTCCGAGTGTACTAGTGCTGTCGCACTGCAGCTGTGTGTCGTGCTGTGGCGCCGTTAGTCGGTACTGCGTAACCGTGTGTGTGTGTGAGTGCGTGTAGTGTAAATTGCTAAGTGGCAGTCGATGCAGTGCTATGTCTTGTCTTGTCAGCTCGGTGTGTAGTTGATGACAGCGAACAAGCTAGTAGTCGTCATTGAGTTTACTTTAGTGTGGAAGAGCAAACGACGACGCTAAGTTGTAGAGTGTTTACATCGACTATGATCGAGAATTGAGCTAGTAGAACAAGAGACAGAGAGTATAGGTTTCTCACAAAATGTAGGTCAATCTATCAACTCCGTAACGTCAATAGTTCTTCCCTTTCAAGCCTAAACGTATGCCTATTGATATTCTGATTACTGATACTACATATGTACATAATTAAAAGGAGGCGTGCCCAACCAACAACGCGATTAGATATTATGGTAAAAGCAATACGTCTTTTATATTTTGCGTTTTTTTTCCTTACCATAGAACTCCACATGCCTATCTAAATCCGTAGTGCTATCTTTCTCTGTCTTCCGTCAATCACAGCTCAATACGATGATCCCGACACATAGGTGATAGACCTAAGGTTAATCACGACGTTGAGAGTCGTTATTGGTATGATTATCGGAACACACATGAATGAGAGTGACACGTAACTTGCTTGCGCACGATACACGTGGCATCTCGAGTCACAATCGCATACCACTATCACGACTGATTCACTTACCAGGGCTAACCTGATTAATGAATGATTAGCTATCCAACGCGCGCGCCGGGGAACACACACATCGCCCTCTATTAGGGTCAGGATCAGAAGGTAAAGCACCAGCAGCACGAGACGCAGATGGGAGGCGTCCAGCCCACTCACATATAGCTGGCCATCAGCTAGACAGGCGAGCTATGTCTCATCATACACAACAAAACACAAGACGCACACAGAGCACCCCGCTCCCTAGCATGTAACACGCACAGTAGGCAACAACATCACTATCAGTTTATGGGACAAAACGCCTTACCTTTTACAAGTGTTTGTGGAAACCTTTTTTCACACTTAAACGTATACAGATACTTACTTACACACAGCATCACAACCACAGCATACAACCACGAGATGGGCAGTCTATTTGTGTCGCTTTGATGCAAGGCTAGCGATGTTACTACATCCTGAATCTAAATACACTATAGAAACATTGCAGAGCACGACATCATATATACTCTAGCCTATCTATACGAGCATTATATGTGGAGCACTCAAGTGGGCCTACCGTCTAGCGAGCCAGCACATCGACAGAAGATACACAATACAGTCTTGCAACGGCAATGTCACTATTGCATTGTCCTTGAGACACTTCAACACAACACGACTTAACTCAAGCCACTAGCTACTCATAGTGTATTCATCTCGTCATTTCTCCTCTTTCGATCGTCTAAGATATAAAATATCTAGGTGTCAATAGCAAATGAAGAACAAGCAGTCCGCAATACAACATTAACATAGTCAATGTTACAGTACCATGATGCGTTTGTATTAATGATGATCTATAACTCACTTCAGCAAATAATAATATCACTGGATTGCTAGGGTTCTGTTAAGATCCGAAACCATGACAAGTAGATGACATGATGATACTACGCTAAATCCAACTGCGTGACATGATTGGTGACTGACTAGTCGAATGCATCTAATTAAGATGAATTGTCTAATACTTACAAGTTTTCCAAGGAAAACAACATAGACGACCGACAACGAGAATGCGACATACGACTGAATACATAGAGAATAGATGATAATGAACATGATGAATAATAAGCGTATTGGAGGTAGAGACTAATGGTAATGATATATGGTATAAGCAAGGCGACTACGAAATCTTGTCAACGCCCGAGTGTATCTGAAAACCGACGGGGTCTGAATTCTCCTCTGGCTCTATAGCAAAGGGGAGGAAGAAGTAGTCCCAGGAAGGTGGGAGAAGGCGTATTTAGTAACTGACGCATGGGAGCCCCTCTATCATTCCCCATGGGGAAACGCTCCGTTCAATAAAAGCCTCCTTGTGACTTCACCACACATTAAAGACAACGATAGAACTTCTTATTAGCAACAAGACATGACTCATACCCTTTTTTTCATCTATAATACCTTATTATTCCAGCTTCTTGCACATCTGTGTGAAATCAGCATAGCATGAAACAGATGTACAACAACACAGCTATCAGTGCTCCATTCTTCAAAGGCAGAGAAGGAAAGAAACAGACAACACCACAGTCACGATTGCTGGACAGTCACCGACACAACACATCAACTACTTGACATCCATCATTTCACTTTTGTAAATTGGCCAAACACAACATCTTCAAAGCTCCTTAATCTCCAGTCAGAAGTAATGATGACAGTAAATAGCCCTACAATAAATGAGAGAGATTCAACGAGAGAGAGAGACGGAATACAGACAGTAAGGCACGTAGTGATGATGCACTGGTAAAGCAGAGTCAGTAGCCAGCCAGAGAGTATGAGCAAACGAGCGACGAAGTAGAGTCTACAGTAGCACAAGGATAGACAGTCCACGCCCAGACGCGAGTAGCCGCCCTCTCTAGTACGTCGATGACAGTTAGCAAGCCAGCGCACGGCGAGAGATGCTCATCTGAGTTAGCGGGAGAGGAGGGAGAGGAGAGGAGAGGGGAGAGAGAGAGGGGGAGGAAGTGGAGAGAGGAGAGAGCAGCAGAATGAGAGGGAGGGGGAGGAGAGGGGGAGAGGGGAGGGGAGGGGGTAGAGGGAGAGGGGGGAGGGAGAGAAGGGGGGAAGAGGAGGGGAGAGAGGGACGGCGGGGGGGGAAGAGAAGGTGTCGGCAAAGAGGCGATGGTGGCGTGGTCAGGTGCGCAAGTCGGTCAAGGAGCTCAGTATGCAGGGGGTGAGGGCCTTCGGAGTTGTTGTCTCGATGTGTGATGGCGTGGGGGTGGGTCGTTTCGGGTGGCGTGTTGTTCGCCGTTGGGTGGGCCGCTTGGGGGGTGCAGGAGGGCGGGGTGAAGCTGTAGTGTCACTTGGCAGAGTGGAGTTGAGTGGAGTGGAGTGAGTGATTAGGAGTGGGGCGGTAGGTAGTCTGCAGGCTGAGGCCATTATAACTGTCATAGTCTGTGACTATCAGCAGTTAAGCGCTAGAGAGCGAAAAGTTGCTTTTTGTTGTTGTTTTGTTTTAAAAACCATTGCCAATCCAAGTTATTTCGATTCAAAATGGATCAAATGAAAAAAAAGAAATATAGACGAATCAATTTTCTTCTGCTTATAAAGAAAAACGGAAGAGCGAAAAAATAAAATAATTGAACAGATCAATTTTCAATACCACATCAATAAAAAAAACAAAAAAAAAACACCCCACCCACATTACTAGTAACCCACATTACCAATTATCACACCACCAATTACCAAACATTACCAACGACCACCTTCAATTACCACACCACACCAATTAACCCACACGATCACATTACCACATCACAAACGACCGAGCGAATCCGTGGGTACGGTGACACGGTGTGGGGCGCGGTAAGGCTGGCGAAGTGTAGCGCGGGCGACATTGAGAGCGGGAGAGGTTCCGGAGGGCAGGCGACCGCAGCGGCAATAGACCTTGGGGAAGAGGATGAAGGGTCGATGGATTAGTCATGGGCGTACGTGCGGCGGGGAATGTACGCTGGAAGGGGAATCACGGACCGGATCGGGCAAGGGGTGACGGCACGGGGGGGAGGGGATGGTGACGGGCGGGGGGAATGGAATGTTAATAAATGTAGTAGAGGGAAATTATGGGATGCAGCAGAGTCCACCAGCAGAAATGACGGAGAGTTGAGCAGAGGGGGGGGAGTGGGGGCGACACCAATTATCGGTGGACGAAAGAAGTACGACGAAGAAGACGGGAGAGACATGACGGACGCAAAGCGAGCGGAGGTAGTATAGCAAACGAGAGGCACCTGACAGGGGGTGTGGAATCATGTCGAGACCTAGAGAGCTAACATATCAGTAGAGACATAGAGATCCTAGCTAAGACTTACATAGCACGGACAGGTAAGGAAAGAATACAGACAGACCAAGGAGAAGAAGAGACCTCAGATGATACAGTACAGTAGCAGACTGGGCTCACGAGTAGCAAGAGAGTCAGCAGATGCAGAGTCTACAGCTAGAACGATACACCGACATCACAGAGACTAGAGACAGAGGATGCAACTCGTGGCTGAGCAGTGAATTTAGACTGTAGAGAAACAAAGACTGCTGCAAACCGCGGGCTGTGTGAAACCAACACTCGTCGGCGCGGTACAGGGAAACTCGGTCATCCTTTCCTCTTCATCACACTCAATGCTGAGAACTATGACAAATGCAACCACCAACACAAGAAACATAAGAAATGGGACGTGAACACATCGCGTGACCAGACGCTATCAGAACATCCACCTAACTGAACAAGAAGAAGGAAAAGGAGCAGAAAACTCAGCGCGACAGCAGAGAAGGAAGATTGGCAATGAAGAATTTGTTCGTGTGCATTCTCTAGAAGAAGCAAATCTAGCCAACGGATTTATATTTGTATTGTATAGTTGAATAGCAAGAAGAGGACAAGAGAAATAGGGAAGAAGAAAGAAGAAGCAAGAGAAATCAGTAAGCGCGAGAGGAATGAGAGTAGTAGCTACATATGGTAAGAGAGGAGACAAGGAGAAGAGCTCGCTAAAGACAGAAGGTTAGCCAAGGTATTGAAGAAGGACAGGCAGGCTGAGAGAGAAGGATAGAGGTGGATGGAGGTGCAAGAGTACGAGGCAACAGAATTGCGCGAGGATGGAGCAAGGGTGCTATCTAAGAACATGACGACACGAAGCTACTGCCAGAGCACCGTACAGGGGGCATGTCTTAACAGATAGGACAACTAAATACACAGAAGAACCCAAAGCTAAACTGCAGAAAAGAAAAAATGCAAAGAAGGAACGCCACAAGAAGGATAATAGCACACTTCGACAAAACTGTACATTCTTAGAATCTGTCACCACGGGGCACAACACGGAAGAAGAATTGAGCAGCAGGCTAAGAAGTAGTAGACAGTGCAGAAAGAAGAAGTAGAGACGGTGCAAAGAAGAAGACGTGAGGCTAGAGAAGAAGAAGAGAGACGGTGCAGAGGAAGGGAAGAATGGAGGGTGGGAAATAAGCAAAAGTAGAAGAATGACCAAGGCATGAAGATCATGTATTATGTCAAAGTAGTCACAAGGGAAGACATGCGGGTCAATCTAAGTAACTAGCGAGATTGGCATGCCTATAGTAATTAGATAAGAAGAGCGCCTTGACGATGCATGCACAAGAAGTAAGCAACTCGCAAGTCTGAAAAAAAAGAAGAAGGACTCACATCTCTCACCATGACACAGGAAAAGAGACGTCTTCTGCCACGACGACGACGTCAAGAAGCACAAGCTCAGATTCCTCATACATGAGATGACCTCCTATCCTGATGGCATAAACAATCCATACACGCGATCGGCCTCAGCTCGAAACTTACACACTCACTCAGGCCTCAAAGGATGAACAGGTAACAAGGCATCACATAACCTATAAGGCCCGTAGTGAGTGCGAGGCGTCAGAGACCCCTCCTTCTCTAGGGCCAGCAATTGACGCGTCCCCGTGCGCTCATACATCCCCTCCATCACTCCCATCAGCCAAACTGACATTATCACACGTAGTCCTTAGAGGCAGAACAGAAGCAGCACGCATGGGAGTGGACATGTATGCCTGTCGAATGGTGAGTTATGAACGGAGGGGAAGGAGGAACGAATCCATCCACCGATACTCTCGGAATCTTATCTTTTTCTTCTTTTTATTTTTCACAGATCCCCAAGGAAAGAACTTCTGGAAGAAAACGAGTGGGGGGGGGGGGGGGGGGGGTGGGGGGGGGGGGGGGGGGGGGGGGGGGGGGGGGGGGGGGGGGGGGGGGGGGGGGGGGGGGGCACTGCTTACACCCAAGGTCCTCAAAAAGTACTTGTCACAAAGTGAGTTACAAAGATATCTGTGCTACCTAACCCATACTCAAAAAGTGCTTGTCTCAGTGAGTTTACAAAAATCTGGTGCTGCCTAACCCATACTCAAAAAAGTACATGGGCGCAGTGGTTTTTACAAGAAAATCTGACTACCTATAACCAATAGAACGGGGTACCCCTTACTCTTTGCTTATAGGAAGTTTCCTGAGACAATTATTCTGTTCCTGAATAGTCCTCCCTAAGTTCCGTTTTCCCGTTAGTTATGAACTTAAAAAAAATAAATTCAGCTAATTAAAAAAAAAGGAGTAAAACAAGACATTTATTAAAATATATATTTATTTTTATATTATAATAATTATTTATTACACACACACACAAACCAAAACAAATTAAGAAAACACTCAAAAAAGAAGGCTGGAGGGGAGAGAGAGGTGGTGGGGGAGGGGAGGGGAGAAGAGAGCGAGAGAGAGAGAGAGAGAGAGAGAAGCGAGCGCGCGCTCGCCTCTATCTCGCCCGCGATCGCGCCTCGCTGCTCGCTCGATGCCGCCTCGCTCCGGCCCCCGCGCGCTCGCTGCTCTCTCTCTCGCGCTCGCTCGCTCTCGCTCATCTCTCGCGCTCCTGCTCGCGCGCCGCGCGCGCTCTCCCTCCCGCCCTCCCTCCCGCCCCCCGCCCATACCCTCGTCCCCCGCCCTCCCGCCCGCTGTTCCAGCTCGAACTCAAGCACATGCAGTCAACAGCAAAACAGCACCCAACCAGACTATTAATTTGGTGTGATGTTGATTTATTTTTTTCATCCAGACTAGTTACTTTCACCACTTCTACCGCCCTATTTTTATTATCTTTATCACACAGACCCCCCCAAGTACAACAATTCCTCCAGCCTTTCCCACTCCTGACCCCTCATCACCAGACATATCTCACCGATTTAACAATACAATAAGTAGCTCTTTTTTTTTAACTTTTTGGGACAGAAGCACAAAAATCATGGCCAATCAGACTGTGCAATAAAACACAAACAAAAAAAAAACCATCCACCGGTCTGCCTACTCTCTGTAAATTGTGAAATGGACTGGTTCCTTCCTGCCTTTTTCACATTCTCCTTCCATAAACCTTGTTTACTAGGTTCCGCTTTTCCCTTTTAAAAAAAAAAAGAAAAAAAAGAAAATCCAATATTATTACTAAGGGTGCCAGCTTACTAATCTTTAACCGCACAGTTTTTGTTACTAGGGTTGTTGTTTTTTTATATATTAAGTTAATCAAAAAAAAACCAAACAAAACCAGCGTCTACGAGTTAGTCCACAACCCCACAAGATCCAAAAGATATGGGTCACATATGCTCGTTTCCCGTACCTCACAACACACTACACATTTTTCTATCTATGGTCAAATTATGCTTGTTTCAATCACACACAACACACACACATTCATGGTCAAATATCTCGTTTCACATCACAACACGACAAACACTCTCATGCCAAAGGATTATGGGTCAAATACCAGTTCGTTTTTCCATCACACCACACAACACAACAAACACACACATCAACAGCCACACAACACACCACACAACACAGACACAACATCACACACCTCTCTCTCTCCCTCTCTCTCTCTCTCAGAGCCAAGAGATATGGGTCAAATAAGTCCCGTTTTTTTCACATACACACAGACAAAGTTTTTACACACACACACACACACACCACAACACAGGAGTGCCAAAGAAATAGTGATCAAAATAGATATTCCTTTTTCATCACACACTCTCACTCGCCCCCACATTACCAACAGTCCAAAGTGCTGCAGGATTGGTGGATTATTTAATAAATGTGACCACAAAGCCTATTCTTTTAACCATCTTCTTTTACTTCATTTTTTAAAGGACCATGTTTATGGCGGGTGGGGGGGGGGGGGGGGGGGAGGGGGGGGTGGGGGGGGGGGGGGGGGGGGGGGGGGGGGGGGGGGGGGGGTGGGGGGGGGGGGGGGGGGGGGGGGGGGGGCCCCCCCCCCCCCCCCCCCCCCCCCACCCCCCCCCCCCCCCCCCCCCCCCCCCCCCCCCCCCCCCCCCCCCCCCCCCCCCTCCAAGTCCTATATAGGGCCAACGACCTCTTTATGAATAAGTCTTTTCAGAATTCAGAGTCCTCTCTCCAATCTGCCATGAAAATAACATGAAACAGTTGAGTGAAGGACACACACACCACAACACACACACGACATCACACCACACACACACCATATACACCACACCACACACACCACCCCACACCACACACATAACACAACATCCCCCCAACACTCACACACACAACACACACACACACACACAACACACACAAAACCGCCTCGAAATCAATTCAAACCGGTGCCCTCTCTTCTGAATTAAAAACAGCCATTACACTACAGCTTGGAATAATCGCTCGTGTCGAACATGATGAAACAACAACCAAACAAACAACAACAACAACAAAAACCCCAAAAGAGACAAAATCTCAAAAGCTCATGAATGAAGTGTGACAGACAGCTGCGTGTACATAGTGCGTAATAGACGTCCTGCTCTGTACTGACCGCTATGCAAATGAAGCTGGGGAGTGGGGTGGGGGTGGGGGACAATGAAAGCTTTAGAGACTCTCTCTCTCTCCGTCTTTCTTCCCTCCCCCTCCCCCCCTCTCTCTCTCCACAGCTGTCTGCAGGGACTGGACAGCGGTGAGGGCAGCAGCAGCAGCAGCAGCAGCAGACGACAAACGCAGGCAAATAATGACAATAGGGAAAAAGGACCAGCAGAAAGGAAAAAGGACCCACACAGTGCAGGTCAGGGAGTGGCCTAGCTTGGCTGACCCTCTTGTCGGTGCGTGACCTTCCGTCTTCATAAACGTTGCAACCTCTGCGCCCCCCCCAACCCCCACCCACCCACCTCTTTCCCTCTCCGCCCCCCCCCCCCCCTCCTCCCCCCTCTCTCTTTTCTCTCTCTCTCTCTGCCTGCATTTGCGCCTCTGCGCCTCCCCCCCCACCCCCCCCCCCCCCCCCTCTCTCTCTCTCCCTTCCCAGGGCTGGATGTAAAAAAAATGTCTTGTGCTTATTCTATTACCCTTAGAAAATAAAATATCGTCATCGTCATCTCTCTCTCTCTCTCTCTCTCTCTCCTCTCACCACTTTCCATTTTTCTTCCAGTCCGGTTTCTCGCGTTTTTCGCAAGTTTTCTGCATTTTCCTACGTTTTGAATACCTCCCCCCCCCCCCCCCCACCCCACCCCACCCACCCCTTCCAAATACTCCCTTACTTGCCCAGCGCTTCTTTTCTTTTGCCACTCTTGGGTTTTTTTTTCATCATTTGTTTGGTTTGTTGTTGTTTTGTGTGGGAGAGCGAGTCGCCACAAGAGCAGCGCTACCCATTATTTTTTTCTTTTCATGTCATCCATATTTCTGTATGCCTGTGAATCATGGACCCTGACTGCAGATTTGGAGAGAAGAGTACAGGCGGTGGAGATGAGATGCTTTCGGAGACTCCTTGGCATCTCCTACAAAGACCACATAAGCAACGAAAGCGTGCATAACAGAATCCAGCAAACTATTGGACCCTATGAGAACCTTCTAACGATCGTGAAAAAACGTAAACTTAAATGGTATGGGCATGTCACAAGATCCAAAGGACTTGCAAAGACAGTTTTACAAGGCACTGTCCAAGGAGGAAGAAGAAGAGGCAGACCAAGGAAGAGCTGGGAGGATAACATCAGCGAATGGACAGGCCTAGAACTCAACAAAACCCTGAGAAAGGCAGAACAGAGAGAGGAATGGAGGGAACTGGTTGTTGAGTCTTTGAGGGTGCCCCCACGGTCGTCAGACTACGGGACAGATAGATAGATAGATAGATCTGCAACTGTATCTGTTTCCCTATCAGAGTGGCTTTTTCTTTAGAATTTTTACCAAGGACAACTTTCTTATTGCCGTAGGTTCTTTTACGTGCGCTAGATAATGTGTAACACACGGGACCTCGGTTTATCGTCTCAACCCGAAAGACTAGCACCCAGATCCCTACTCATGGTCTAATGGAAGGGGGAAAAGTTTTCGGGCCCAAACGGGGTTCGAACCATTGCACACTTCCGACCCAGACTTTTCGCTTTCTTTCCAGGCGCGCTACCTCTAGACCACCGATCCACTGTCGTGAATGGACATTAAACTAACGAGGAGAAGAAGAAAGACCACACTCTCGACAAAAAGTGAAAAACTTGAGAAAAGAACACTGTTGGAGACGAACAGAATTACTAACACCTGAGAAAAACTGTTTGTGTTGTTCTTATGTTTCGTCGTTATTACATCAACGGTGAGGAATAACCGAGAAATGAGCAACTGAGCAAAGAATCAGCTGCTTTGATCAACCCAATAAAATTGACCACAGAAAACTGTCTACCAAGTACACCATGCAGCCAGCGAAAAAAACAACCACCAACCCCAACAACAACAAAAAAAACCCAAAAGAAAGAAACTACCGCTTGGCATCCTATGTAGCAGGTGGCCCTTATCAGCGAAGCCATGCATAAAATTTGTCACAGAACACGGCAATTTTGTTATACCAGGGCTATAATTTAACGAAGAACCTCATGAATAAGTAAGCAGACTTATCTGCCTGCATCTGAGCTTTTAAAAAAAAATTTTTTTTTATCTTTCCGACTGCAATGCCGACAAAGTATGTGGCCGCCAACACCCCCGCAAAAAACTATCCCCCCCCCCCCCCCCCTAAATCGAGTACCCCTCCCCTCCTCTATCCTCCTGCGCATTCAGAAAAAGGGTGGAGGTGGAGAGAGAGTGGGGTGGGGTTCCATTCGGCACGCGACATGATTAGCATGCCTTTTTGCCGGACGTACAAATTGAAGGTTTAAGAAGCTTTCTCTTCCGACTGTCTTATAAAATTAATGAGAAAAACAGGAGGAAAAAAGAGGATTTTTTTTTTAAAGGAAAAAAAAAGAGGTTGGGAGAGATGTGAGGAGAAAAAGAAAAAAAGAAAAGAGAGAAGAGGGGAAAAAAAAAGCAAGCCTGGAGGGTGGGAGTGGGGGGAGGGGGAGGAGAAGGGGGAAGAAAGTTATCATTGTTCAGAGCTTGGCGTGACCATACGGGAAAAGAAAGAACATGAGAGAGAGAGGAGAGAGAGAGAGAGAGAGGGGAGAGAGAGAGAGAGAGAGAGAGAGAGAGACAGAGACAGAGTAGAGACAGATAGAGACTTCAGACTTCAGACTTTTACTGTACTGGCCTTAGGCCACAATACAAAGGAGACAGGAGAGAGAGAGGAGAGAGAGAGAAGGAGAGAGAGAGAGAGAGAGAGAGACAGAGACAGATAGAGACTTCAGATTTCAGACTTTACTGTACATCGGCCTAAGGCCACAATACAAAGGAAGACAGACAGAGAGAGGGGAGAGGAGGGAGAGAGAGAGAGAGAGAGAGAGAGAGAGAGAGAGAGAGAGAGAGGAGGAGGAGAGGAGAGTGGAGAGAGAGAGAGAGAGAGAGGGAGGGAGGAGAGAGAGGGGGGGAGAGAGAGAGAGAGAGAGAGAGAGGGGAGGGAGAGAGAGACAGACAGAGAGGGAGGGGGGGGGGGGGACTTTCGGCGGGAGAAAAAAAACAACCTTTCTGAGGAGGTCCAGGTGGGGAGAGACTATGAAGTAGTACCCCCCCCCCCTTCCCTCCTCCTCCCCCTTATCAAAACTCATAAGCTTTCTCCCCCACCCTCCTCCCCCCACCCCAAACCCCACGCCCTCACCCATCCCCACCTCCCACCCACCCCAAGTTTCCGAGACACATGTCGCCCAAGACGTCGTGGGCTCTTCACTGGAGGAGTAACCTTTGACCTGAGGCGGAGGCTTGGAGGGGTCAGACTGGCACGCGACCAGGGTCAAGGGGTAACGAGCTGACCCCGCTAATCAACACGGGAGGGTAGGTCACGGTGGGCCAGGCAGGGGGCTTGTTTACTAACAAGGTTCCCCCCCCCCCCCCCCCCCCACCACTACCACTCCCCTGGACTTTGGAGGGGGGGGGGGGGCTCTAGATCCTCAATTGAAGACCCAGTTTGTCCCACTAAGTTGGACAAGACAGGACAGGACAGGACAGGGCAGGGCAGGGCAGGGCAGGGCAGGGCAGGGCAGGGCAGGGCAGGGCAGGGCAGATGATGCAGATGTAGCTGTGTCCTTTTGTCGAGTTATCTCATCAGGAGACTGAACACACTGGTGGACCATTTCATTTCATTTATTTTTATTTCATTTATACCACTTTAATTAAGTCACGAGGTTTCTCTGCGTGAATATTTGGGCTGCTCTCCCCCCGGGGAGAGCGCGTTGCCACAAGAGCAGCGCCACCTTTTTTTGTTGTTGTTGTTGTCTGCAACTGTATTTGTTTCCCTATCAGAGTGGCTTTAAAAAAAAAAAAGAATTTTGCCAGGGACAACTCTCTTGTTGCCGTGGGTTCTTTTACGTGCGCTGAATAATTTTGTGTAACACACGGGACCTCGGTTTATCATCTCATCCGAAAAGCGCCCAGACCACCACTCATGGTCTAATGGATGGGGGAAAAGTTTCGGGCCCAAACGGGATTCGAACCACAGCACACTTCCGACCCAGACTTTTCGCATTCTAGACAAACGCGTTACCTCTAGACCACCGATCCACCCTCTTTCTATCCCCCGGCCTCCCATCACATAATTGATTATCTTTTCACTGTCCCCCCTAAGTTTGGTTCCGTGGGGAGGAGTCAGTCATAAGTGAGGACGCCGAACTGAAGGGTTCTCCAGGTTTTTTTGGTATGTATCACGTATCTCACCTTCACAAACAAACAAAACCCTTTCCAGTTCACTCTGGTGTCTAGCCCTAACTATAATGATGCGCAGGTTTCTTGGCATCCCTTTCAACAAAGCGCAGTCCTGATATAATCATAGACCTGCCGGCTAGTTCTGGCAAAAAAAAAAGGTAAAGGCATAGGTGTTCCCATCACCTATGTGGTCGTTGGGGAGCGAGGTATCAGAGATCTCAGCTTCTCCAGGGGCCAGCATATTGCGGGCGGCGCCCATCTCCTCTCCCTCGCCGCTTTTACCTTCCCTGACCCTAAAGAGGGCAGGTACCCATTTACAGCTAGGTGAACTGGGGAACTGTACTGGAGCCAAGACGCGCAAATGGTCACCTGTCGACTTGGTAACCACGCTCGACGCTGCATAACATTGGCTTGGGGAAAGCGAGTGCTCTGACCACTGAGTTTTCCAGTCCCCTAGTTCTGATACTAGAGGGTACATAATTATGATATGGAAAATAGTACTGTCGGGAAAGTTTTGTCTTTATCAAGTACGCATGATAAAATGTGATTGGCACCCCGTGGGGATGCCCGGGGGCCTATCAGTATAAACTACAATCCCACCTTCTGAAAATTCTATACTACCTCTTTTCTATCCCTCTCTTTTTAATTTTTTTCTTTGCTCCCCGTCACCACCTTCTTTGTGCCTTTTCTGCCTTCAATGATCCATTCTCATGCCTTTTTTCTTCTTCAAAAGATAACGATTCTCTCCCACGTCGAAGTCGGAAGCTCTGGGCCTTACTTGTCAGGCGTTTAACGGCAGCGCAACGCATTTTCGCTCATATGACAGACAAGTATAGTCGCTGTCTGAGCGTTCGAGAAAGAAGAAGAGATGTGACTGGCTAAGGAGGCAGTTCTACAATGACACAATACAATGCAATAAACGTGACTGGCAAATGGGACAGCTGAGTTCTATAAGTAAATATACAGTTGGGTTATATATACAACTGATGACTAAATCTACAGTAGGTGTTCCTCTACATTAGGCTTATGGAGCAGACCCAATAGTATCAAGAACTGTACAATAACATGGTGAATTCTACGTTTATCGTACACCGAACAGTATTGTATTACACACTAAGGGGTCACTTATGAAGTTATCAAATACTGAACATGAAATAGTGGCGGAACAATCTTATGTGTCATGACCCAAATATGGAACAGTGAAATGGGATGCTCTTGTGGAGTAAGTTTACCATAAGCAAACTTTGAACACTTCATAAAAGTAAATGTGATACTCTGAGGTAATGCCACTTTTATCACTTGCAATCAATAAAACTGGATTATGGGACAGTTCCCACAATAACAATCCAATCCAATCCTGTTGTTTACAGCCCCGCCGACCACAGAGGCCATGTCGGGGCTGTCACCTCGTCAAATTTAAATCTCAGATTAAAACTGTGCAGCTATATACAGATTAAAACAGGGTACCAAACCAACTCTACTATCGTTCCTTGTATCAACGCCATGGCCAACCATCAAGGGTCAACCCAGGACGGGCACTGCGTTTTGGGAAAAACCACATCAACCACACATCGTCACATTAAATAAAATAAAACCAAAACCAGATTCCTTAAAACAACCTTGTTCTCAGTGATCAAGGATGACACCTTCACTCATATCGAACGGAAAAAGCCTGATTCTCTGATGAAGTTAAAAAATTATGTGCCTAATATCCTGGACATCTCGACACTCCAGAAGCAGATGCTTGATCGCACATCACAAGTCACACGCCATGGCGTTCCCTCTACTTTCAGCAAATGAACGTGGGTGATACGAGAATGACTCTTGTGTATCCTGGTGAGCACTGTTGCTTCCCTTAGTGATAACCAAGAATGGTAACTATAAAACCTCTCTCAACCAAAGAGTTCTGCTATTGTCAAGGAAAGCAACAACAAAATACGTTTACCTCGAAATGTTATCATTATCAAGCATTCAGTGTGATATGATCTGATAATGGGACAGTTCTGTCTTGCCAAGATCAATGTGAAACACTTGCAATATTGTTCTATGGCTATAAAGCGCAGCAAATGGAGAACAATTCTATCGATGGCAATCAATATGTGTGTGATACAATGATGGGCTTTTTTTTTTCGTTCCTCGGCTAGAGCTCAGAGGTTCACCAATGGTGAGATTTTGCTTATGCGACCGTTTCTGCCCACAAAAATGATGGGATGATTCGATCAGTACCGTCCTTCCTTGCAAGGAAGATGAAGGAGAAAGCAGTGGGGTTTATTGTCTGCTTATTGATACCCTAAACTGACATATGATAAAGCATTCATAATAGTCATTGAAAAGAGGTATCTAATCACCCCAATCTAAACAGGAAAATACAGAATGTTGGTCACAATCATGATGTGCATTCATTCCTTTGCCGACAAGGAAAAAACAAAGCAAAACACCTGCTCCCAGTGTAACAAATGATCCTGATGTTAGCATTCTTCGTGTTGTTTTTTTGTCCCACCTCATCCAATTCCAATAAATGATGAATATCAAATAATTTTCTTCACATTAGCATGATCACATTAAAAAAAAAAAAAGCATGTGATTATACTAGACATATTTTTCTTCCTTTTTGTTTTGTTTTGTGCTCTCTCTCTCTCTCTCTCTCTCTCTCTCTCTCTCTCTCTCTCTCTCTCTCTCTCTCTCTCTCTCTCTCTCTCTCTCTCTATGTGTGCGCTAATTCATTCTACCGATCTAAGATTACCCAGACTTTTAAAAAAAAAAAGTATTTCTCATTTCTCTATTCAAAGTCACCCTTGTAATCCCAGGCATGGACAGAGGATTAAAGAACAAAGCCAGATGTCAACCTACGTTCAGTAAAAACGGCGATGGCACTGACAACAAACAAGCAATCAAAAAGCAAGTCATTGCCATCACAAGACCAAAAGAAGAAGGAAAAAAGGAGGGGGGGGGGGGGGGGGAGAGGGAGAGAGAGAAACAGACAGACAGACAGACAGAGAGGAAGGAGGGAGAGAGAGGGGAGAGAGAGATGGATGGAGAGAGAGAGAAAGAGAGAGACAGAGACAGAAAGGAGGGAGGGAGAGAGAGAGAGAGAGAGAGAGAGAGAGAGAGAGAGACAGAGAGAGAGAGAGAAAGAGGAGAGAGAAGAGAGAGAAAGAGAGAGAGAGAGAGAGAGAGAAAGAGAGAGAGAGAGAGAGATGAGAGAGATGAGAGAGAGAGAGAGAGAGAGAGAGAGAGAGAGAGAGAGAGAAGGTGGAGGGGGGAACAATCATCCTTTGCCACGACATCAGATGGTGGGGTGGGGTGGGGGGAGCGGGAACTACTACTACTACTAATCTCTGCAGGGGGTACTTTGTCACTGACAAGATAGCATCTTTCCGTCCCTCGTCTCTGACGATGCATTTTGGGGGACTGTCTGATTGGTTCTGTACAAGCCGCGACAGTACCATGGCCTCAGTGGTTCTCTCCTAGCCGAGACAGGACCATGGCTTCTAAGGGTGGCGCTGCTCTTGTGGCGACGCGCTCTCCCCGGGGAGAGCAGGCCGAATTTCACGCAGAGAAATCTCGTGACTTAAAAGTGGTATACACATTTAAAAAAAAAAAAAGGATTCAGTCGTTGCTTGCCACCATAAATGTAGAAGGTTGATCACTTTGCATGCATGTGTGCGTAGATGTGTGTAAAAAGTATTTAATTTTTTTTATAAAAAAAGGTGTGGGGGTGGGGGGGTGGAGAGGAGGGTGTGCGTGCGTATGTGCGTGTGTTTGTGTGTGTGTGTGTGTGAGTGTGTGTGTGTGTGTGTGTGTGTGTGTATGTGTGTGTGTGTGTGTGAGTGAGTGTGTTTTGTGATGTGACGTGACGTGTGTGTGTATGTGTGTGTGCGCGCGCGCGCACGCGTGCGTGTTGAGTGTGTATGCGTGCGTGCACGCGTGCATATGTGTGTGCTTGATAGCAAGATATCGTACATATTTCACCTCTTCGATATGGCTGATAATTCAAAATGATAATCCTAACCTCAGTAACCCCTCCTAAGAACTCGCACACGTTTGGCACCCGCACACAAGCACACAACTTTTTTTATGCGCATACACATATTTAGTTTCTTAGTTTCACACACACACACACACACACACACACACACACACACACACACATATATATATATATACTCAGAAAGAGAGAGAGCGAGAGAGGGAGGGAGGGAAGGAGAGAGAGAGTGGGAGGGGAGAACGAGAGAAGGAGGGGGTCAGCAAGAGAAGGAGGGGGAGAGCGAGAGAGGGAGAGAGAGGCAAGGGGAGAGCTAGAGAAGGGGGAAAGGGAGATAGAGTGAGAAAGAGACAGACAGACAGACAGAGACAGACACACAGGAAAACAGAGTAACACAATCCGTCTACCGACTTGGAAAAGAAAATATGTCGCGCCAACCAGGACGTCCAGTTAAAGACAAGACACTCACAAGCCACGTACGTATAAAACAAACAAACAAATAAATAAATAATCAGTATATATGATGATGCACCATCCATCCTATGATCCAGCCGACAAGCAATCAATACCTTTGGCTAACGGCACGGCGTACTAGGCTTCAGAAGCCTGATCAGTCATATCAGGGAGGGTTGATCATAATAATAATAATAATTTTATAGAAGATGTATTACAGGCCTACGCTGCAATGGAAGAGAGACTACAGACGGAGAGGAGACTGACTGACTGGCAGGCAGACACGTCCATTCTCATCTCTTCCACTTCGCCGCTTCTGATCTTAGTCGTATCTGGGATAGCTAGATCTGCATCATAAACGATGAAAGGTAGCTAGGAGAATGGGTTTAGGGCGAAGGCGCGCGCGCGTGTGTCTATCTGTCTGTATGCGTTAGTTTTCTTTGTGGTTATTTTGTGTTCCTTAATTGAATAAGTCCTTCGCATGAGACTATAAACCGAGGTCCCATATGCAAACGCACGCAGAACATCTTGCACACACACGTTAAAACCTGTTCCGCTTTTCGGAAGAGTATGCCATTGTGTGCTGGTAGGGAACAGATGACAAAATTTACAAAACTGCCTACACACGAGGACTGCATGTAAAAAAAGAATGCGAGTGCTTATTCCATTATCCTCGAAATTAAAGAATAAATTAAAAAAATTAAAACTCTGTTAAGTGTCATGTTTATAAGGGCTTAGAGCTCTCACAAGAAAGATTAGGCGCAATAGATACCTTTTACTTTACTTACTTACAATACTGTTAGTAGACAAGAGGATGCTACTGAAGCGGGAACATCCCCCCCTCCCCCCCAACTTGTTTTGTTTTCGCGCGCGTGGTCGCACATACTCGCGCGTGCGTGCGCGCGTGTGTGTGTGTGTGCGCGCGCGCGCTCATGTACAAACGTGTATGCTCGCACTCACGCTTGCTTTTTAAATTTATATTCTTTTCGTTCCTCGGCTAGAGCTCCCAGGTTCACCAACAGTGAGATTTTGCGTATGCAACCGTTTTTGCCCACCTTGAAGGTAGCGGCTTTCCGACTTCGGGAATGTGTGCTGGGTATGTTCAAGTTTCCATAACCCACCGAGTGCTGACATGAATGACGGGATCTTTCACGTGCCTATTTAGATCTTCTGCATGTGTCTATATACGAAGGGAATTAAGGCACTGGCAGGTCTGCGCTTGAAATTGACCTGAGAGATCGTAAAAATCCCCACCTTTAATCCATGGCAGCATTTGTCAGGGCCTCAGGAGTTGCTGTCTGAGTGCTCGACGAAGAAAAAGAATTCACCAAACGCCGCCCAGGTTCGACCCCACGACTTCATGAGATTGAAGTTGAATGGTTTAAACCAACTGGCTATAGCGTCACTTTTTTCACCACGAACTGAGATGATGGAACGACTATTAAATGAGCGGTTGTTTATTGGCGCTGAGCGTCCCCTTGAGTTCAACCAGTGTCTTATATATCCACCCTCTCACTCCTCACTGTTGAGCATGTGAGAATGCACGGGTGGCAGTTTTCAAATGCCTTGCCAAATAGTCAGCCACACTTCGACTTCAGAGGATTCACCCTTCTTGAATCGTAAACTGCTGAGCTTAGAGCTTGCCAAGGATGAGGACGATGCCCACGTAACGTTTCAAACCATTTATAACAATTTGAGCATACAGACGTTGGCACTCTTTTAATACCAATCACTGACAAACAGCTTTTACCACAAGCTGGTTGTTGTTGTTGTTGACCTGTTGTGATTGGAGATCATATCATGGCAATGCCAAACGTAAAGATCTTTCTTGGAATGGTGTCAAAATGTCAGAGGTGTGTTACCTTTCTTTTTTAAAATTTAAGACCAAAAAAATGTATATGATTGTATTCATTCTTTCACTCATTCAATCATTTTCAGACAATCTCGTTCATTGTTTTTTTTTTTTTAATATAGCTGAGATATTTGTTTTTCTAGCTACATTTAATCGAATATATTTGCTGACTTCATTCAATTTATCGTCTTGAGCTTACATATTTGTTGAAGCGGTCCAGCCTCAACACTTTAACTTGTATGTTTGTCCGTCGTGTCCGACGATGACCTCCAAAACAGCAGAGGAGGCAGCTGCTGTTTTGGAAACTCGGCAGAAATTTGATTATAGTGGAGATGCCTTGCCCACAGTACATCCCCACTCTCTCGGCCAAGTGGGCATAAGGACAGTCAGTGTTGGAGATGTTCTCCAAAGGCCAACCAGCCCCCCAGGGCTGCAGCACATAAGGACTGTGCGAGTCAAGCCTCCTAGTCAGAGAGTCATAGTCGATCACTAAAGACTAAGCTGTAAAGTGGAATTCCATGAGTGGGAAAGCCACTGGTCATAAGCCTCTCACTTTACTGTTGCCCCAGCGTCAATGGTTTAATCAAGAACTGTGATAAAGCCCAGGCGCTGATTGAATCAGGAATGCATGTGTATCTACTCCGTGCGTACGGGTGTGCCTTAAGTCAACACAGTTCCAACGTACAAACACATCATTATAGATGTCCGTCTTTACTCTGCCCTCGTACCAAAAACTACTTGAGGCTGATCACGTTACCAGACATCGTGACAAATTTAAAGCACACATGCCGACCAAGTGTTGTATTACTACGTACGCCTCCCGTCGATCTCAACTCCCCCCCCCCCCCCCCAAAAAAAAAAAAAAAAAAAAAGTTCCCACCCAATCATCAATAGATTAATAAAATAAAATAAAATGCAGGGCAGAAAGCCAAGGACATGGGGGCAGAGAACTATGGCGATATCCCATACTAGCATTTTCTCCACAAAGCGTGCTGCAGTATCGGTCCAGTATTTTGCCAGCTCGTCACTGACACATGGCTATTCGGGACCTGTCTCAAAACAATACAGCTACATAATAAGCGTGTATACCAGGAGGCTTCAGACAGCGGAAATGCCGCAATGCATAGAATGGGGAGGTGGGTGGAGGGGGAAGGAACAATGCAACAAAATAAGGGGACCAAAAAAAAAAAGGGGGGGGGGGGGGGAGAAGGAACAAAGACTGGGAACACGAAAACAAAAACCCTTCAACAAAACAAAACGACAAACAAAAACAGAACAGCGCGCGCGCGCGCGCGCCACACACACACACACACACACACACACACACACACACACACACACACACACACACACACACACACAGGAGCCAGAGTAAAATCAATACTCCAGCACTCTTTCTTTTTGCCCCATCTAAAATCAAGTAGAGACAGTCACCACAAAGATCTTGAGCACATACATGTATCGCTCAATAACTAAATAAACCCCTGTACTGTACTGGCAGCGCTCCTATACTGGTAAAAGGTAAACAGATAAAGGTGTGTCCCATAACTATGTGGTCGTAGGGGAGCAAGGCATCAGAGACCTCAGCCTCTCTGGAGGCCAGCATATTAAGGGCGGCGCCCATCTCCTCTCCCTCGCTGCTTTACCTTCTCTGACCCTAAAGAGGGCAGGTACCCATTGACAGCTGGCTGCACTGGAGAAGGGGGGGAGGGGATGGGGGGAGGGGGAAGGGACTGTACTGAAGCCAAGGCGCGCAAACGGTCACCCATCCTCTTGGTAACCAGGCTCGATGCTGCTTAACATTGGCTTTCCTATGCTGGACAAACCATTACTTCACTCCTCAGCTACAGAAA
Source organism: Rapana venosa (assembly GCA_028751875.1). Taxonomy (NCBI): domain Eukaryota; kingdom Metazoa; phylum Mollusca; class Gastropoda; order Neogastropoda; family Muricidae; genus Rapana; species Rapana venosa. The sequence goes on from CM054149.1 coordinate 9,939,061, forward strand.
CCTGAAGCCAGACGACTGATTGATTATATGCTTTTCTTGTGTACTACTACTGTCGTGGGTAGTAAGTCGATAGGGTAGCACGTCAATATTCATCACTTTCCAGCCACTGGTTAAAGGGTCCCCCCCCCCCCCTCCCACTTTCCTCACCCCTCTCTGGTTTTGTATGTTCAATACAAAGGATAATGCTCTGTGTGAATGTGTGTGTGTGGGGGGGGGGGGGGGGGGGGGGGGGGGCGCAGGATGGCCTGGTTGGTTAGAGCACTGCGCATTGCGCTCGTGAGTTTCTCCTGAAGTTAACATCAGTGCCGACTCCACTCTCCCCAAAAGTCCTTCGGATGAAACTATAAACCGAGGTCCCGTGTGCGAACGCATGCAGAATATTTTGCGCACACGTTAAAGCCTGTTCCGCTTTTCGAAGAGTAGGCTATTGTGCGCCGGTGGGAAGGGATGACAAAATCTACAAAACTGCATACACACAGGGGCTGGATGTAAAAAAAAAAAAAAGAGAGAGAAGCAAATGAGTCCTTATTCTATTATCCTCGAAATTAAAAAATAAAATAAAATAAATAAAACACACAGTTCTCAAAAAGGACCTGACAACAAGGTTTTTGATTCAACATACCACGTCACAATCTCTGCCGATTTAATAATGCTGATAATCCTGTCGACTTCCCCCCCCCCCCCCCCCCCCCCAGAGATTTGTTTGCAGCCATGGATGAAAAATAGTGTCGCCATTTTTTACAACAGAAATTAATACAGATTATCGAAGCAGTGAAAGCATATGGTTTCTCCCCACAGCCTGATTCTTTACTTTTTTGTTTTTAAAGGACCCTCCCCGAAGTATAGCACTCGTTTTCCCCCAGCCAAGTTAAGCAGCGTTGAGCGTGGTTACCACTTGAATGGGTGACCGTTTGCGCACCATGGCTTCAGTACAGTCCCCGAGTTCACCCAGCTGTAAATGGGTACCTGCCCTCTTTAGGGTCAGGGAAGGTAAAGCAGCGAGGGAGAGGAGATGGGCGCCGCCCTCAATATAGCTGGCCCTAGAGAAGTGAGGTCTCTGACGCCTCGCTCCCCTACGACCTTATAGGTTATGGGACACCCATTACCTTTTACAGTGTTTGTGGAAAACCTTTTTCCCTTACGTACGTCTATCACTGCACCAAGGATGCAGTATGTGTGTTCGCTTTGATGAGTGTGTTATCATCCTGTTTTTGAATTCCAATATATCTCCACAAGGTTGGGGAGCCAGGGGTAGGGGGGCCAGGAAGATAATTATGGGCAAGGAATTGTCTTGCCTTGTTCAAACACCCCTAACTCAAGACTACTCTCGTTCCCTCTTCTTCTTCGTCGAAAGCTGAGACAGCAACCACTGTTGTCTGTTATATGAGCGAAAATGCTTCACGCTGCCGTTAAGCGCCTGACAAGTCAGGCCCAGCGCATCTGACTTCGGCATAAAAGAGAATTGTTATCTTTTAAGTTTTTCCGGAGAAAAAGGCAGGAGAATGGACAAAGAACGCAGAAAATAGACAAGGCGAAGGTGACAGGAAGAATAGGAACAAGGCAGAAACAAAGAGAGTGATAGAAAAGGGGGAATTCCTGGCACAGAATTTCCAGAAGGTGGGGATGCTATTTATACTGACAGGCCCCCAGCATCCCCATGGGGGAACGCTCGTTTCAAAAAGCCTCCTTGTGACTTTCCACACTAAAAGCACGATAGAACTTACAAGAAGGCAACCCCATGGAAATAGTCAGAAAGTTCACAGTATCAGTGCTTTCTCAAAGCAGAGAAAGGAAAGAAAGAAAACAATGATGTGGACAGTCAGTCATTCCATTTTCTTTTGTAATGGCCAAAGGCAACCCAATCCATTCAATGTCAGTTCCTATGAAAAGAGTTAAACACTGGCACATGTGTGTGTGTAACAACTCCCCCCCCCCCCCCTCTCTCTCTCTCTATGGGGGGGGGGGGGGAGAAAATGAGAGAGGGAAGGGGAGAGAGAGAAAGAGAAAGAGGGAGAAGGAGAGAGAGATGGGGGAGGGGAGAAAGAGGGAGGGAGGGAGAGAGAGGAGGAGGGAGGAAAGAGAGAGAGGGAAGGGGTGGGAGACAGACAGAGAGCTACAGAGACAGAGACAGAGAGACAGGAGAGAGACAGAGACAGGAGAGAGAGAGACAGAGACAGGAGGAGAGAGAGACAGAGACAGAGAGAGACAGACAGACAGGAGAGAGAGAGAACTAGTGGTCATTTTACTAAAAGACCCCCTCCCCCCTCCCCTCAACAACAACCAAAAAAAAGCGAAAACAGGCCCCAAAAAAGCGAAAACAGGCCCACGCGAAGATTTTGTTCTTTTCTCAGACAACCGCCTTTTTTTTTTTTTATAGGAAAAGACAAGAAAAGAGAAGAAAAGAACAGAAAAGAGAAGCGAAATGAGAGTAATCTTGGGGCCAGGGCCGAAAACAAAAGCCGGTATTAAAGGCAGGAGCTGAGAGAAAAGGGGTGGATGGAGGGTCGGGCACGAGGGTGACAGCTGCACACAATGCTCCCACCCTCAGGGGCCAACAGTACCCCCCAAAAAAAAACCCAAACTTTTTTTCTGTCACACCCACTTGGAAGCGCTAAGAGTGGAGGAGAAGAAGGAGGAGGAGGAGGAGGAGGGGGAGGAGTGGGAGGAGGAGGGAAGAAGGGTCATTTTTCAGTGTCCACGCGGGTCAACAAACAGCGATGGTCTTTTAGCCCTTGTGCACTCACCCTCCTCCTCCTCCTCCTTCTCCCTCCCCTACCTTTGACCCTTCTCCATACGCACCTCACCCCTCACCCCCCCCCCTATCCCCCTTCACACACAAAACATATCCAGTAGTCTTGGGCAGAACAGAAGGCAGCAGGAGGGACATGTATGCCTGTCAATGGTGAGTTATGAACGGGAGGGAAGGAGGAACGATTCCACCGAGTACTCGGAATCTTTCTTTTTATTTCACAGATCCCAAGGACTTCTGGAAGAAAACGAGTGGGGGGGGGGGGGGGGGGGGGGGGGGGGCACTGCTTACAAGGTCCTCAAAAAGTACTTGTCACAGTGAGTTTACAAAGAAATCTGTGCTACCTAACCCATACTCAAAAAGTACTTGTCACAGTGAGTTTACAAGAAATCTGTGCTACCTAACCCATACTCAAAAAGTACTTGCCGCAGTGAGTTTACAAGAAATCTGTGCTACCTAACCCATACTCAAAAAGTACTTGTCACAGTGAGTTTACAAGAATCTGTGCTACCTAACCTATATCAAAAGTACTTGCGAGTGAGTTTACAAGAAATCTGTGCTACCTAACAATAGACGGTACCTTACTCTTGTTTAAACTGAGAAATTACTTTCTGAAAGTTTAAGTCGTTTCTCAGTTATGAACTTAAAAAAATGATTTCAGCTAGATTAAAAAAAGAGTAAACAACTTTATATATATATTTATTTATATTATATATTATACACACACAAACCAAAACAAATAAGAAAACACACAAAAAAGAAGGGCAGAGGGGGAGAGAGAGGGAGGGGGGGAGAGGGGAGAAAGAGAGAGAGAGAGAGAGAGAGAGAGAGAGAGAGAGAGAGAGAGAGATAGAGAGAGAGAGAGAGATAGAGAGAGAGAGAGTGACAAGACGAGACGAACGAGAGAGAGAGAGAGAGAGAGAGAGAGGAGAGAGAGAGAGAGAGAGAGAGAGAGAAGAGAGAGAGAGAGAGAGACAGAGAGAGAGAGAGAGAGAAGAGACAGACAGACAGACAGATAGACACAGACAGACAGACAGAGGGACAGAGAGTTCAATTGATATGATGAATGCTGCTTCTGATACCATCCAGACTATTTTGTTGTTGTTGTTTTTTTCATCCAGACTAGTTACTTTCACTTCTCCCCATTTTTTTTCTTTTCAATGTCCCCCAGAGACAACTATTCTCTCCTGTCCCTCATCACCAGACATATCTCAACGATGATCAATACAATATAGTAGCTCTTTTTTAATTTTTGGGACAGAGCACTAAAATCATGCCAATCAGACTGTGCATAAAAAACAAACAAAACCATTCACCTGGTCTGCCTACTCTGTAAATTGTGAAATGACTGGTTCCTGCTTTTCACATTCTTCCATTAAACTTGTTTATCTAGGTTCAGCTTTTCTTTTAAAAAAAGAAAGAAAAAAAAGAGAATATCCATTAATATTACTGCCAGCTTACTAATCTTTAACCTTACATTTGTACTAGGGTTGTTGTTTTTATAAGTTAATCAAAAAACAAACAAACCCAGCGTCTACAGGTTAGTCCACGCCACAAGAGCCAAAGAGATATGGTCAAATATGCTCGTTTCGTACCTCACACACACTCACATTCTATGGTCAAATATGCTTGTTTCATCACACACACACACACACATTCTATGGTCAAATATGCTCGTTTCATCACACACACAAACACTCTCAGTGCCAAAGAGATATGGTCAAATACAGTCGTTTTCATCACACACACACACACACACACACACACACACACACACACACACACACACACACATCTCTTCTCTCACTCCCTCTCTCTCTCTCTCTCTCTCTCTCTCTAGTCATAAGAGATATGGTCAAATACAGTCGTTTTTATCACATACACACACACAAAGTTTTACACACACACACACACACACACACACAGAGTGCCAAAGAAATGTGATCAAAATAATATGCCTGTTTCATCACACACTCTCACTCGCCCCCACATACACACAGTCACAGTGCTGCAGGAATGGTGGATATTTAATATAGTGTGACCACAGCCTGATTCTTTACATCTTCTTTTTTCTTTTTTTAAAGGACCACTTTTTGGAGGGGGGGGGAGGCTGTTGTGCATGAGAGAGAGAGAGACAGACAGAGAGAGAGAGACTGAGACAGATTTGACAACCATGAGGGTCGAAGCAGTATATGATGATAACCAATCCATTTTAAACAGAAAGTTCACGCAGAATAGTTATACTGATCTATACAGGATGATATCTATCCATGCATGAGTGCCAAGTTAGTGCATACTCCTCCATCTTTCCTACCTATGATGGTGATGCCTGCATTCATGCTGGTCGGTGATGCACGTGCATAAGATAGTAAACCAAACCAGCTCAGGTATCACGACGACTTCTTTGTGTTGGTCATGTTTGATAACTGATTTGACGAGCATTCATTCTAAAAATCGTCCCTTAGTCCTAAGACATGTCAAACGCATTCATACATATTCTTCATGAGAAATACACGAACGTCTGTTGGTCCATTACGCTCTATTCATCGACCCCTGTCTTCCCTCCCGTACCGTCCACCTTCCTAGTCATGTAAGGTCAAAGACGTGGAGTCATTCTGACTCAATGAATTCTGTCCCCAGACGGCTCTTGTTCCTCATTTCCGTGCCCAGGCTCCTTGGTGGTTATTAGTCTCTGGGGCAAGAAGTTAATGTGTGCAGAGGATGGTAATACTATATATGATACATATATATTTCAACAAGTACCAGCAGGCAAAGACTGACTGATGCTGAAGCAGCTGATTCAAAATTATAAGAATAGTATACTGTAAAAGATTCTGATTATTTTTTTTCGTTCCTTGGCTACAGCTCCGAGGTTCACCCATGGTGAGATTCTGCATATATATACAACCACTCTTGCCCACCATGAAGGTAGCTGCATTCTGACTTTGGGAATAATCTGATTATATAATGTTGAGGCAGAAAATAATAAGGTTTATATATATATATATATATTCTATATGTTTGTGTATAAATAAGTTTTTTTATATATATATATTGGACAAAAAGGATAAGCAAAACATGAAATGAACACACACACACACAGTAAAAGAAAGAAAGAGAGAACTCTGAATTCTGAAAGAATTTATTCATAAAAGGCCATTGGCCCATACATGAAGGGGGTTGTTGATCAACTCTCTGAATAATGATAGGAATACACGGTGAAGTACAGCTGAGACAAACAAATGCAAACAAAACCACAGGGAAAAAACAAACCACACAGATGAGTGGACAGTGAAAATGACACTCACACACTGCTAATCAGCATCTTCCTACATTCCGAAAGATATGACTAACTATTACAGTATTAGCCTCCTGAGAGACACTCTGACACCTGTCCATCTATTTCATTTCTGTCATGAACAACCCATCCCCTCTCTTGTCAAGCTCGCTGGATGTACTATGTATAGATGACATCATGACACATGGAGTGGCTGTTTTCTGGACAGCTTTGTTTTTTACACTTTTTCTCTCTCCTCACTTTGACTAGTCATTACCCTTTGGAATGAGAACAAAAAATTAATTGTGACTTCTGAGCACTACATTTAGTTTCTAAACAAGACTGACAAATGTGTTAAGTATAATTATATATATTGATTATATTTTGCACCATGATCACCTCCAATAAGTATTAACTTTCAGGACTCTTCTTCTTCATCAAATGCTCAGACAGCAACTATTGTTGTCAGTCATGATTATGAGTGAAAATGTGTTGGGCTGCCGTTAAGCGCCTGACAAGTCAGGTTTAGCGCATTCAACTTTGGCATGGGAGATAATACGTCTTTCTAGAAAAAAAATGCAGGTGAATGAACCACAAAGGCAAAAAACAAAAAAAAACCAAGAAGGAGGTGACAGGAAGAAAAGGAACAAGGCAAAATAAAAGATTGGGATAACATTTTTAAAAAAAGGGGAATTCCTAGCACCAAATTTCCAGAGGGTTGGATTGCTATTTATAATGACAAGCCCCCAGCATCCCCACGGGGGAAATTTTCAGGACTCTAAATGAAAAATAAGCCATATTACTGGGCAAATATTCTAAATCATCATCCTGCATGTGTTAAGGTTTAGAACCACATAAAAAACATGTATCTGTGTTCATATACAAACATGTGGCATGGCACACACACATTAGGTGACTAACATAGTCATAAACACACACACACACACTGACACAGATACATAAAAACACAGAGATAATACTGACAAACAGCACACACACTGACACAGATACACACACACACTCACACACACACACACACACACACAAACACAAACACACACAAGCCAAAACTAAAACTAAACACAAACATACCATTCATTTTAAGCGATTATGCACAAAGATGGAAATCTTACATCAAAAGCCCTGACAAGATGATGTTCTTATTTCCTTATATATCATATTTCACAACATGCTTTACATGTTTAATAAAAAGAAGAAAATGTGCTATGTTTTACTAAACAATTAAAAACCTGTTGTTAAGTCTACTGCTTCTTCCTGGTTCAATCTAGATGCAAAAGCAAAAAGAACCAAATCTCTTCAGGGAGGTCTTATACTTGACAATACAAGAGAAAGCTTTGAAAATAAAGATCAATGAACTCTTTCTTGTTCACTACAATCTTCAGTTGTGGAATTGATTTAGACTTATACAGCTGTTTGTAGAGACAAATCACACTGTACAGGAAATGACATGTACACTTTTTTTTCGCTCCTCGGATAGAGCTCCAAGATTTACCAATTGTGAGATTTTGCATAATATGTGACGATTTTTTTCCCCACCATGAAGGCAGCTGCATTCTGACTTCAGGGATATATGCTGGGTGTGTTCATGTTTCCATAAACCACCAAACACTGACATGAATTATGGAATCTTTAACATGCATATTTCATTTTCAGCATGCATATATAAACATGAAAGGAATTTAGGCATTGGCAGGTCTGCATTTGAAGTTGACCTGGGAGATTGCAAAAATCTCCACCCTTAATTCACCAGATGTCGCCGAGATTTGAAACCATGACTTCATGGACCCCTGGGACAGAAGTCGGTCTTAACCACTCGGCTATGGCATCCATCGGTTTCAACTTTAACATGTGTTGTACAGAGACAAAGCATGTTATACAGAAAAATATACACACACACATGATGTTATATACATATCAATACAGTGTATAATACTGACCTTGAGTCGTTGTGACACAGGATCAAAGATGAGGCGAATTCCATCCTGTGATAGGTTCAAGACCAGGTCCATCTGTAATGGATTCTGAAACACACACAAAAGCCCATGGCATCCTTACACAATCTAGCTGAACAATGAAGAAAGCATAAGCTGCTCACATTCACAGCATGTCATCAAGTCATTCTCAAGTCATTCATGAATTTGTAGCCCAAAGGAGACAAAAATCACAAATCACAACTATCTAAAATTATTCTTTTTCCAGCAGGCAACTAATAGGGGGAGGGGGGAGGGGGGTGGTGGTGTAAAAACCACAATCAGTGAACCATATAATAAAAATTATAAGCAGATTCTGGAGAATTAAAAAAAAATCCTGCTGTTTACTTTTGAACTCTTTGAGGTAGGTAGGACAGCCAGCTTGCAGCAAGAACTGATTTGCAGCATCCTGTAAGTGAAAGGAAAATGCTGGACACAGATAAATCTGTGTTATAAACTTATATCTTATGTCCAAGCTTTGACAGACCAACAGAAGATAGTCACTGTCTTTTGAAAGACACAGTTTGGCTAGTTATATGGTGTTAACAAATCTGTTTGTCTTTCAAACAAGGACCACTTCGTATTAAATCCTAACCCTCTTGCATTCATTTCATAACAGGAGCAGACAGGAGCACTGGGACAGCAAGCTAGTGTTCACAACAGAAGCAGATGGGCACACAAGAAGGTGCTTTTCTATCATGTGTTGATGCCATGGAAATGTATATAAAAGCTGTAAAAGCTAGTGGGGATTTTCTACCTTGGTCCAATAATCTTCCAGCACTACTTTGAGATGCTGGTACTGCTTCCACTCACAGTAAATTATGGATGTGTACAATGACACACATACATTTAAAAAAACATGGGAAAAAAGAGAACAGATTCATCTATTAATTACCATTTGCATGAAGAAATGCTGAACTGGGGAAAAATGCATACAAGAACAGAGAACAGATACGACAATAGATTTAAAAAGAAAAAAAAAAAAATAAGAAAAACACTTGTCCCCAACTTCACAGTGAAACACAGGAGACATAAAGTGATAAACAACTGTTTATCATAACAATACATCCTAAATATGTTTCGCAGTATTTCCTGCTAGAATTCTTAATACCTTGATGACTTGAATGTGATATCTGAAGAAAAAGCAGCAGAAAGATGTGATGATATAATTGTTAACGAATGAGACAAAAACTCCACTGATAAAACTGCAAGGCCGCATTGCATAACACTGAAAGAACACCTCACTCTAAAGGACCCTCACTAACAACTATGGAAAAACACTGCAAACACTAGTATGGATTCAAAAATCTTCTAAAAAAATACCAAAAATCTTGACCAATAATGCCAACAATTTCTGGAACAAAAACCAGAGACTCTTTGGCGAGTCGATCATATACAAAACAATCCACCTCTCAATAGAATAGAGAGACAAGATATACTGCATTTCAAAGCATTCTTTGGGCAATGCTTTTGTTGTCATAGACAGACAGGGACAGACCTGTTAAATAAAAACCACTTTATGTCACAGCCCCGGTTCTCGGTGTGAAATTCAGGCTGCTCTCCCTGGGGAGAGTACATCACCACAGGATCAGGGCCACCAGTTATATTTTGTACTTTCCTGTGTGTTTGTGTATTTGTTTCCCTATCTGGTACTAGTAAATATCATTCGCTTGCAACACTCCACTTGAAACAAATATTATGTGGTGAGAAAAAAACTACTTTTGGTTAAAATCTTTAAAATTGAAAAAGGTTACACACACATGTCTGTGCATGCACACACACACATGCACACACACAAACACACACATGCAAACACACACACACACAGTACACACACACACAAACGCGTGTGCACACATGCGCGCACACACACACTTCGTATATTTATTAATATCACTGAAAGTGAACAAATGTTAAACTGAAAACAACAACAATAGCAACAACAAGAACACACACACACACAAACACACACATGCACACACGCACGCACGCACGCACCGCACGCACGCACACACACACACACACACACACACACAAAGCAGCTTAAAACCACTGACACAACAACTAGGAGTTGAGAGTTTTCTGAACATACAACACACCACCACCAAAAAAAAAAAATCCCTTACCATAATCAGTACCCTTACAATTCTAAGTATGATTACAATGTATAACACTCCTGTCATTTGGATTATTTATTTCACACCCTCCTACCCTTCCACCACCCTCCTGGGGGAAGGAAATGGTCAATAGCAGTACATACTGTCACCATTTCCTGAAATTATGTGCTGGAAATTGCCTCTTCTCTGCCACTGTTTTGTTTTGTTAAAATTGTGCTTTATGTTGATTTGGTTGGTTAGTTGAGGGAAGGGGGGGGGTTGTGTGTGTGTGTGTGTGTGTGTGTGTGTGTATCTTCAGTTTAACGTCTATTCACATTTAGTGATTTTAGACGGAGTATGTGTGTGTGTGTATGTGTGTGTGTGTGCGTGCGCGCATGTGTGAGTGTTTGTGTGTGTATTTAGGGGGTTGTTTCTTTGGTTGGTGGCTTTTGTTTCTCTGTTGTTTTTTGTGTGGTGGTAATGTGGTGGTGTTATCATTTTTGCTTGTATTTTGTCTGATCACTCCGTTCATCTGCATTCTGTCAGTAACTTTTCAACCTAGTTTTAGAAACAGAGCACTTTTGAGTGTATTATACTTTTTACACTTCTTGATCCTTGTATTCTTTTATTTGAGGATAATAGAATAAGCAGTCATATGCTTTTTTACATCTAGTTCCTGTGTGCATGCGGATTTGTCAATTTTGTCATCCATTTTCTCCTGCATACAATGGTCTACTTTTCTGAAAGATGGAACACTAGGTTTTAATGAGCTCTTTTCCTGTCTGTAACTATATTTGTTTCCTTATCGGAGTAGCTGTTTTCTACAGAATTTTGCCAGGGACAACTCTCTTGTTGCTGTGGGTTCTTTTACATGCGCTAAATATGTGTAACACACAGGACCTTGGTTTATTGTAGCATCCGAAAGACTAGCACCCAGACCACCAACCACCACTCACAGTCTAGTGAATGGGGGAAAAGCTTGGGGCCCAAATGGGGATCGAACCATCACATACTTTGAACCCTGACTTTTTGCTTTTCAGGCAGGTGTGTTACTTCTAGACCATGATCCACTGTGTAGTGTATGTGTGTATCACTGTATGTGTGTGTGTATGCGAGTGCATGTGTGTTTGTGTGTGTGTGTGTGTGTGTGTGTGTGTGTGTGTGTGTGTGTGTGTGTGTGTGTGTGTGTGTGTGTGTATGTGTGTGTGAGTGTGTGTGAGTGTGTGAGAGAGTGTGTGTGTGTGTGTGTGTGTGTGTGTGTTGTGTGTGTGTTGTTGTGTGTGTGTGTGTGTGTGTGTGTGTGTGTGTGTGTGTGTGTGTGTGTGTGTGTGTGTGTGTGTGTGTGTGTGTTGTGAGTGTGTATTTATTTTTAATTTTTAATTCTTTTATATCAAGAAGAATGGAATAAGCACAAGTGCTTTTTTTACATCCAGTCCCTGTGTGTAAGTGGTTTTGTAAATTTTGTCATCTGTGTGTGTGTGTGCACTGTGTGTATGCGCACACATATGTGCATGCACAACTGCATAAATGCATGTGCCTATTTGTTATATTTGTGTATGATACATATATGTATCATACACAAATAAAACAGACAACTTTAACAAAACAAAACATTGGCAGAGAAGAGGCAATATATATATAGTAGCGGTTCTTGTTGTTGGCAGTTTTGTGAGTGTATGCATGTGTGTGTGCATTTGTATGTGTGTGCGCACACATGTGTGTTGTCCATGTATCCTGTATGTGCTTACACTCAATTATGCCTGTGCTCATAACTATTAATTAACTAGATACAAACTATGGTTATCAGGTTGACTTTAACTTTAAGTGTACATGTATATATGTCTAGATGTATGATGCACACAAAAGATAAAGCAGATAAGCTGGCCACAGTTTACACTAGTTTGAAAACTCCCGACCTTTGCTTACATTTACATGTATGTTTAAAATATAAATTAAATTCAGTCTGCAACCAAACTGATCAACAGCACCCTTTGGCAGCAGCATCTGACAGGGAGTTAAGCATTACAAAGTAAACACACACACAGGAAAGGGGGGCAAGGGGAGATACATGTATAACAAGTGACTGCAAAGCTGATGAAATACAACTTGAACATAAGCTTTAGAACACACACACAAATTATAGTAATGCCTACAGAGGAAGAGCAAATGGGCTCACTCTAGTGTGAATGAATGGCTCTTTAATGTCTATAGATAGGCGTACACATTATCACTAAACTAAAGCACATGAGTAGGATGGGTGATACAACAGTTACAATGTTAACATCAACCCAAAAATAAGTAGATAAAATTCATAAATACAATATATAATATGCAATAATCTGAAATGCTCTCCCAACCACTGCATCAGATTAAGAGTTAGTGTGACCCAGTAAAAGCCCCTAAAACACACACACACACATACATTCACACAGTAACAACACACACACAGTGATACACACACACAGCACAGCACACCACATCACACCACAGCACAGCACACCACAGAGAGCACTATTACACTTAAGGCACTGTCATATGCTATACAAAGTACAAACGGAATCAGAGAATAAAATAGGTTAGTATGTTACAAAGGCAATCAATATAAATAATATCATTAATATGAAAAAAATTACATTTTTAGTACCACACACCACTTCTTAATGCACTGTTATATGTACCAAAATTAAAAACGCATTTACTCTTACATAATACGCATTTACTCTTAAATAATACGTAAGAATGTCTAAATTATGTTTAATGAATGCATGCAAATGAACACATGTAATGATGTATACATACAATTGCATGCATGCATGTGCAATTCTGCCAATTGCACACACACACACACTCACTCCAACACACACACACAGAGTACACACACGTGCACACACACGCACGCACACGCACGCACGCACACACACACTCTCTCACACACACACATACATGATGACACATACACACCACACCACAAACACACCACCACTACCACCATTCATCATAACTGCAATTGCCTCAAAACATTAGTCATATGATGATATGACTCAAATTCTCAGTCAATGAATGAATATATATATATATATATATAGATAGATATATATATATATATAATACTTCATATGATTCAATCTCTTAGAAAGAAAGAAACACAGTGACAAAGAAGACAAATCAAAGGAGGAAAAAAAGGCAGATGACAATGAGTGAAAGAGGATCTCCCACTAAGTATTTGTATATATATATATATATATATATATATATATATATATATATATATATATATATATATATTTATATATAATGTTTACAACAGTTTTAGTTGTAGTTTTGTTACATTTTAGGTTGCAATACAAATTAGAGATACAACAGAACAACCTTAAATCAGAGTACTGTGACTGAGAGTGTGAAAGTCTGTTATTCAAATCACTTCTAGTTCTACCATCAGCCAATAAGTAACAACAATATTCATCAAAATAAGACTGATATGGTAAGATCACCCTGATTTGTGTGTAGCTTAATTAGTTAATATCAATCACTTTAATCTGCAACATATACATTAATATATGTCTTTAAGTGTTACCGTATATAAAAAAAAAAACCCAACAAAACCAACACAAAAAGTTGAAAAACCCTACATCTGCAGTATTGGATTATGGTTGGCATACATGGCGATAGATGCTGAGTCAAAGGCTGGCAGTAAATGAGTGATATCTTAAGAGACTTCAAGAAAAAGATACCTAACTGAGCACAGGCAAAAACAGAACATAAATGAATTAAATATGCACAGACGTACTAATAATTGCACATGCATAAGAACACCTATATCATATGGTTCACAAATTTTGGTTTCTATTTTTTATATAAAATATGCCTCAAGCTCTCTCTTGGGTTCTTTACTACCATTACTACTACTACTACTACTATTACTACTACAGTACTAATTAAAGTGCACACATACACACACACACACACACACACACACACACACACACACCCTTGGTGGTGGTTAGAGCATTGCATATTGCACTCGCAATCTGCTGACCTGGGTTTGAGTCCTGTTCAAAGGGACTTTTCCCCTGGAGTTAACATCAATGCGGACTCAACTCCCCCCAAAAGTCCTTCGATGAGACTATTTATAAACCAAGGTCCTGTGAGCAAGTGCACGCAGAACATCTTGTGCACCTGTTAAAACCTATTACTGCTTTTTTGAAGAGTAGGCCATTGCATGCCGGTGGGAATGGATTATGATAAAATTTACAAAAGTGCATGCAAATGGGGACTGGATACAAAAAAGCACATGAATGCATATTCCCTTATCCTTCTAATAACAGAATAAAGTAAAATAAATAAAATAACACACACACACATACACACACAAACACATGTATCCACTCACACATATTATAAACAAAGCAGTTTCCCCAATAATGCACTACAATGCATTTTATTCTTATGCCTCATAAACGGGACTCATAAACGGGTCTGTGTGTGGTATACTATAGGATATGAAGGAAGCAGGTGGGTAGAGATAGCTGGAGGATGTTCAGAATAACACTTCAAAATGTACTGTTTAATCTTCAAAGCTTTGGGAAATGCATGCACACAAGCACACACACACACACACACACACACACACACACACACACACACACACACACACACACACACACATTCTGTGACATATACACATACACACAAGCTAACAAATTCACATCTGACATAGTGATACTGGGCAGAATGCAAAGTGCCTGCACTTGTAATTCTGCAGGTCTGCCTGCTGACCTCAGCTGGCACTCCAACTTCAGGGCAGATGTTTAAAACGTTCATAAGAAAAAATGTTGGATTTGCTAGAGGGAAAAAAAAACCAAAACTGAATGGGCTGGGTAGGCAGAAAATAACCAAGCAAGAGAGGTAAGGGGAAAGGCAGAAACAAACTCAAAGGGAGCACATGGTAGAAAAGGGGAACTTTCTAACACAGAATTTCCAGAAACTGAGAGAGTAGGGATGCTATTTATGTATACAGAAAAGCCCCCAGCATCCTCACAGGGGATAACAAATAGATAAAACAGCCCTGAAAATCTGAAGGCAACACTTGATTTACCTGGTCGCTGTACCACACTTGCACTCCTTTGATGTACCGGTCCTGTCGGCGGAGTATGTTTACTGCCTGATAAAATGGCATACCTGCAAACAAACACCAAACCAAACCAATGAGACCTCACATCATCTACAAATTGAAAAAACAAACAAATAATACAAAAAAACAATTAAACTTCAACACTGATACTAGTGATAGTGATAATATTGATAATAGCAAGCATTGCCAAAACTTGCCCAGAGTAAACTGACAAATAGTTTTTAATACACTTGGACAAATAAGATCAGATAATGTGATATTGCATAAATCATGGACAAGTTGGGCACATTTAAAAGCCCATCATTTTTTTTTTTCAAAAGAATGGTACACCAGCTCACGCCACTACTATCTAACATAAACATATGAAGAATGCAGTGTGTGTGTGTGTGTGTGTATGTGTGTGCGTTCTTTAATGATTAAATGAAGGCAAACTTTGGGCAGCAAAATACCCTTTCACAAAACAAAATCTAATGAGTTCTGAAGTGATAGACTATATATGACAAGTCAGGCCCCGCACATCCAACTTCGGTGTGAGAGAGAATTGTTATCTTTTACAATTTAAGTCTTTCTAGAAAAAAGGCAAGAGAATGGACCAAGAAGGCAGAAAACAGACAAGGAGGTGACAAGAAGAAAAGAAACAAGGCAGAAACAAAGAAAATTATAGTAAAGAGGGAATTCCAAGCATAGAATTTCCAGGTGGGGATGCTATTTGGTATTTAAATACTGACAAGCACCACAGCATCCCCACGGGAGAAGCCAAGTGGTTAAGACAATTTGATTTCAATCCCATGGGTCCAAGAACTTGAACAAGTCATGGGTTTGAATCTCGGTGGCATCTGGTGAATTAAGTGTGGGGATTTTTATATGTACTTCTCTTACTCCCAACATGGTTACTTAATCATCTTAACATAATCCTGTCTGTATAATGTTGTTCTAAATTCACCGAGAGAGCTACCTAAGGGATTTTGGAAAGTTACATGTGTGTTCTTTTTCTATTAAGTCAGGGATGCACTGATGGCCGCGTCTTGTCATAGAGAGAGCCTTAAGGTCTCTGCTAGTGCTACACTATGATACACTTTGCTTTTATGGGTAGTGCCAAGTGGGTTGCATACTCATGATACTGTATCATGTATCTATACGTATAATACATATTAATTACAATACAAAACTTTATCTCTTGTCTTTTCCCTGCACTGTGAGAAAACACTTCTGCCACTCATACTTTCCCTTTACTTTGTAGTAAATGCTCAGGTTCGATGAGGTGGTATCAAGTATCAACCCCTTTCTCCCTCCACCCCCCCCCCCCCCCAATGTTTGTGTTCTGCTAGAGGTGTGTCTTACTCTTGTCTTAGTTGGCATCTTCAACAAAGTATGGCAGAGAACTTGAATATTTATTACTTACATGCTGAAATGCAAATATGACGCTTAGACTACACGTTCTAATAAAATTTAAAAGCTTTCTGGGCTAGGCAAAACAAATAAAAACCGTCGTTTGATCGATTTTTGCCCAAATAATCTATGAATCTGAGTCACGAGCTTTGCTAGTGAAGATTTCGTTACATAGGCTTGTAGTTAACTTTTTGAGTGTACCTCACAATACTTCTGTCTCTAGGCTATATATGCTATCAGTCAATGACCTGTGACCTCTGTTGGTATGTTTTTATTGTCAATAAACAGACAGCTGATGTTTGTGACGTTATGCGCATAAATAGAAAGCTTCATCAAAATCAGGTCAAAACTTACCCAGAATAAATTCCCATTGCTCGTTTCCAAGCGACCTCTCAGGAACAACTTCAAGATCGAGCATGACTACAGCGTCTGAGTAAAAAATCGCACGGAATTTAGTTATATGCTAGATCTTTCAAATGTCATGATCGTCTCTGTTTGAACAGTTCACAATCTCAAGATCTTCGTCAACGCCATTTTTGTTTTGTTTTTGTCAGGCTCCAATACGGTTTCTTTAAAATGTAGACTGGAAATCCATTTCATATTCTGAATCATTATCTTTCAAAAATTTAACTACAACAAAAACAATAATTCCATTAACACTTTACATGACTTAAGTTTTTATACAGTGCTTCCAAAATGTACTCTTTAATTTTTTTTACGGACTAATACAAAATTGGCGATGAATGCTGCAGTTCTATTTGCCAGTTAGACTTTTTCCTATTCCTGTAAACAGAAAGTCGTCTGCTTTGCAACGTAGCAAATTGAGATATAAAATGAAAGCATTCGAAGTGGCTAACATGGTAATGAGTTGAGAAGAAAGGGCTGCTGTTTTGAACATAAACAATGTCACAATCAGCGAAAGAAAGGGAATAACCGATTAAGAGTGAAGTGCAGACAATCTGCATTTGTTCAATGCTTAAATTTTGATTGACCGAGATGTGAATTGGGTCAGGCTCCTATCACAGTGATCTAGAAAATCTGATTTCTGTCCACGCCTTCTTAGTTCTACATTTTGTTTGTTTTTGTTTTGTTTGTTAGCAAGCAGTGGCTTAGCTCCTTGAGGCAATGAATTAAATAGTAAAAGTACAGAACAAATTTCAGCTACATACAGTTTATTAGTCACTGATCCAGGTCAGCATGCCACATCAGCAGTAATTTGTTTTGTTTTGTTGTGGTTTGTTTTGCTTTCGAACACAAGATGGTCAACGGCAATATCCACATTTTCCCCTCTACGGAAATAGTGTAGATAATGACCCCTGCATTTATCTGAAGAGTTCTGTATCAATCACTTTTTTTCTTTCTTAAATATCATTTTAAAACCATACACACTAAATATAATAATTATGAACTTTCAAACTCAAATGATGCATATTAAAGCAGACAAACAAAAAGGTATACATAAACACCACCTGAGGAGGGTGAAAGCCGAAATATTGGAGAACACCTAGTCTATATGTTAGTTCTACTTTCACTTTTTGTGGTGTAGGCACACACACACACACACACCACACAGCCTTTCGCAGCAACACAGCCATATCACAGCTGGTCCAGACTTTGATGTACTGCACCCAATTCTTCATCTGTCTACCCCCTGCATCTTCCTACCTCAAGTGCCTCCTGTAAATGGTCTTGGCAAGAATTATGACATAACCACACCTTGACGTAACCTTCCCCTCTTTACAACAGCCAGAAGGGATTCCTGTGACTCAGTTTTCATGATCACCACTTGCCACACTGACTCTGACTCGTTGGTTCTGTTGTCATGGCAGGAAATGTGTAGAAGCCTTCTGAAGGACTTCATTTCAAGGCTCTGATTTTTCTTTTCCAGTTCTGTAGTCAAGGTCCACCTTTCACACCCCTACAGCAGAAATGAGGAGTACTCTGAACAACTTCAAGTTTGTTGGGAAGCTGATCTCTTTGCTTTTCTAAATCCTGTTCAGCTTTGTCATATCCGAGATTGTAAGGGCTAGTCTGATCTTTACTTCAGCTGCAGAGCAGCCATCTTTGCTCAGTGTGCGGCCAAGATATCTGAATGAGTCAACTTTATCAAGTTGTTGACCACTCATGATATTTTGCTTGATTTAATAGTTTACCATGTGGTAGCTGTCAGCTACTTTTATACATAAAAAAACAAACGAGGTTTGAGTTTTCATCTCTCGTCACAAAGATCTAAGATGCTGTTAAATGATCCATGGTAGTGTCTTCTTTCCAGGTCGCTCCAGCACCTCTTTTCCTGGATCAGGACATGCCTGAACCAGTCCACATGAGTTGGTGTTTACAATGTTCACTGCTGCACAATTTCCTTCTTTACCTGTGCTTGAAAGGCTGGGGCTATTTGAAAATCTCTCATGTGAGGGTTGGCGGTTCTTTGATTTTTCTTCAGTTTCTTTTTTAACCTATAAGCACTTAGTCGTATTATTGTTGATGTGGGCTCCATGGAATGTTCTGGTATGAGCCTTGTTTATGCTTGACTTGAAGTATGGCAGTGCCAAAATGCCATCTATCTGGTAATGAACCAGCCCATAGGGAGCATGCCAGGTTGTTCTCTTCGCGAGTTTTTTTCGGAGTGTAAAGTTTTGGTAGGGCCGAGCTTGTAGCAACTGACAGACTCCAGAAGGCTCTTTTGTCAGTCGTTTTTCACAAGCCTCTCTTGGGGAGTCAGGTAGGGATTGCGCATTTGACGTTATAGCAGAAGTGCCCTTTTTGGAGCAGATGGGGAGTACTGGTCTTCACCTGACACTCAACTCTCAGGTGACTCAGGGACTTTTTCCCAGGCCATTCTGCTGACCTCGGTAACCCCTTCAGCTGGGGTGCTCAAAGTGCAAGAGAGGCTGAATTCTTTTTACTCACCATCAGGAGACTTGGAGAGGATGTGGGTGCCGCCAAGGAATAATCCCTAAGCCTACAGAAAGGACAAGATGGATGACACACACACACACACACACACACACACACACACACACACACACACCACACACACACACACACACACACACTTTAACGTGTGAAATAGACTTCATGTGGCATGCGTTCGCACACGCCACTCGCTAGGTTTATGGTCTCAAATAAAGAACTTGTAGAGCAAATGGAGACAGAAGCAATGTCGGGGAAACATCCCTATTAATGAATAGAGGGCTCAGCACAGTCTTGAACCCATGGAGTTCTAATTTCTAACCACCTGGTACATACACACCTTCTCTGCATCCACTAGTGTTATTAGTTCATGTTAGGGCCTTAAGTTTTAAGTTGTGATCTTCTATGTGAACTGATGACAGGATAATAGATTCTCACACGTTTGATGTTCCTGTGATTACTCAATGTAGATACGTTTAGTGAATGAAATTATTCTAAGTGTGTTTCAATTGACATGGCGGGGTTTTTTGGTTTTACTTTTTGTTGTCTCATCTTGGGTGACCTTCCTGTCCTGCTGTTTCCACCCTCTTCATTTTGTTCTCTCCCCCCAGGTACATCATGTCGCATTCTCAGCATTAAAAGTCCACAGAGAGCTTGTCAAAGTTAGACGACCCTGGGGGCAACCAGCCAGAGGGGTCCTGCACTGCTGCTGGGCGCTTTGATGGTGCTCAGTTGTGCCTGTTCTGAGCTAATGTAAGAGAAGACAATTTACTAAGCCCCTTACTAACGACAATAATAACTTAGTTGCAGAGCCAAACTAAGTGAGATGTCCATCAGGGGTGGTGACTATCCAAACTTCCTTCCAACGACCTTCTCATGTGGACCTCCAATCCCGATGGCTTTGGTACTAACACACCACAGGCACAGAAGAAAATGATAAACTGAAACTGAGGTCACCATGAGATCAGAACAACTAGGGCCACTGATTCAGGGACAATTGTCTTTTTTTTTTACATGATCAACAGTAATGAGGATCATGCCATGCTGCTGCTATGGTAGTGCACCTTCTTTGAGGCTACTTGACAGGGCTGTAGTCTTCGCTTCCTATCATAATATACCCTGGCGTCAACCAGGCCACGAGAGATACAGACACTTGTAGTGTTAATCAGGTAATTCAAGCAACATTCTAAAAGTTGCATCCTTTAAGTGGATGAAGCTCGACTGTGTGGTTCCAGTCTTCCCTATGGAGCCCATTGCAAACACTCTGGGTACAAGCCAGCTGGAGTTTGAAAAAGCACTACGACTCATGAGATTCGACTCACACCTCTGACCTTCCATTCAGTAATCCAACCGTCTAACCACTGCACCATGGCGTCTGATAAACGTGTATGCTTGAATCTACCTTTTACCTCCCTTTCTTCTAGCGTTCCTTTAGGTAGAATTCTGAGGTTCATCACGGGTGATTACATGTGACTTTCTTTCCTTATCATTAACTAAAGATGCCACACTGTTTCTAGGGGATATGTCTCAACATGACATCAATGTGCAATAGACAGTGACAAAACATGATAATCAAATACCTTTGTGATTTTGTTTTGATAATTTTATTTTAAGACAAATCCTTTTCTTTATGTCCATTATGTTTTGATAGTTCTTGAAAGACTGACTCGAGCTAAATGCCACGCTGTGTGTCAGGCAAACATGTTGGGCTGGAAAGCTGAAATCGGTTTCAGTAAGAATAAGACAGTCCACATCAACCACGTGAAAATGGGAAGTTCAACTTTTTGACCTGGTACAAGCAAAGTCATCGAAAGGTCTCAATTGAAACCTTAGACTTGAAACAGTATAATGACATTATTGTCCCCAAAGCCAATATTGGATTCAAACAATTCTGCTATGAAAAACATCTTTTCAGAGCTCCAGGTACCATTTATTACATAGGCGTGTGTGTGTGTGTGGTGTGTGTGTGTGTGTGTGTGTGTGTGGTGTGTGTGTGTGTGTGAGTGTGCGCGCGCGCACGCGCGTGCACGCGTGCACGCGTGCGTACGTGTGTGTGTGTGTGTGTTTTAGGTTTTTGATTATAGGAGTACCTCAGACAATCAGGAACATGTGATCCCGTCTTGATGGAACATACAGCAGAATAATAATGCTAGTGGGTCCAGTTATCACAAACATGAACACATAATATTATATTTAACCTGTGGCTTGATATGAACTACTTCCCCAATGCCTTTAAAAAATTATGGTAAAGAGATCTTAGCCTTCAAGTATGGGACACCTAAGATCTTTCAAATTATAAACTGGTTTTGATACATATAGCTTTCAAAACCCTTGAAGAAAATCCAATGTAAATGAACACATTATAGATACTAGCAACTTGCATCATCCTAGTCAATCTAGATTCAGACAAAAGCATCCGTGTCACATAGCTATTAAACATAGATAATAAGTAACATTGTGGAGAATTGTGTGTATATTTAAAAATAATATCTTGATACCATCAACCACCTGCTGTGCTCTTCCTAAACAATCTTAATTGTATGTTTTCAACAAGTACCCAAAGATTACTTGACAATTATCTTACAAACGGGCGACAATGTATGCATCCACCTTCCCCTAAAATCCGTTGATTATGGGGTTTCTTAGTGCAGAAGATTGGGTTGTTTTCGGGACAAGCTTCACACTCTGACAGTGCAGGTAGATATGGAGAAGGCCTACGAAAATGTCTGGAAGGATGGGCTCCACCTGATACTCCAGAAGAGTTGTGTGACTGGATGTGTATGTACCTAGGATCTCCTCTCAATACCTGACCCGTGAGAAGGCGAATCCACCTTAGCTGACAACATTAATGGCTGACAAATATAAATAGCAACAAGTTCACTGGTGTTCTCTTTGTAGATTTTGCAAAAGCCCTTGATTTAATTGACCTTTCACTTCTACTGAGAAAATTCAGACTGTAGGCATGTCTGATAATGTTCTAGAATTGTGTCAAGATTTTTAGATGAAAGAAACCCGTTGCATACATGAATAAACAAAAATCTGCTCTACTGCCAATAATCATTATGGTGTGCCCCAGGGCTCTGTCTTTCAGCTTATACAATTACCTGGACCTGTGTGATCTTGAATTTTGTGGTCATCTGCCATTGTTTTTGGAGAACTCTTTGGCAAAGAGGCAGTTTCAGGTGTGGGTTGGATCTACACTGACACCTTTGGGCAGGAGAGTGGGGTTCTGCAGGGGAGCATCCTGCTCTCCAACATAAAAATAAATAAATAACATCGTCAAATTGGTCCACTAAGGTGTGGAATGTTTTCTGTTTGTGGATGACTTCACTCTGTAGGCTATGGGCAGTACTTCTGTAGGAGTTCAGAGACAGTTACAACTTTGTGTTAACAAGCTGCAAGAATACGTGGAGGACGATGGTAACTCTGATGATTTTCCCCGAACAATCCTCATGACTTGGGTAGCTGGGAGGGTAGGGGCTGTCTATGTGCTCCTTTTCAACCACTCCCAAAGATCTGGTTTACCTTGGCATCTTCTTCCAACTTCTCTCACTTTTTCTGCTGCAGAGGTTTTCCCCCCCTATTTTATGAGAGTGGTCATTCTGTAATATTGGATACCAGCTTCTGCGTCACTTTTGTTCTCCATGAAGTTTTTTGGGTCTTTCCATTCTCTGCAGGGATAAGCTAAATGGTGTTTGTCAGCTTGATGTATGTGTGTAGCTGGGTGCATGTGTGTCAGGTCAAATTTTTATTCCCAGATGGTACATTGAATAAGCAATGCATTTGCTTTTTTTCATCAAGCCATCTATCTAAGAACAACAATTTCTTAATGATAATACTGTAATACTACATTCTTACAACCTTTACCAATAGAGTGCACCAATAAACAAACAAAAGAGGAAAACCAATAAAATAATACACTGCAAAATACAAATTACACGTGTGTGTGTGTGTGTGTGTGTGTGTGTTTGAGATAGAGAATGGTTTGACCGATTTTACTTTAAGGCGATTGTTTGTAAGCTAGCTCTAGTGTGACAAGGAGTTAATTAGATTACCTCCCATGCCATAAGTAGCGTTAGTTAGTTTTTCCAGGGAGAGATCCCTGCACCACAATGGTCATGCTGAGGACGGCATCAAGACCGACTTCCAGCTGTTGTCTTCTCTTCAGTCTTCTGTTGCCCAGTTGCTATGAATTGTTGCTGTGAATCGTTGTTCCACTCTTTCTCTACCCTTGATTCTAGCCTCTCAGCACTATCACATAAGCTTTCCCAGTGTAGACGTATTTTGGGGGTGATCCTCGGGTTTGAAGCAGCATACCTCACCTCATTTCTCTGGGCGCCTGATTGTAGTCAGATGCAAAGATATCAGGAAGCTTGGTGCCCCGGCTGCCTTTCAGCTTTGAATCCAATGTCTTTCTTGGATCTGAATGGCAGTATTGCTGCTAATGCTATGTAGTGTCCTCTGAAAGAAGACACATGCTTTACAAACTTATCCTCTACTACCCTGCAGTGATGGGAGTGCAAACACCTGACAACAGATCTTACATACTGTTGTCACAACCTCTCCATTCTCTCTCTCTCTCTCTCTCTCTCTCTCTCTCTCTCTCTCTCTCTCTTTCAGCTTTCATTCCGGTACCTTTCTTTTTGTATCATTATCATCTTTTTTAGTTATGCAAAATTACACACACACGCACACAGATTCTTATCTTCGTGTACGCAACGTTTCCCATTTCTCCACAAGTTAAAAAAACCAAACAAACCCCACCCTAAAAAAACCGGAGAGAGGTGGTGTTAGAGAGGGATGGGTGGAGGAGGGGAAGAAGGGGTGAGGGAGGGGTTGTAGGAGGGGCAGTTCAGTTCAAACTACAAACGCTGTCAGCATCGGATGAAACTGTTAACTGTTGATAATACTACAGCTGTATCTCTGCCAGAGAGAGCCAGTCAGAAGGTACCTCCACCCAAACCGGCAATTACAACAGACACACCGACACCGCCTCTCCCTTCCCCATTACTCTCAGGCAATTTTTTTTGGTTCCCTGCTTCCTCTCCTTCTCCCTCCTTTCCAATGGACGCTATTTTTGTCTGAGCGTCACGACCGTAGGCGTCTAATTTGTTCCAATTGCCTTCATGCCCTCGCGTGGCACGTGCTCGTTTCTCACCCGGACAGTGTCGCCTGACCTGCGTGCAGCAAATGCTGTGAAACAAAAACAGAAATTACAATAATTTTTACAGGTAGGGAAAGGAGACTGAATGTAGAAGAAGTAGCCCAGTCGACGTTTCGGGTCATAGTCCCCTTCTGGATTTTTGCTTTTATGGAGTGAAAAGCAGGGATGAAAGTAGTTAATTCAGAATCCATTCTTCCTTTTCTATTCGCCCAGTAACAAAAAAAAGTAATTTTTACCAGTTCTTTTATGGACATTTCGATTCCTAGGCCTTCACCTAACATACAACGAAATTTAAAGATAGGATGGCCCAAACCATCAGCTAAGGCACTCACTTCCAAATCCAGTCTTCTTTTCCCACATATAAAGGTGATGATACCAACAGCTGTTATGAACAGCCCTTATTCAATAATTGATTACAGGGCACAAACCCATAATGACACAGCAGAGGGAAGAACGTCAAGCCCTGGTTTATTTCAGTCCTGCTGAGGCAAATAAGCAACACACAATGCTTTGCCAACAATGAGGCACCCAGCCACTCACGATTATATCAAGGCTTTTACGCAGTATGTTATCGAATGAATAGGACAACTATCAAAATGAATAGATAGTTAATTAAGTAATTGGAACAAGTAAATGGAAAAAGTTAATTGAATAAATGGGATTGTAAGTCAAAACAAAACCTTTTTTTTATATTTGCAGTAAAAAAAAAAGATAAAAAAAGGGAGAGGGAGAAAACACAATTACAGGAAACAGTTACATGGAAGAGGGTGACACGTAACGTGAAGAGGAGAAAATTACAGGCGGCCAACAGTGTAAAAACTCACAACACAGCCAACTGCAATTGTCGGCATTAGATTGCACATAATCAGTGAAGCACCCCTTCACAGGACGGTTTCCAGCGCGTTCTGGGAACTTCAGAACACGTTGTTGCTGTCTTTTTCGATTTAGAAAAGGCATATGATACGGCTTGGAAGTACAGCATCATGTCTGAACTGCATGATCTTGGTTTTCGTGGTCGTCCGCCATTGTTTTTTGAAAACTTTCTAGCAAAGAGGCAGTTTCAGGGATGGGTTGGGTTCACACCGTCTGATATCTTTGAGCAGGAGATGGGGGTTCCACAGGGGAGCATCTTGTCTCCTGCCCTCTTCAGCGGCAATGACGTCATCAAACTGGTCTACCAGGGTGTGGAATGCTCCATATTTGTGAATGACTTTGCTCTGTACCCTACGGGAAGTACTTTTGTGGGAGTCACTTTTGTGTTTATAGCACATTAAAGATATTTCGAATGCTGAGAGAGAACAGCACCCAATTGTATTATTTTTTAAAATTTATTTTTATTCTTTTATATCGAGGATAATGGAATAAGCACTTATGTGCTTTTTTACATCAAGTCCCCGTGTGTATGCGGGTTTTGTAAATTCTGTCATCTGTTCCCACCAGCACACAATGGCCTACTCTTAAGAAAAGCAGAACAGGATTTAACGTGTGCGCAAGATGTTCTGCGTGGGTTCGCACATGGGGCCTCGGTTTATAGTCTCATCCGAAGGACTTTGGGGAGAGTGGAGTCTGCACTGATGTTAACTCCAGGGGAAAATATCCCCTTGAACAAGAATCGAACCCGGGTCGTCAGATTGCGAGCGCAATGTTCTAACCACTAGGCTATCCCGTCAATGATCTGACCTGAGAATAAGGTGGATAATAATCGTTTCTGTTTTCTACAATGTCCTTTCCCCCAACACATTTCTCATCCCTCCCTCCGCTCGGCAACCTCTTCCTCACCCACGTTTTTGTCTGAACGGAAGCAGAGACAGTTCTCAGTTTCAGGAAAGTGTGGCCAGCAGAAAGCTTGATCCCCTCTCCAGCCTTGTCCACACAACTGGACGCCGTCCACTACGTGCCACGTGACAATGTCGTTTGGTGTCCCCCCTCGCTCCCTGCACGTGCGGTCCATCGTGTCCCGCGCATATCCTCCAGCAGGGCCAGACAAGCACCTGCAAAACACTGCAGGATCTTTTTTTTGGAGCCTTTCACGCTTGCACGCTTTAAGGGCTCTTCAGCCCGTGTTTGGTCCATTTATGAGGACAAACAAACCGCACGCGTCGCTCTCGTAAATCTGGTAGCCTGAACAATCGGCACTGTGTGAATCGCTTTGCTTGTAACAAAAAAAGCAATTTATAAGACTGTTAGCCGTAGACAATGGACAAGATAGACGACAAACTCGGTCATTCAGGTCAGCGCCATGTTCTCTTTTGAGCGCGCGCGTGTGTGCGTTGGTAGATGGAGTTGATGTGGGATGGGTCATAGAAGAGAACAGAGGCAGAAGCTGGGGATTAGTGTGGACTGATACTGTGCTGCCTACATTGACAAGCATCGTTTGCTTTAGTGGTCTGGACAGAAGGGATTGGAGGATGGGGAGTGGGGAAAGCAGGAGGGGGTGGGGGTGGGGAGGAGGCGCTTAGGAGAAGTATTGAAGCCTGAGGCAGTAGGTAGTGGACTAGGAAGACTGTAGTCATATAACAAAGATCCTAAATAAAGTGAACGATGATTCCAGTGTATGAATCATTTGTTATTGAGAGTAGAATGTCTTATGTCAGCCAGGAAATCTGTCAAACCCAGAATATGCCAGAAGCTGCATCATGTCTGCCATCAAATCCGCAAAGCAGATGCTTAGCCAGCACATCACCGAATATCATAGTGTACTGGTGAAGTCTAGACCGTATGATGTTCGTGTTTCCACAACCCATCCAAGCTGACATGAACTTAGTTACTGGTTGTAAAAAAATTGTCATGACTTCAACTACCGTGATTCTAGGGCTGTGGCTCTGTTCAGGATCAGAAAATAAGCTTTAACCATTCAGCCAGTAGACCCTTTTGATAATCAAACATTAAAAAAAAAATCATGATGATGATGATGATGATGATGATGAAGACCAGGCCTACAACGCCAGGTAATCAAGGTCACCTAGGATTAAAAAAATGATTCTGTATTTCATTGTCATAAATTCTAAGTTCTACAGGTTAGCACAAGCCTACTTACTGTTTTAAAAACAATCAGACCCTATATCATACAAACCAAAAACAAAGCTGAACACAGTCTTCACAAGGCACTGAGAACTGCAATCTTAACCACACAAAGAAAGAAAACAACATATCAATAAAACAATACAGATATAAAGGAGCGGAGGATTTTAGTTCCTTAATCCATATATTTCAAAGATGGGAGTGGACATCAGCGGGACCAGTATACGCCCATCAGGTTCACGTTGTGACAAACAAACGAGGCAGCAGCCCTGATAGGGCCTCTGTGGTCGGGAGTAGGGCGAGGATCATCATGACTGGATTGAATTGGTGACATACAGTGACACCACTGAACACACAATGATGCGGGCACAGAAATGTCCTGCAGTAAGCAGATCATGATGACTCGGGGAGAATGTTAGCTCTTGTAAAAAAGTAGAAAAAAACCAACCCAACAACAAAACAACAAAAGCAAGACTTGAATTTTTTTAAAGAGAAGGAAAGTTTGTTTCTTGTGAGCCACGAACTCGGAGTCTGCTAAATAAATTTTGAATGAGTTTTGTTTTGTCCAGCATTTTTTAAAGGGGTAATCTACATAAAATATTCTAGTAATGAGGGCAGCAACTTTTATCTGGAGTAACTTTCCAATCATTGCCAGTCCATCCCTCAGCTACCTGAGCCATGCTGTCCCAGACACAAGCCACTGCCATCCATTCTTCCCTAAGCATAGGGGCCGCCAGGGGTTGGGCGTTCTGTTATGTCTGGCAGCTAAACGAGGGTGTGGTTCCAGTATCACCGAGTTCTAGAACAGACTGGTGCGGGCATTGAGTGAGCAACCTGTGGACATGTCTTGAACTCATAGATAAGGGTCACCTGCACGTGTTGGGGGAGAAATGTTAGCCTCGGAATAGACTTTGTCCATGTAAAAAATTTTACACCATTCAGGGCTATATAAATTCTATACATTCTTCTTCTTCTTCTTAAATACAGTGGAAGAGGTTTGGGTGTGTGGGGAGAGTGCTTCTCGGTTCTTCTTCTTCGTTAATGCTCAGAGAGCAACTAGGGTTATCTTTCATATCTGCAAAAGCAAACCAAAAACAACAACAACAAAAATGCGTTGCACTGCCAGCGCCTCAGGTCCGGTGCATCGATTTCGGCGTAGGAGAAAATTGCACCGTTTTAAGTCTGTGTGGAGTTTTTAAAAAAGCAGAAGAATGGACACAGAAGGCAGAAAACAGGCAAGAAGGAGGTGGCAGGAAGAAAAGGAGCAAGGCAGAAACAGAGAGAAGGATAGAAAAGAGGGAATTCTTTGCACAGAATTTGCAGAAGGGGAGGATGCTATTTATGCTGACAGGCCCCTGGCATCCCCACGGGGAGCTTCTCGGTTTAAATGTGTTTACTGGTAGAAGAAGACAACGTTGTGAAAAACACAGCACATACACAGGGAGCAACAACAAGCCTGAAGTTTATTGCGTACTTATCTCCCTTTTTCTGGATGCCATTTTGTCACATACCTATCTATCTATCTATCTATCTATCTATCTATCTATCTATCTATCTATCTATCTATCTATCTATCTATCTATCTATATATATATCTCTCTCTCTATATATATCTATATATATATTATAAAAGGTGTCCCATAACCTATAAGGCGGTAGGGGAGCCAGGCATCAGAGACCTCACTTCTCTAGGGACCAGCATATTGAGGGTGGCGCCCATCTCCTCTCCCTCGCTTCTTAACCTTCCCTGACCCTAAAGAGGCAGGTACCCATATACAACTGGGTGAACTGGGGGACTGTACTGAAGCCGAGGCGTGCAAACGGTCACCCATCCAAGTGGTAACCACGCTCGGCGCTGCTTAACTTAGCTGGGGGAAAGCGAGTGCCAGGAGATACAACACCATTTCAAGGCCAGAGGATACACACCCTTCTTTCCCAGTGCCTCACCTCTGCCAGACCACTGTCCAGACTCTTTTCTCGGGCAGAGTCTCTGCAGTACAAACCCAAAATCTCCTCCTCCTCCCGCCCTCCAATAATAATGGCTCACAACCCCGCCATCCTCCTCTCCATGACTGGCTCCGATAACTTCAAGTAAACGTTATACACAATGACAGCCGCCCTTCCCCTTTCACTGTCTGTCTGTCTGTCTGTCACACACACACACACACACACACTCTCTCTCTCTCTCTTGTGGGCAGCCTCGCTTTCTATTTGTGCAAAGCCTTTAGAACAAGAGATATCTTGGTTTCTTAAGTCATATTTTTTGTAACTGATTTTTGTTGTGGTGATTGTTGTTATACAAAAACATTTTATTTTTGTGCTTTTTCCTTATTTTTCTCACTAAAAATACTAAGCAGTTCGGCAACCCCCCTTCATGTATGGGCCAATGGCCTTTTTGTGAATAAATCTTTCGAGTTCTCTCTCTCTCTCTCTCTCTCTCTCTCTCTCTCTCTCAGTATTGTTCGCTGTCTCTCTCTGCCTCACTCCCTTTCTGCATCCTTGGGTGTATGTGCTGCGTGCGTGTGTGTATGTTGCGCGCGTGTGCGTGCGTGTGTGTATGTGTGTGTGCGTGTGTGCGCACGCGCACGTGCTCAGCAGGTACACGTGTGATATTTACTCACCTCAATTTCATTTTCTTATGTTCACTTTCTTTTACCTCTCTCTTTCCTTCTTCAGTTGTTCCCCCCCTAACCAGTCTTCTGCCCCTCCTGCTCATCAAGGTAGACATACCTATCTCTTGTTTGCTCTCTTTTCTTATGTAAAGATACGTGTTATTATACTTTACATCTTTTGATAAAGTCTTTTGCTCCCAATGAGATAGTTAATTATTATAGTCACTCCATATGTGGTATCTGTCTAGATGTATTTAGTAGCTTTTCTTCCCGCGGTTGATAATCTGGCTGTGTTTGTGTTTGTCTTTCAGAGAACCTCTCTGAGGAAGGTTGAATAAACACGAAACGTTCAATAAAGGAATTCAGTCATATATAAACATATTTGTTTGTCTATTAGTTTTTACTAGATTTAAGCCAGGAAATGTTCTTTCAAGCCTCTTCATTTGTGTACAAGGAAACATACTTTTGTTCGAACAACCCAAAATCACTACCATGTTTCACAGAATCTCTTTTGTTTTGACAATGCATTCTTTGAATTCAGAACATAACTTAATAGACAAATGAAGTATGTGTGTGTGTGTGTGTGTGTGTGTGTGCATTCTTTGAATTCAGAACATAACTGAGTAGATAAATGAATTGTGTGTGTGTGTGTGTGTGTGTGTGTGCATGCGTGTGTGTGTATGAGTGTACTGTCTTTCACCTTCCCCACCAGTAACCCTATCCCGACCCCTTATTTGAGGACAGTCCTACAACCCCGTCACATATAATTTATGAAATACGTCGTGGAAACAATGAAAAGCACTCGCTTAAATACCCGTTACTCTAGCTTTTGCCACCCATGGGCCTGTTTCGGACAGCAGAGATGAATCAAGTGTTCTCCCAATGTCCCTCATGGTCTAGAGACTGCCTGAAGAAGGGTGCAGTGTGACCAGTGTTTTTCCATACACAGGGGACTCGACGCCTGACACGCGTTCCATTCTTAGGGGCCAGATGGTCATTGATGGTCATTTTTTGTTCACAAAATGTGCACGGTGTGAACGTCCATCTTCTACCCTCTCCCATCCCCCTAACCTCTCCAACCCACCCGGCGCATCGTTCTAGTCCCCCCCCTGGCTCAATTCATCTTCGTCGTTATCTAGGCTTACTATGCTTCTGAACGGCTGCTAATGTTTTTGTATCATTCATCCTGGACAGGAAAGCTGTGCAGTTTTAATCTGAGATACAAGATTTTATGAGGTGAGAGATAGCCGATATGGCCTCTGTGGGTGGCGGGGCTATGAACAAGGTTGGATTGGGTAGGAAAGTCTGTCTTAGGCTTATGGTTGTAAAAACACTGGACAGCTTCTCTTTCAGTCTACAGGTCAGATCCAGCCGTCTCTGTAGCATGCAGGACCTGTGTGTGTGTGTGTGTGTGAGTGGTAGTCTTTGTAGTCTGTAGGCCCTATTGGCTATGCTGGCATACGTGTGTGTGTGTGTGTGTGTGTGTGTGTGTGTGTGTGTGTGAGAAGAAAGATAAGGTGCCATAATTATGTAAACAACACTGCAAAATGAACATGATATGCCCATTCCAGTATTCACAATGCCTGGACCTACAAGCCAGAATGAAACAGCGCGGACCTGATGTCTTTGTTTGCTGAAAAATACAGCCACAATACAGGTCAGGCTTGCTTAGAACCGACAGGTGAGAAGGACTGAAAGGCACAAAATAGAAAATAGGTCTCAAAAAGAGAGAGATTACAGGAGTGGGGGGTTAGAAAAAAAAGGAACAAAAACAGAATGAAAGTTGAGATGAACATTTTATTATTATTATTATTATTATTATTATTATGATTACATTTATTATTATTATTATTATTATTGGTTTGTTGTAATGGTCAGCAGCATGCTAAATCATAAACTGTTGGTACAACATACTTAACACACCGCTTTTTTGGGGGGGTGGGGGTGGGGGGGCTCTTTTTATGGTAGCCTTGTTTTAAGGGTTTTGCTTTGGTTTTTGCCAATGATTATTGCTTTATACTTCTGACCAACATGGCAGTAAAGAGAGAAAGAGAGAGAGAGAGAGAGAGAGAGAGAGAGGTAGAGAGAGAGAGAGAGAGAGGACGGTATACATTCAGCTGAAGATAATATTGATTTTATAAGTCCATACTCCTTAATTCTCCAGAGGGGTGGACAAAAGTGTTAGGTATAATCATTCCCGCAGCTAAAGCCACCTCGTCAACAGGACACGGATGCCTTCAAATCTGTCAGGGCAAGGAGACAGCCTGCAGGATTGCCTTTTCATCCCCTGATACTCATTGCAGTCAATCACCGCCTGCAGGACCTGTCACCCCCCAACAGAAAATCGGTTTTCAGTGTCGTGGCTTTGTCTGAGTAGATCCCCTATGATCGGCTAAACCGTGTGCAGCAGGACACGATGTACCTCGGTCTTATGGGCAGACAATATTGAGCTCAACTTTCCAGGGGGGGAAAAGGTGGTTGTACCTATGATGATACTGTCAAGATTACATTTTTCTCCAGGGCATTTTGGGCGGCATGTGTATGTGGACGAAAAGTTGTCAAGCTTTGTATTATTTTTCTTTTTCGAACGCTCAGACAGTTAGTGTTGTCTGATTGAATGGATTTTGTATTGCATACTTGCTGGTAGTATGTTTTGTTTGATAATGAACGGGTTTATGAGGAATGGCTGATTTCTCAATCTTTGATAAGGCCTTTTATGAAACCTTGACCATAGTATAGCATAGCTTTTTGAATCTATAATACTATATGTCTCCCACATCTTTTGGATGTGTGTACAAGTTTGAAGCTAGAACCCAGTTACACTCAGTATCATATCCTGTCAAGATGTGATCTATCAGCTGGTGTACCAGATTGAAAAGAAAAACCCCCAAAAACATTTAATTAAGAACTGCTTATAGACGACTGAATTTAACGATTAGCAATTTTTATCTGAAGTTATGTCCAGCAGTGTCTGCATTCCCAGTCAACAACTAAGCCAACGAAGTACGTGGAAGGTATGAGAAACAATATAGACCTAGTATATATAACTAGCACAAAAAGAATATTAGCGAGAATTGAGAGAATCGTGCTACAAACAGCATGAAGGCGACGTTGTAAATCAACATTCAGTACAGATATAAATAAAACAGTCTAGTTCTGAGCGAAAATACGACTGTGCGGGAAGGACTTAAAATGTTATCATTATACTGATTTCTGTTATCATTATCTTTATTGTTACTATCATTATCATGAGGCGGCCCAGGTTTGAACCACCACGAAGCACCTGCTCGACTCCACTTCCTCTAAAGTCCGTCGGATGAGACTGTAAACCGAGGTCCGTGTGTGAACGCACGCAGAACATCTTACGCACACGTTAAAACCCGTTTCACCTTTCGGGAGAGTTGGCCGGTGTATGTCAGTAAGAAGGGATGACATTAATTTACAAAATCGCATGCATAGTGGTGTTTTAGACGTCATCCCCGAAGTCGGCATGGGGCTACCTTAATGTAAATGGTAGCCTACACAACATCTTGCCATAGGTGAACCACAAAATTCTAGGCAAGGAACGAAAAACAAATCATTATCAATATTCGACATTTTTCTCTAGAAAAAACAACAAAAACTGTGCGCGCGTGCACGTGCGGGCCAAAAAAAAAAAAAAAAATCAGTATCAATACTGGACATTTTTCTTTAGAAAAAAAGTTCTGGGCGCGTGCGTGTCTGTAAAAACATTGAGAACAGGTAGAATATTTTTTTCACCCTTAGGTCTAGTGAACAGGGTTGGAGACTGGTCTAGAAATAGACCTGACGTTTAGATCTAATTCTATTTTCTACCTAGATCTAGTGTCATTGCAAAAACCCATTGAAAATTTTATGACTGGAAACCAGAATTCTTATTATTTACAGAGAATAATATTGTATGAAGTTACATGAGACAAATTAATAATACAATTACATATGAACGAGAATGACGTATTACTTCACTTGATCTAAACAAAAAGACATAGCCTATTTCCCCCCAACCATCAATGTCAAGGTCAATTTGATACTTTTGCATGCAAGGTGAAGGTTGCAATTTGTAGAATAAGCTAACTTTGAATAGTTTATTCTTAAAACATTGATTGTCAATTGAAGACATGTGAAACTTAAATCTGTTTCGGTAACCTTGAATCAAAATGCACAAAACAAATTAAATAAAAAAAATCTCTCGATCTGAAACATCTTTTGTATGCGTTGAAGAGGTGAAGGTCACTTATTTTTTTCACTGGCAGACGATTGTTAAGGTGTATGTTGGGATAGATTCATAGTTTATCTGTATTCCACAATTTGAAATTCGTAAGAAGGTTGGTTTTTTTTGGTTTTCAACCAGCAATAATGTGAAAAGAATTAAGAAAGCAAAGACCATTTCTGATTCTGAGCTGACAGTAATATTATGGACAATCTTGAAAGGGGATGTTTAGTTTGGATTCTTGACCAACAATACTGTGAAATCAGTTAACAAGGTGAGCGTGCTTCTGCTTTTAAATTGTTTTTCATTATTTTTTTAAAACTAAGGGCAAGGTGTAGAATATTTACCAAGGTGATATTAGTTACTCATTCTTGACGTGGGTCTTGTGCAGCTAATTAAAAAGAAGGTTATTCCATATTCTCGACCAACAGTACCATCAGGCTATCATCAAGATGGCCGTTGGCTTTGACTTCACATCAGGCGATCATCAAGATGAAGGTTGGCTTTAATTTTTGACAAAACTGACAGCAGTCTTAATCATCGCTTCCTCATCATAAAGGATCGAGCCACCTCGGAGGCGCCCGTTTTAGGGAATTTTACAATTGGAGTTAACATTGATTAGTACTGACTCCACTTCCCTAAAAGCCCGTCTGCCCAGACTGTAAAGCCAGGCCCCATGTGCGAACGCACGCAGAACTTGTGCACACGTGAAAACCCGTTCTGCCTTTCGGAAGAATGGGCCATTTCGTGCTAGTAGGAGTGAGTGACCAAATTTTTAAAAGTGCATGCACACACAGGTGTGTTTAAACACCACCCAAGAAGTCGAAATCCTGCTACCTTAACGTTGGGTTACAATGGTGGCATACGCAAAATCTCACCATTGGTGAACCTCGGAACTCTTGCCGAGGAATTTGGACGTCTTAAAAAGGAATGAAAACTGTTGAGTGTTGTAAGACTACAATTTCATTTAATCATTACAATTAGATCTAGATCTACTGCCAGAACAGATTATGAACACCGACGGAGGCGTTGATCTTTGGGGGAAAAAGTAGTGTTAGTTGCTCATAATACCACACTACTGAATTTTTATTTCATGTATAAGAAACGTAACTACTGATTAAATGAAATAAAGTATAAAGGAGATGCGAAAACAAAAGGGATAAAGGAATAGCCTACAAAGTGTGCCTATCTGAACCCAAACTCATCCCAAGAGCTGCCCTGTCATTGCAACTGTTTCTGTTGGTTTGATTGTTTTAGAGTCCCAGGTGGAGTTATCTGACTTAGGGGCTGTACCATCAACTAGCCGTCTGACTGCAGATGTCTCCGATCCTTTTTTTGTATTTAAGTGTGCCTATGTCTTGTGTGTCTGGAGCAAAGAAGCTGAAAGGAAGTGGAGTGCCACTGAAAAAAGACACTAAGTGCCAAGGAAGCTGGCAGTTGCGCTTAAAAGTTTTGTAAATGGCCCATATGCTGTATACCAAAAAGAAAAAAGAAAAAAAAGAGGAATTCTTTACGTATTGTAAATGCATACCAAAGAACCTAAAATTCTGTACATAGACCAGCCACCTTGGCGCAGTGCTAGCGCCTTTAGTTTACGGACTGGAAGGTCACGGGTTCGAATCCCATAAGAGGCACTGGGATTTTTTTTTCGGACTTCGGTGGGCGCCTTCCCAGAGTAAGTTTACTTTGGTCTCATTTAGAAGACTGGGACCACACGGTCGAGCTTGATCCACTTTACGTATACGATTTTGATAGTGTTTCTCAAATTACCTGACCAACACTGCAGGTAAAATGTATCTCTCGGGGCCCAGTTAAGCCGAGGTATAATCATGAAAGGGAGCCAAGAGTGCAGACCTGTCAAGCAGTCTCAAACAGGTAGCATCATTACATCAACCTCATCGTCATTGATCATGCAAAAAAAAAATTGTCTCTGATTCGGTGGCCCGTTTGCTCTGGTCTCATGGTGACCTCAGTTTCGGTTTCTCCTTACACTTCTGTTCCTGTAATAAGTTTGTGTCAAAGCCTTCGGGGTTGGAGGTTCATGGGAGACAGTGGTTGGAAAAGCCGTTGTAGTGGTCGTCTGGCTCCGTGACTGAGCTATTTACTGTCGTTAATAGGGGGCTTAGTAGGTGGTGTCCTGCATATGTTAGCTCAGAACAGGCACCACTGAACACCACCAAAGTGACCCAGCAATAGCGCAGGGCCCTTCTGCTCTGGTTGGTTGCCCCACATGTGGCCTGGCAGTACTGGGCTCCCTGTTGACTACGGACGTTGGGGATGGGGCGTAACGAGATTTTCAAGATTGTGTTAAAAATGAGTGGCGTTGGAACAGCAGGACAGGAACGTTACAGAAGATGAGGCAGAAGAAAAAGACAAATATGTACATATATCTATAAATGATGTCTTTTGCAGAAAGGAAATTTCGGAAATGATTTGTGTGTGTGTGTGTGTGTGTGTGTGTGTGTGTGTGTGTGTGTGTGTGTGTGTGTGTGTGCAACTGAACCAAAAGAAAAAAAAGTTTATGCACTGATCAAGTACCCTCATGATCTCAACACCTCATCTCTCAGTCACGAGCCATGCACACGTTTACTAGTCATCGCTTGTAGAATGACAGTGACATTTATTTTGTTCTTTCCTATTCTGCCCATCTTTTGACATTTGCTGTATGCTTCATCAGCAGTGACAGCAGTCAACCGACAATAAGGTTGGACAGACTCGCCAATTTTTGTTTGGTTTATGATGCTGCAGTGTTCAGTTGATTTGGGCATATCGGTTCTGTATACTTCCATACGCATTTGCAAAGAGGGCATAAGATATTTTAGTTTTACCTGAAAGACTTGCAGGGCAATGGAATCAGAACCAGTGTTAACTCTTAGGGGCAGTGGGGGGTGGGTACTCTGATTGGATGGTTTAGCCACAACTCGGGTTCAAATCTGCACCCTTTCAGATCACAAATAAATTTAATCTGACGCTTGAGCACTGATACTCAAACCATCGAGCTATCAATCACACCCTTCCCTTTCCCCCACTTTCTCCAATAATAATAAGAAGTCAGAATACTTTGTCCCCACTTTCTCCTATAACACCACTCGATCAGAATATGTTTTTTCCACTTTCTCCTATAACACTTATTCAGGCAGTACACGCACAAAGTGATGAGGTACTTGTGTAGAAGAAAGGTGTATGCCTTTATCGGTTTGTTTTATTTCATTTTTATTGATATCGACACCCACTTCCATGATTTGCATGACAAGGATCATCATGCCGGTACTACGTTACACCACATTGGGAAAACGGTGAAATGCAACAATTATTAAAAAAAAAAAAAAAAATTTTTTTTATTTGTCTTCTTTTCCTTTATCTTATTCTTAATCTTCTTCCCCTTCTGTATTTATGTTTCAGACTTTGTTGACCAAAGACTGGGCCGTCACGCATGTAAAGTGCCAGACTCGCGGACTCCAAAAGTAAGTTAAACTGATACTATGACTTTGTGGGTTGTAAAGTAAGATAAGCAGCAGAAAACTTCACCAGGCCGATTGATTAAGGAATCCAGGGTGAAGGGAGACGATTAAGAAGTATTTTTATTGGAGAATCAAGTGGAATTCAGCAAAAAATTCGGTGTGTGTGTGTGAGAACAAGAGTGTTTTCTCAAGAGAAGTTCAGGGCATAAGAAGTGGGGTTGAGGTGAAGCCCTCCATAAACGCCATGAACCAAACTGATGGTCTTGTAATAAAACTCCCCCCCCCCCCCCCCCCCCCCCCCCCTCAAAAACAAAACACAAGTCCCGCCCCAGCTCTCACCTTTCGCCCTGTCTTTAAGTCAGAAAGTTACGTTCTTATATCTGTCAGCTAACCACGTTGAAAAAAAAAAAGACATCGGTCGAGTGGTGTGTTACATTTTACTGTCATCTTTAAAATAAAAAAAGAGCTAACATTGAAATCTTTGACAGCCCGTTTTTCCCCCTTGCCTTATCAGGAAACTCTTAATCTTTATTTTCATTATTTTTTGTGAAGAGAGATTTTTTTAAAGTAGCTGAGGACAAGTTAAATCCACGTGATTGGAGTAGCAGCGATAGCAGTGGCAGTTATTCAAGCCTTTTTTTTTTTTTCCAGTTGAGTGAAATTAACTTCAGTACTAATTATTACTCTGATCGTTGTTTTCCAAGTCCACGCGCACTTATCAGAGTTGAGCAGTAACCGTCACCGCCCCCAACTCACTGTCACTAACAAAGAGTTGCCTCCCTTGAACTGATTGACAACGCCGCTTGTCGCGTGCTCCAGGAGCGCGTGCAGTCACTGATTGGTCGACCCTTTCGTGACCTCTCGGTGCCTTTGATGCCCAGCCTGATGAGGTGGGAGGAGAAGGGAGGTTGAGGGTGGGGCTTGGCGCGTGGGGTGGGGCTATGTGGGGAGTCAGTTTTCCTTGACAGGGCACGTCAGTCCCGTTCCTGACTCCTTTCGCCACCAAACCAGCTTTCCTCAGCTGCTCCATCAGTCTCACCTTTTATACTGTGTGTGTGTGTGTGTGTGTGTGTGTGTGTGAAGATATATTAAAATAACTCTTTTTCTTTCTTTCTCTCTCTCTCTCCCCTCCCCCCCCCTTCCCTATAAAAAAAAACCCCAACTACCCCACCCCCTCCAGTAATAATGAAACATCTGCAGAAGCTTCCCTCCCACTCTATGTCTGTCCGTCGGCCTGTTTGTCTGGCACAGTCTTTCTCCATATCTCTCCCTCTGCTTGACTGTCTGGCTCAGTCTATCTGAGTTTATGTCTGTTCCAGGCTGCTTCTGTGCTTCATCTCTGAACCTCGGCTTTGTGTATCGCTGTGTCTGTGTCTTTCTGTCTGTCTTTCTGTCTCAACCTTTCTTTATGCGTGTCTCCGTGCGTGCACGCGCATGTGTGTGTGTGTGTGTGGTGTGTGTGTGTGTGTGTGTGTGTGTGTGTGTATGTGTGTGTGGTCTGTGTGATGGTCTGGTAATTGCAAATTGTGGCAAGTTCAGAAAGTGTCTTTCCTTTTGGCTAAACTGAAACGTGTGAAAATGACGACAATCTTTGTCACTGATACAAGGCCAGTCTCAATCTCTCACATGACAAACCAATTTACTTGCTGCTGAAAAAAATGGCGTAGACCATTGTATGTGAATAATTATAAGATGAGAAGGTTGATAGTAAGCATGTAAGTACAGCCCCACCCCCCCCCCCCCCCTCTCTCTCTCTGTGGGAATGGATGACAAAATTTTCAAAACTGTTTTCACAGGGACTGGATGATAAAAAGCACATGAGTGCTTATTCCATTATCCTCCAAATAAAAGAATCTCTCTCTCTCTCTCTCTCTCTCTCTCTCTCTCTCTCTCTCTCTCTCTCTCTCTCTGCTGCTGCTATGCCCATTATGTAAGCAAGCAGAGGAGGATGAAGTACATTTTGTGTTGTGCTGTCCAGTATTAGAGATGTTAGGCAGAACTACATCCCTGTTAAATATAGTAGACAGCCTAATTTATTTAGACGCTGTTTACTCCTGGCATCAATTCATCCTGAGGTTGTGCGCAGCTTCACTTTATATTTGTGTAAAGCTTTCAGAATAAGAGAGATATTGTTATCCTAAGTCATATTTTTCTAGCTGACTTTTTGTTATACAGTAACATGTCGTTACTATTGCTTTTACCCCCACCAAAATACTAAGCAGTTCGGCAATCCCCTTCATGTATGGGCCAATGGCCTTTTTGTGAATAAATCCTTGAGTTCGAGTTCGAGTTATCTCTCTGTCTGTCTGTCTCTGTCTGTCTCTGTCTCTCTCTGTAAGTGATTTTTCAGGACATTCGGTTGAACATATGTAAAAACCATAACACATTCAATCATTAGTCAGCAATGTTCATAATTATGATCACATGATTTTTGTTCTGAATCGACTGAATTCAGATGTGAGTGTTGACACATTGTCATGGTTGTTCCAAGCTGTAAAACGTAAATAGAACGTTAATTGATTGATCTGATTGATTCATTCATTCATGTTAACTGAAGCTCAGCTGATCATAGGGCCCTCCCCAGATAGGTACCGAGATCTCAGTGTCGTGGAGATGATGTATTCACAAAATATCAGTGTTGACGCCTTTCACTTGCATTTTAATTATCATTTCCTTGAGAGGGTAAGGTAAGAGTTTTTACAAACCAGGGTGGTATTTGAAAAAACCCAAAATGTTTCGGCGTGACGGAATTGTAGGCTACATTGATCATGTATTGGACAGATCAAAGCAAATTATATCGTTTCTTTTGCACAGTGTGTCTGTCTGCTGTGTTGATGTGTAGGCAAGACGCCGGGGCTGCAGTATCCTGCGCCAACACATTGTATTGAGTTTCAAATGATGATCAAGATCCCCGACTGGAGGTGGTCTCTGATAATACAATTTGGAACAAAAACCTGAGGGAAGAGAAAGCTGAAAGTAGATTTACTCGTAGGCAAAGTAATGCGTGGGAAGATCATACAACCAAAATTAAAACGGAAAGTCTATCTGCATGCTTGCATTAGTGTATTTTACACTCGTGCGCGCGCCCACACACACACACACACACACACACACACACACACACACACACACACACACACACACTATGATATTATGACAGGAACCGCTGTTCATCTACGTCGTTAAAACGTGGTGGGTGGACTTTTCGCTTAGGTTGACATATCTGTTATTTTGATTGATCAGGGAACGCTTTTTAACTACAGGACTTTTTTTTCTTTCGTTCTCTCTCCAATCAAAATAATCAAACTGTTGCGCGCGCGCGCACGCGCGCGCGCGCGCGCGCGTGTGTGTGTGTGTGTGTGTGTGTGTGTGAGTGAGTGAGTGAGTGTGTGTGTGTGTGTGTGTGTGCGCGCGCGCGCGCGCGTGTGTGCGCGCGTGTGTGTGCGCGCGCGCGCGCGTGTGTGTGTGTGTGTGTGTGTGTGTGGTGAGAGAGAGAGAGAGAGAGAGAGAGAGAGAGAGAGAGAGAGAGAGAGAGAGATGTGACGGACAATAATACACAGTAATAAGTCTCAGGCGAGAATAATTGTCTTCAGCTATTCTCAGATTCTGTGGTGTTTTGATTTCATAATCTATAAACCCAGTATCGTTTTGATCTTAGTTTTGGTTCGCTCTGCCGTGCTTTATGTTCTTGTTTTTGAACCCTTTTTTATATATTTTTCCACTTATCATGCCTTTTTACAGTGG
This sequence comes from Rapana venosa, assembly GCA_028751875.1. NCBI lineage: Eukaryota > Metazoa > Mollusca > Gastropoda > Neogastropoda > Muricidae > Rapana > Rapana venosa. Next base: position 9,980,837 of record CM054149.1, read on the forward strand.
GCCTCTGTTTTGAAATGTTGACGTAAAACGCCTGCCATGCCAGTCATGTTGCACAGCCTACAACTTAGAACTTGTTAACACTTGAGTGTTATTTTCCAAGTTAACATTGACATTTAAAAGTCACTTCGTCGACGTGGGCTTTGGAACTGTCTATCGTCGATTGCACGAACGAATCACGCAGCTTTCCTTGCTCTTCTCTCTCTGCCGAGCGCTAGCAGTGCACGCTGTTCCCGCGCGTTCGCCTCGCGCCTAATCCATGCTGTAGTAAAAATCGTGTGTAAGCCAGCAAGCACGCGGTGGCCTTCTCCTCGTGGAAATCGGGGCACTCGCCAGCCTTCGGAAGCTATGAATTATTCAGCGATGACGGAATATTCTAAATATGGAAGATATCGTAGATGTGAAAAACCGAATCCTTGAGCGCGTGGTCTGCATTGTCGACATAGTTTATGACGTTTCGCGATCGGGAGCCGCAAATGCCCATATTTGGCATTCGGGAGCGTCCGGAAAGGCCTCGAAAACTAATGAGCTGACCAATCACAGGCCGGCTGCTTTCCCTGCCCAGTCACGTTGATTGTTGTGTACTACGAATGAATGAAGTGGCAGCAGAAGCATGTTACCATTCGAACCAAGCACGCTGTGCTGTGAACTAAAGACCAAACACAGACTGAAAATGCCAAGAGTTGTGTCTAATCAAAGAGCAAAGTTTGAAAACGACGAAATCTTCAGGAAACTCAGTCGCGAATGTGAGGTAAGTTCCGCTTTATGCCATCGCTTCAACTTTCTTGGGCTCGGCCCTCTATGTGTGTGTTGTGACTCGGCCGGCTTCAAGGAGAAGGGAGTGTACGTTGTTGGGGAATACCAGTACTTACGATTTGAAGACTTTTTTTCTGACCACCCAGGATTTGTCCAGTTCTTTTCTCTGGTCAGCACCAAACCTGGAGATCTTGGACTTGGACGATTATTGAGGATTATATCTTTCCGGCTGATTTCATACTGGAATTTTGACACAGTATGAGAAATAGGATGACTATTGGTGTTACGCCACGAACTTAGGGCTTGGTGTCGTAGGTGGAAGTTTTTCACAACGAAGTGTGTGGTGTGTTTTTCGGGTGTGTTGGGAGGATGTGTGTACTTTGTGGTTCACATCGATGGAATTTGTATACTGATCGGGTCTATCAACACAGACAGACCTGGGATGTGAATTCAGCGTAGGCGTGTCGACACTCCTTTACTGATGGGATCATCATGTATTACATACATCTTCATTCAGTATACACATCGTAGTCACAATAGTTATTAATTTTTTTATAGCACAAATGCTGGTTTAATCATATTCATCATCATTATCATTATTGTTAGTATTGTTAGTATTCATTTGTTTAACAATTTATGGTAATTGAATCACTGTTGATGATATTACCTTTTAACATTTTTTTTAATTAGGAAGCAGATCACATGAACTTGATGTAATTTTGTGTTGTCAAGCTGGTAGCGCAGCCAGGAAACTTTGATTTTACTTATGGTATTGGGGTGGGGTGCATTCAAGTGTTTCTGACAAGCCGTTTTTGTATGTTGGTATTATTGCGTTATTTTTACTGTTCTGTACAGCTGTCGGCAATTTAAACATGTGATTTATTCTCTGATATTTAAATCCTGTTCTGCTGTTGAACACTTAGAAGATGGTCGCAAATTGTGCTTCCTCGATAACATTTGGTAGACTCTAGGTATCTTTATTTCTGTGTGTGTGTGTGTGTGTGTGTGTGTGTGAAAGTCAGAGTCAGAGTCAAAATCAAACTTAATTTTTAGATGGTACATTGAATAAGCAGTGCATTTACGTGTGTGTGTGTGTGTGTGTGTGTGTGTGTGTGTGTGTGTGTGTGTGTGTGTGTGTGTGTGTGCGCGCGCGCGCGCGTGTGTATGAGAGATAATCTTTATTTATCTTTGTTTTAATTTATTTATCTCTAACATTTGGGGTAACGGTATTTGAAGGGATGTAAGCCAACAGCCTATTGATACAACACTAATCATTTGAGGTCCGATCCAGTGACTTGTCCAAGCCCATCACCACCAACAGTCAAACTCGACCTCACGACAACCCATTGCACGCTGTGCTGTCAGGGGGAACAGCCCGTACACCCTCAATATTTTCATTCCACTACCCAAAGCCTGGCCGTCCTTTTCCATTCATCTGTAATGCAGTAATACACAGGGTGTCGACCTTTCATTCAGAAAGATATGTATGTATTTGCTTGAACATTAAAAAAAAAATTCAGTCTTCACTACAGGATTTTGCATGGCTGATGAGGCTGTAAACTTGAGCTAAGGGTATAAAATCAACACCCACAGGGCCTGCCACTCCCGCCCCCACGTCTCCATTATTGCCGCCTCCCGGACTTGATCTACCACCCGTTACATATTCACTTTTGGCAATAACACAATAAGAATAATCAGTGCACCAACACAAGTACATCTGTAGAGGTACTTGTTTCTCGGAATCATGTGTTATCAATTTCTGTGAGGACACACTGTGACAGACTTTGCTTCTGATCAGAGGCTGTAAAACATAGGGGCTCGTTTGTATCGGAGATAAAATGGTCTCACTGATTTCCTTTAAGATTAAAGAAATGTACGTGTATTATTTCATATTTTAGGTTGGAAAACTTGCCGTCAGAATTGCCTATTCTTCTCAGATGTATGAAGTGTTCCTTGCAAGTTGGTGGTGGTGGATATGGACCTTTAGTTTTGGTGAAAGGAGTGTTGCAGGGAAGGTTTCCCGGACAAGTATATTTCCCGGACAAGTGAATTATAGCAAAGTGAATTTTACCTGGA
>CM054149.1:9988665-10011165 GCA_028751875.1 Rapana venosa
TGAATTCGTTAATTGTGCATTATCATTATTATTGAAATTCTACGTGATCTGCCTGTGAGCGCTTTTAATCATAGTAGGTAAAGTGGAGGATTTTCTGTCTCAGCCTGTGCTTTTAAATTACCTCTCCTCCCTTGCAGGCAACACCCCAAACATACACGCAAATTGTCATTAAAAACTTATGTCTTTTTATTCATTTTTTCATTAAAAAAAAGCATACTTAACCTTCTCTAATCAGCTAAAGATATATTGCATATTATATATTAAAACTTCAAAACAATTTGTAACATTTTGGAAAAGAAAAAAAAAGACTTTAATTTTTTCTTTTAATCAGCTGCTCAGTAATTCTTCAGTATCGTCATGGTTCGTATTTCATTTGTGTCAGAATTGAGCGTTGTCCGTTTTTTTTTGGTAAAACACTAAATATACTTGTGGACTTTTTGCTTAAACTTTTAGATATGGGGACGCCATATTTGGTTGTTCTTTTAGGCTGTACTGATTGTCAAATATGTGCTTGGTACATAGAAAAAAAAAGTATGTTCTTTCGAGCCAGAAGGCCCATAGAGCCGGAGCTTATCCCGGTTTCTGTAGCGTTAAGCGAACTGATGGTTTTTCACCACCCCTGTGACAGGACGCTAGTCTGTCGCCAGATACTTCCCCAGCAGAGCTGGTACCCACTTGTACACCTGAGTGGAGTGAGGAAAATAGGAGTAAAGTGTCTTTCCCAAGGACACAACACCGAGCCGAGCGGGGATCGAACCCGCGACCTCTGGATCACGAGTTGACCGCCTAAACCACTCGACCACGGTGCCTGCATTGGTACATAGAAGTGACAGCTAAAATGACTAGATTCCAAATCACTTTTCCAAACTAAAATCTTTCATTTTGACCAGGCGCGTCATTGATTACCAGTATGATATTTTGCGCGTCTTTATTCATAAAAAAGTACTGGTACTGTAGCCCCTTGACGACGGTAAACAAACGAATACAAAGCCAATATGTCCCTCCCTGATGACATTACAGAACAGTGCATTACAAACTCACTCGTCACATAGAACTATGCGCCCATTTTTTCTTTCAGTTTTCCCGTTAGTTAAATAGCATAAAATTGTGTTTTGTTTTTTTTCCCTTTTGAATTTCTTGGAGTAGATTTGATTATTTCAGGGGAATGTAAAACGCTTGTGTTCAGCACACTTTGTTTCATTGGGAGTGGTCATACCAGGAAGGGGTTTCAGTTGAACAGTGTAACCCCTTCTTTTTCTTAGTCCTGCTCCTAGTAATTCCCACCGTTGAAAGGTTTGGTTATCTCGCTGATTATAGTGTTCCTTTACATTGAATGGTTTCGAAGGGTCTTTCTTTCATTATTGTTCCTCTATATTGAACAGTTTCGTAGGTTCTGTTTGTCATATCCCCTCCCCGCACCTTTTTTTTTCTCTCCCCCCCCCTCCCCACACTGATTACTATGTCATGTGAGTTACTGCCTGTTACAAATAGCTATTCAGTGTTATCTCAAAACTCAACGCTGTTGAAAATCTTGTGGTTCTTAGTATTATGTTAATTGTATGTTTCATTTACTCCAGAATACTTTTGTTTGTTTGGGTTTTTGTTTGCTTGTTTTGCTAGATTGTTTGTGGGTTTGTTGTTGCTCTGATATAAAAAAACAACTTCATTTCACTCACACGCACACACACACACACACACACACACACACACACACACACACACACACACACACACACACACACACACACACACTCTCTCTCTCTCTCTCTCTCTCTCTATATATATATATATCTATATATATCGCATTTACAATAATAATTTGATATTCTTGTAGTCTACCAAAAGCTGTTTTCGAAAGATTACTGTAGAAACAGGGAAAAAATGCTTTCTTTAGATGAATATATGTATAGCGATCTTAATTTATAGAAAAGTTATGCTCAAAACATCTTTCTTCGACTCATAACAGTTTGTTTTCCCTTTCCTACAAGAAGGCTTTCAGATCCTTCATAATGGGCATAAATGGTTTCATACGCAAAATCTCTCGATTGGTAAGCCTCGGATCTCTAGCGAAGGGATGAACCTGCCCCCCCCCCCCCTCCCTCCCCCACTCCCCCTCCCCCCACCAGCAGCTTTCAAGTCTTGATATTGATTAATTAAGAGCTGCGTTTAGGGATGGTTGCATCTGGAGGCATCCTTTCAGAAACAAGTTCTTGCATGGTGTTTCACTGTTCGATTATAACGAAGATCTTCGCATGCTTTGGTTTATTGCCGGAATGTTCTTTGTGTTTCTGGTAAAATTGTCTTTGCAGTTAAATGTGGTGCTTGTGGAAGATTTACATTTTAAGCTGATGTGTTGGTAGAAGGATGAATAAAAAAAAAAATCCAGTCCTGATTTCTTGTTATTCTCTGTAGTTCAGCCGTAAGTTAACCTCTACACTTCACTAAGCTGTAGATAGAATAGAGGAGATGATTATTCATCCTGTACATTTTTTCCCCAACACAATCTCTTGTATAAGCATACTGAAAAGGACATTGAGATGCTGATATTAAAAAAAAAACTTTTTTAGGTTTAACCAGCTGGCTAAAAATACCCCCCCCCCACCACCCCGAAAGATGGCCGCACAGCCCCTTTTCACTACAGAAGGAAACAACAAAGCAAAAGAAAAGCAAACAAACAAATGGCACAATGAAACAAGCACCAAAAAAGTGCTGAACGTAATGACGTCTAGTGCACAGATTCAACAAACACAAGAAAAGACCAATTTTGGTAAATTGACAATGTGCCACATCAACAGGAAAGCTCCATTATTGCCTTTGTTCATCTATACAAATCACTTTTTTTGGTTTGTTGTTGCGTAGGCCTATAAGCAATAGCCACCCCCTCAAACAAAGAAGCAAACAAATGAAAGCGTAGAAAAACCATGTTCAGTTACATTTACGGAAATTACTGCAAACAAACAAATGGAAGGAAATAATAATATCAGAGAAAACAAACACACAAAGCAGTCATGGCTTGCATATGGAACACGATCGTAAAATCAGTTGATATCGGCCAAATGTCTTTCTCCAAGTTTTTGGTCTGCACTGGATGGACATTGTCTTCTTTTTCCAATATGAAATGCATGCAGCCGAGGTAATGATACAGAGATTGGTTTCATCTATTTGAGCAAGATTTTTATCATTTTCTTTGACATCTTTCCTGAGTTTTATTGAATTTTTATTTCTTTGAGCTTCTCAAAGTATGACATTTGTCTGTAAAAAGATACATATAATAATGTTTTTAACAGCTGGGTACGGGGAAAAAAAGATATTAAGACACACAGTGGAGTGGTAGACTATGATACCAGCACACAGTGCTCGCCTGTAAGGCAAGAAAGAAATCTTAGGTTGGAATCTTCCGTAGGTTTGGATTCGTGTTTCTTAAACGCAACGTTGGATGGTGTTCTGAGTGCTAGTCTTTCTGATCAGGTGATGAATTAGGCATTGGGTATACCTGTGAGCCTGCTCTCTACAAATATCCTCAGCAGCAAGAGAGTCGTCTTTATACCTGTACATTAGGGGAGACAAAGAAAAGAACACGCTATATAGAGAAAACAATGGGGCTTTAAAGAACGAAAGATAACATAACACAAAAAGATCACTTGAAAGAACAAAAAGTACAATACCAAAAAGGTCGTGGTGCGTTATATGACATCTCGTTTTGCTCTATGGGATGGTGGTTGATATACAATGGAATCTGTTTTGACGAGAAATCAGCCCCGTCCAACCTTTCCAGATTGCCCTCGTCTAATTCAGTGTAACCCAAGACATGACATGACAAACCGGGCTAGAAAAGACAAGCTTTCACCGAAAATGCCATCAAATTAAGCCACACACTATTTTCAACAAGCTGTGCATACTCATATCTAAAAAAAAAAAAAGACAAAAAGTCAGTCACAATTCGATGACCTATCGGAACCTGACATGAAGACAGGAAAATTAGGATGATGCGCTCATTGTCTGGTCTGTGCGACAGCTGCACAGTCATCCGCGCTGCATGCTGCAGTGTGACAATGCAATTCACGGCCCCCTCTTTCTTGTTTGCATCCTCCCTCGCCCCAATTTTATGTTTTGGGCGGGGGAAGGTTGGTGGTGGGGGTGGTGGTGAAAGAAGCAGGGGGAGAGGTATAAAGAAAAAAAAAGTGAAATCCGTTTACAGCAAACGCAATATGCATAGACACAACGCTCATGCGTGCGCTTGTCCGTATTGCAAATTTGCTAAATGCCGCTTGATATTATTGCTGAATTATTTTCGACTCGGGCGATCTTTGGGATAGGGACAACTGTCCAGGCAAGAGATTGCGTAAACTTTTGTCGATGTTTCACAATAACAAGAGTGAACGTTTTATATTCTCCTTAACCTGTGGATCCTTGACAAATGGCTGGATAGGAGAAATATGGAAGCATTATTCATGATGCACCCTCTCGTCAAACATGTCTTGTGTGTTCAGTATTGATCTCTCCTCTTCGGTAGCCTCCTGCTAAGAAAAGTACTATTAAACTACCACTGTACACATAAATGAAAAAAAGTCATTTGCTCATGTAACCATCTTCAGCTCGTAAACAAATAGATAAATTATTAAAGAAATGAAATAAATTGACGGACGCTATAGGCACTATAGCCGAGTGGTTAAGACCGTTTGTGATCCCGTGGGTCCATGAAGTCATAAGTTCGAATCTCGGTGGGGATTTGTACGATCTTCCAAGCCAACTTCAAGTTCAGACCTGCTAGTGCCTTTATTCCCCTTGTATGTATACACCTGAAGAAGTTCAAATATGCACGTTAAAGATCCCGTAATCCATGTCAGCGTTCTATGGGTTATGGAAAGTCGAACATACCCAGCATGTAACCTGTGCCAGGAAACGAAGCTGCTCAGAAGTCGGAATGTGTCGGCTGAGGCCAGTGGGCAGACCTCCTGTACAGTTACAACAAGCACAGGAGAAATCTAGGCACTACACTTCCCACCCGGTAAGCGAACGCAAAGAACAGAAAAGAGAAATAAAATATTTAAAATAAAATCCAAAAGTGCCTGACTGGGGCTAGCATAAGAGGTCCTTGAACGCCCAAACGATAATCCGCTGATCAGTTTAACTACTGACTTGGAGGGTCTTCTTGATCGATAATTGCTTCGAAAATCTTGCTATACAGCTATATAAATAATATATTTTGCACTTGGCTTTAATTTTCCCTTTTGAGTATAAACTGGATCGAAGGAAGTTTCACTGCAATGGCAACATTTTCATGAGTTTTGTTTTTTAGAATGTGTTTAACCTCTGTCATGGCCCGTAGTGTACGGCCAGAATATCGAAGGACAAAGATAGTGATTTTTAACAATTCCTTTTGTTTTTTTTTGTTTTTGGTGGTGGTGGTGTGTGTGTGGAAGTTGCGGGGGGGGGGGGGGGAGGTTCTTTCCTCCTCTTGAGCTTTTGGGGTCATCAGTGGTGAGATTTTGCGTATGCGACCGTTTTTGCTCCCCATTAAGAAAGCCGCAAACCGACCTCGGGGATAGTGTCTAAATACGACACCAGTGTGGACGTTTTGAGGTGTGTTTTTTTCCATTTTATTTTGTCATCTGTTTCTATCGGCGCGCAATGGCCTCTTCTTCCGAAAGGCGTTCGCACACAAGACTGCGGTTCATGGTATCATCGGAAGGACTTTCAGGGTAATGGACTTTCCGGGCATTGGAGACTGATGTTAATCCAGTGGGGAAAATCCGTTTGAATGGGAGCCTCGGGTGGCTCGAACCCGGGCCGTCAGATTACGACTGCAGTGCTCTGACCACAAGATTATTCCGCCCCCCTTCCCGAAAAGCTGCTTGCTTAAGACACGTTTGGCCGCATGTATTCAGTGTGATTTTACAAGGTTTGATTTGATGTGATGTGAGTGGAATCTGTGTCTAGCGCTTTGAGTAGCTTAGCAACATTTTTCATTTTGTAAAATGGATTTATCGATATGGTGATGATGATTATGATAAAACTGACAGGTGAAGTATGAGGGAGGTGATTTACTGTGTGTGTGGATATGTAGCGTAGATATGACGTGTGATAACTGGGTATATGTGTTTAGGTGATTTGAACTTGAATCAGGTGTGGTGGTGTGTGCGTGTGTGTGTGTGTGCGCGCGCGCGCCTGCGCCCGCGTATGTGTATATGTAGAGTTGATGTGAAATAACCGTGTGTGATGTGCATACAATGTGTGGGTAGTAATACAAGTCAGCAAGGTTTATGTGGTTATGTAGGTGTGTAAGTGTGTCTGTAAGGTGACAGAAAACGGAGTGCACGTGTCAGCATGTAGGCATCAGTTTACGGGGTGAATGTGTGTACGAGTAGTGTGGATCGGCGTTTTAGAGGCAACACACCCGCTTAGAAAGAGAAGTTGCGGCTCCGATCCCTGTTTGAATATGGGCTCTTTCCCCATCCACCTGACCTTGAGTGGGTGTCTGGGTGCTAGTCTCTTAGGATAAAACGATAAACCGAGATTCCGTATACATGCAACACTAATTACGGCAACAAGAAAGTTGTTCCCTGCAAATTTCTGCAGAAATAAAGCCACTCTCAAAGGGAAACGAATATCCAAGGAATTGGTTAAAATAATGATAAAAGAAATAATGGGTGGCGCTGCTGTTGCTGCGACGCGCTGTCTGCAGGGAGAGCAGCCCAAATTCATATGTAGAAAAACTTGTCACTGAATGGGTATGCAATTCAATACAGTACTATACAGTACAACACAATACACTGCAGTACAATACAATACCTGGTCCACGCCAAAAAAGCTTTATTAGTTATTGATGTAAGCTAAATGCCGAGGCCTAAAATCAAAGTGTTGATATGCAATAAAACGTAATGTTGAGATTATCTTCAGCCATGACAAGCGCATATAGCACAACCTGCATTCCCCTTCAAAGATGAAAAATTATTTAAAAAAATCCGCTTAAGTCAGAGCATGGCTGCAGATATGGCGAGGTACTTGGAAAAAAGTCCTACATGCGAACTTCTCATCCAGTGTGTGCTTATGGACTCGCATTGAGTCCCAGGTGGGATGAGTGAGCCAGAGTGCATATTCTAGGCGACTCCCAATGTGTTAAGCCGAGGAACGCGCAACAACACAGCAACAGTACAAAACAATATAAGCAACGGGGCCTTTGTGTGTCTGTAGGTGCGGTACACAGGATTCCGAGACAGGCCGCTGGACGAGAGACAGTTACGGTTCCAGACAGAATGCCGGGAAGGACATGCAGACGTGGTCAGTTGTGTTGGTTTTCTGTCTCTCTGCTGTCTGTCTGTCTGTCTGTGACTTGTCTTTTAGGCCTCCTTCTCTTATCTGTCTGTCCGTCCGTCTGTCAGTGATGGTCCTTTTGGTATATTGTCTTTGTGAATGTCTGGTTGGCCTTTCCGTTTGTCTGTTCGTCTGTTTTATGATCTGTTTGGTCTCTTCCGTTTCGTCTGTCCATCTGTTCAAGTATCAGTTAGTCAGTCCCTCTTTCTTGCTTGGGGAGGCACCGTGGTCGAGTGGTTTAGGCGGTCAACTCGTGATCCAGAGGTTGCGGGTTCGATCCCCGCTCGGCTCGGTGTTGTGTCCTTGGGAAAGACACTTTACTCCTATTTTCCTCACTCCACCCAGGTGTACAAGTGGGTACCAGCTCTGCTGGGGAAGTATCTGGCGACAGACTAGCGTCCTGTCACAGGGGTGGTGAAAAACCATCAGTTCGCTTAACGCTACAGAAACTGGGATAAGCTCCGGCTCTATGGGCCTTCTGGCTCGAAAGAACATACTTACTACTTCTTTCTTGCTTTGTTTTGTGTGTGTGTGTGTGTGTGTGTGTGTGTGTGTGTGTGTGTGTGTGTGTGTGTGTGTGTGTGTGTGTGTGTTTCCTTTCTAACTGGCCTGCCTGCGCGTATGTATATGTATGTGCCCGTGGTGACCTCATGCCTCTGTGGGTGTGTATGTACAAACATCTCTGAGCATAAATTTTGCAAGCATGTAGACGTGCGTTTTGAAGAAGACACTTCCATGTTGGAGATACAGCACGTGAAAAAGCAGTGTGCAGAGGAACTGTCGAAGAGTCTTTAGGCCTGTGAAAAACAAACACACACCCAGGTTTTAGATTTCGCATCGAACAGCTTTGTAAATAAAGGGTGGACATACATTTTTCCACCGATACTGCAAATCAACAGATAGAGATGCAGACCCTATAGGTTCCCTGGGCCAGAATCCATTTTGACTGCAAACATATGAAGATCAAACAACACACGGCAAAGTTCAGCAGCTGCGTTAGTCAATACTGAGTCATTAGCAAATGGACGGTGATGGTAAAAGAAGACGATGATAGAGGTTACATTGCATGGGTTGTGTAAGTCTCTCCCTCTATAGGCCTAGCGCTTTAATGCGAAATAGGCTAAACACAAAGAATAAAAATGTCAGCGTAGGTCTGATGCTGTATTTGTCTCTTTTGGTTTGTCTTGGCTTCATCTTTGGTGCCAGCAAATCAGTTCAGTTCAGATAACATCAGTTTGGTGCATCTTTAATTTCTTAAAATCGTTGTAGTGTGCTGGGCATTTGGTTATCATGCATTTCGAAACTTTGTTTCGTCAAGATAGCTAATTGCACAATGGGTGCGAATATACAAGTGTGCGCGCGCGCGTGTGTGTGCGTGCGCCGATATTATATTTTGGTCAGTTTTTTTTTCTGGTCCGGAGTAATATGCCAGCACATTGAGCCCAGTGTTTTGATTTTAAGGCTAAGCTGCGATGAGTGCTTCTCTGCTTTCTTTGCCCCCTCCCCTCGCCTTGTTTATCATGTATTTTCATTTTTCATTTGCTTTATATTTCGTTGCATTTGATACCTTTGTCCATTTAGGGAACAGCAGTCTAAAATATAAATAGAAAGAAGTAAGTGCACAGCGTATTCTCATCTGTCCCCTCCTCCATGCTCCGTACAAATTCTTTTTTGTTTTTTCCTTCCTCGGTTAGAGGTTCATAGGTTTTTGTGACAGATTTTTAAAAAAACCACCATTAAGGTAGCCACATTCCGACTTCGGCGATGAATTGATCGATTGATTCAGGGGTGATTGATGTACTATAATTTCGTGCCACTGAAAACTGGCAGTTTGGACTAATAGCCATCAAGCATTGTCTTTGTCCGGCATATGGAAATATGCTTTCCACAATCAAACCGTATCATCCAGTCATCTAGATGTAGATACATGCATTCATTTATTCATTCTTTCATTCATTTGTTTGTTTCTTTTTCTTTCTTGCTTTTCATCTTTAATCATCATCATCATCACCATCACCATCACCATCTTGTTCTTGTTCTTCCTCCTTTTTCTTTTTCGTCTTTTCCTTCCTCTTCCTCTTTCTCTCTTCATTTTCTCCTGTTTTAGATCATAGTCAAGTACTCTGCGAATTGATTCCATGATTACATAAGAGAGAGAGAGTTGAATTGAATTGAATGGGTTTTATTTAGAGGGTTATGGCATAAGCAAACATGCTTTTTTTACAACCAGCCCACTGGGCACCCCCCCCCCCCCCCACACACACACACAAACACACACACACACACACACACAACACACACACACACACACACACACACACATACACACACACATACACACACACACACACACACACACGAAACACGAAAAACCAACAAAAAATCTCTCAACCAAACAACAAAGATCACAATTTTGTTCAAAGAAAAAGGGAAAAAAATCAAATCATCCAAAATGTAAAATACATAATTATTGTAAGCATATAACTTTTAAAAAACCGGACTGGAGAGAGAGAGAGAGAGAGAGAGAGAGAGAGAGAGAGAGAGAGAGAGAGAGAGAGAGAGAGAGAGAGAGAAAATAGAATCTGCGCAAATGACACACACTCATACTGGTGCTTACACACACACACTCACATTCACACACTCACACACAGTTGTGCATATGCAAGCGCACATTCGTGCAAGCATACACATGGAGGTACAATAGAGAAAAAAGACCGTTTTTTACGAGAGAGAAAAAAAAGAAAAAAAGCAATACTTGATTCCATTCAAAATGATGGCATGCTTTTTCTCCATTACAGCCTTTCGCTTTGATCTACGAAGATTTTGGGCCATAATGATTTCAGCTTTGCCAACATTTAGCATCCATCTTGTATTTTGTATTATTTTTAATTTTTGTTGGGTTGTTTTGCTTTCTGCTCAGCGTGGTCATAGATTGCGGCGCAGAACGCCCTCAGAACAATGCGGAGAAGTGCTGTGTGAAGTGTAGAGATGCAGTGCTGTGTATCTGACTGTCGAGAACAGTCGGATCAATCCAGTCTGGATGTCCTTAGTCCCGCTGACCACAGAGGCCAGGTCAGGATTGTCACTTTGTTTAGAATGAAAGCTTCGATGAAAATTGCGCAGCTTTTTACGAATGAACATCACTTGTTCCTCGTCTCACGCTCTAAACCACCAAGGGCGGTTACCACGTAATGGAATAACCGCGGTAATGACAACTTGAAATGAAAGAAAACCAAAAGCCGAGACTTGCAGTGGTACAGCATTTGTTCTAAAAGACCATAGAGGGATACTAATATCAGTAAAAAAACAACAACCCGATTCTTTCGTGTATATATTTAAAAATGATGTACAGAGGCGTGATATCAAGCAGGGTCTTGGAGGAAACTGCCGCAAAATGCTTGCGTCTAATACTCCGGACGTTTCGCCACTCGAGCAGATGTTCGCCATTGGGCAAATCGATGTAGGTACCCTAAGACATGTCCCGTACAAGATTAATAAGCAGTGTAATGCAGCACAGTACAACATTGAGTCGCACAGTACAAGTTATAAATTCAGTAGGACACTTCTCATTAATTGTCCTAAGTTTTCATTGTTTTTTGTTTTTTTTTAGGAGGTGTCTGGGCATGAGAAGTTACAAAGCAGTAGTGTACATTTCTTAGGTTGTCCTAAGTTCCCAATATATTTTTTTAGGAGGTGCCATTGCATGAGGGAGATTCCATAAACGTTACTCTACACCTGCCAGGACATCCAATTAGCAGGCGCCTGACTATTGCAATCAGGACCCGCCAAGGCGCAGCTGAAGTGCCGGATGCAAGCTGACATGTTTGTCTTGCAACAGCCCCCGAACGCCGACATCAATTACCGAATCTTTCATTTGCGTCTTTTGATCGTCTGCGTGCGTAGATACACGCGTGGGTTTAATTCATAACAATAAACAGGCGCCACTTACACCCCCCCCCCCCCTTCTCCCAAACAACTCTTTTCTGTTACGTACGTGTAATCCACACGCAGGGGACAGGGTAGCCTCGTGGTTAGAGCGTCGAATTCAGGGTCTTCCATGCGGTGTCCATCGGAAAAGATTCCCCCACCCCCCTAGCGTTAACTTGGTGCTGACTTAACCCCGTCCCCCCCCCCCCCCCCCCCCCCCCAACTGCATGACAAATTCAGTGCAGTATCCCAGTGAGCCAGCCCTCAAGGAGTAAAGGCAGAAGTTGTCAGTCAGTCCACAATTGTTAATCTGATGCTCAGTAAAGGCAGAAGTTGTCAGTCAGACCACAATTGTTAATCTGATGCTCAGTAAAGGCAGAAGTTGTCAGTCAGTCCACAATTGTTAATCTGATGCTCAGTAAAGGCAGAAGTTGTCAGTCAGTCCACAATCGTTAGTCTGATGCCGCCAGGTAAAGGTGTCATGAGGACAGCGTATTAAATCTACAAGGAGATAATCAACAATCATGGTGCCTCGGCCTGTTGTGGCAGTAGAGCACCATTTAAGTAAGTTTGATTGGGGGAAAAAAGAGAAATGAAAAAAAAGCCAAATTCTTTTAACTACAACACCACCAAGGGTTCGAACCATGGTTATTCAATTCCTTCCCCCCAAAAAAATACCAAAACCAAACCCCACAACAACAAAAAAAACACACCCCCAAAAAACCAAACCAAACCAAAAAAAAACCCTAACCCACAAAACAGTAACAACAAAACCAGCAACAACAAACACTCCCTTCCCTCAACACCCCCCAAAAAACAACAACAACAAAAAAACAACAACAAAACAACCACCCACAAACAACCAAAACAAACAAAACCAAACAACAACCCAAAACAAAAAAACAACAAACAAACCCAAAACAAAAAAACAAACCCAACAACAACATCCCCAAAACAGCACACAGCAAACATAATTAAAATGGGTGGGGATGGGGAGGGGGGGGGGAGGCGCTCTTACTGCAATAAAAATAGATTAGACTAGGGTTAGTGAGTACAATTTTATATAATAAAAGAGATTCCGAAAAAGTGATTAAAGTAGTTACAACAAAATGGATTGTGTATTGTGTAGTGCAGCAAGCACGCTTTTGTATTCATCTACAATCCCAGTGGAATCCCTGAGGATCACTGCTGGGTTGAAAACTCGAGCATACGGCTCAGCTACCGTGGATTGTTTCCGTTAATTAGCGCTAACGACTTTAATTTGGAGTATGATCATGCCTTGAAATTTCAGCACAGACTTAGCTTGGGTTTCGCAGAACACGTATTCTGAACGGGAGGCAGGTCCTTCCAGAGTAGTTCACTTTGGTTTGGTGCCGTTTCCAAACTTCGACTATGTAAACTTTTTTTTTTCATGTATGTATTAGATAAAGGTCTGCTTGCTTCCTCTGTGGTATATATTTCTGATTAATCATGCTTCCGAATCTGAATCATGGGTTACATCTTTTCTTACTGTATGTAGATTTTGTAAGGTTTCAGTATCAGTGCCAGGTTTCCCTGTCTTTGTTCAAAGCTTGCAGTGTTACATTAATGATGATAATGACTGGGGAGAGGAGAGGAGAGGAGAGGAGAGGAGAGAAGAGGAGAGAAGAGAAGAGAAGAGAAGAGAAGAGAGAGAGGGAGAGAGAGAGAGAGAGAGAGAGGGTTACCTAAGTAGCACTTCGTGTCTAGGGTGATGACACGCGAAGATTGTCTCCCCTTCTTACGTTCCTTTGAGCGTGGCAACTTTAACATTCTGTTTTTTCAGTCCCTTCATTTTATCCAGCGCTGCTTCTTCGGCCTGTCTTAATAGCTTGGGCATCGTTCTCATCTGTTTTTCTTTTGATCTGCTTAATGAACGTCCTCCGCGTCTCTGCCTGCTTGCCTGCCTGTCTTAGGGTCTGTCTCTCTTTCTTCTCTCTCCCCTCTGTGTCTGTGCCTCTGTCTCTTAATCTTTGTCTCTCTCTCCGTGTCGCTATGTTCGGCGTCTCTGTCTCTTTTTTCTTCTGCCTCCTCTCTCCCTCTCTCTCCTCTCTCTCTCTCTCTCTCTCTCTCTCTCTCTCTCTCTCTCTCTCTCTCTCTCTCTCTCTCTTCTCTTCTGTCTGTCTGTCTGTCTGTCTCTGTCTCTCTCTCTCCTCTCTCCCTCTCCTCTCCTCTCTCCTCTCTCTCTCCTCTCTCTCTCTCTCTCTCTCTCTCTCTCTCCCTCTCTCTCTTCTCTCTCTCTGTGTGCACCGTGTCCCGGTAGTCCAATTTGCTCGCTTGCTAAGGTGCTGGTTTGTCATCTCCACATCTGCAACCTTGTCACTCATGCCTTTTCTGACCTTTTGTTGATCTTACACTTATGCGCGAATTGAGAGTCCCCCTGTTAGTGTCCTTGATACCATCACCATGGTCATCGTCATCGTTATCGTTGCCATCATCATTGTCGTTGTCACTATTCTTCTTCTCGCAGTTTTGTTGTCATCGTCGTCGTCGTCGTCGTCGTCCTCCTCCTCCTCCTCCTCCTCCTGGTGTATCCTTCAGTTATGTTATTTTTTTCTTGCCTTGGGTCATGCCGCTGAAGGTTTTGCTATCTTGAAAAGGACCACAGGAGTGCCACGCTGACACAATAAAGGGGGAAAGGGTTGCTGTTGAGGATAAGGCCCCCCCCCCCCCCTTCCGGGTTTGCAGATATTTATTCCATTCATCAAACAAAAACTAAAGAATTTGTCTCGCAGTGAAAGTACTTAATGATGATGATGATGATGATGATGATGATGATGATGGTGATGATGATGATGGTAGTGTGTGTGTTCTAACTCTTTTGTTGTCAAAGAACTGGAAAACCCATGACTCTCATATAATCAATCTAAAAATAAAACAATAAAACACAAATAACCAAGACAAACAACAACAGAAAAAAAGTACCGCTTGTGTTCAAATCCGAGTAAGCTGATCATTTCATTTAAAATAGCGATATAAGAAACGCAATTAAGAATAATAAATCCAATACTTTTGTAATATAGTGAAACATAAAACTAGATTATTTCCTATTTACGACTCGAAACTGATGTTTGTCCTCATTGTACTATTTCCTTTACCTCGTAACGATTGTTTCGTTCACAGGATTATAATGCTAAATCGCCTTTAAACAGGTTTTTGTTTCCTCTGAACCTTAAATGGGCTGACTCCACTTCTCACTTATCACTTCTAGCTGCTCTTCATACCAACAAACAGTTATACGATCATACTTAATCGAAGTATTTCATGGCGATAGACTTAAATGATTTGAAGCAGCGAAACAGTAAATTACACCTTAAAAAAAATTAAGGGTGGGGTGGGGTGGCCTGTTTATTTGCAAAGAATCATTCTAGAAGGGGGCTACCTCTTTTATTACAGCTACACTGTTTGGGGTTCGGCAATATGTTCTCTGTTATAGCTCTGAAGTTTGTTTAATTCAGTCGTTTTCTGAAGTTTTAAATTGCTGTATCGAATAGATGAGGTTGTTTTGATATAATAGCCTAGCTGTATTAAGTAAACAGGTCAGTTTCATTTTGTCAGATCTCGAATATCATGGCAGGATTCGGTAGTATGGTCTATATAAGTGACGGTTAAGATCATCTGGGTACATTTCGTGTTTTCACCCAGATTTGATTCAGACAGAATTTCACTTCTCTATTTAAACATAGCTGAGCAACACCAAGCTTAGGTTGTGACATGTTTGTGGAGCGTAAGTAAATAAATAATACATTGTCTACAAAAGCGAACTATACAGCCTAAATATTAGGAAGTTAACAGGTTTGTTAAAAGACTATCTGGTACAACAATTGAGATTTGTAAAATATATTCTGATTTTAAGTAGTTTCAATAACAATAGGTACAAGAACAGTAACAACAACAGCAAACAAAGAAAGAAGGAAAGAAAGAGAGAAAGAAACAAAGCCCTAAGCACATACATGAACATTTGCAATGAGATGGCACACACGCTGTCGTACCTTTGCCTGCTTCTCTGCAATAGAAGTTGGCTATCACTGTTAAGATGCCCATGTATATGGTTTTCCATGTTTAATTAAAGAATAACCAGGTTGGTAACATTGCTCCGGTATTTTGTGGGAGGGGGGTGGGGATTCTGCTCTGCACACAGACACATGTACCACTAACAGATCACCAGTAAACAAACAAGGCATTTGTTTGGGTACCTTCACTTAACTACACTCCCTATCATGCACACACACACACACACACACACACACACACACACACACACACACACACACACACACACACACACACACACACAACACAACACACACACACAAAACAAACACACACACACACAAAACACAACACACAAACACAAACACACACACACACACACACACACACACACACACACACACACACACACACACACACACACACACACAGGGAGGGGGGATTGTGTTGGGGGTGGGGAGGATAGGAAAATGAGTATCGAGTTGGGTTTTTTTGGGTTTTAAAAAAAAATTACGGTTTAATTGTGGATCCATTGCATGCTGATGTCGTTGTATTAGTTTTATTTGTGTCGTTGTTTGGAGAAACTGTCAGTAAGAAGACACCATTCAGCAGTAACAAGACACTAATCACCGGTAACTCTAAGGTTTTCCACAAATTTTTGAAACGTATTTTGCTTTGATTTACGTAACATGAAACGTGACGGCCATCTTTAATTAATTGCCCTTTCTGTGTCTGCGCGGTGGTCTGTTTTTCCGTTCCTGATGTTTCTGAGGCTGCTTGCTGCCCAGTCGGTTGTTCTCATGGACATGGTTGTTCTCCTTGCCTCTCCTGTCAGTTTTATTTCTGTGAGCATGTTCGGTCTAGCGTTTCCCGATTCCTTGTGTCTGCTTTTCCGTGTGCCCGAATAGTTGTTGTTGATTTTTTTCAGGTTAAAAAAAAGATTTTGACTTGATTCTGTCTTTCACTGCCTGCATGTTTTGACCTCTGGTTTTGTTTGGTTTTTCTTACCCAAATGTTCACCAGGTTCCCCACCCCTTTCTCTGTGGAGTTTATATATTTATTTTTTAACTTTTATCTTTTTTTCCCCTTCAAGTTATCTTTTTCTTTTCTTTAAACGACTTTCTGTCGGTCTCTGTCTATATCTCTTAGTCTCCGGCCTGTGCTATTGCCAACTATACTGTTGTGCCGTAACGTACAGCGTCGTACTCATCCTAGCATAGACCTGTATTGTGCTATACTCCAGCCATCTGTCCCTCGTATCTAATATTCTGCAACCTTTTAGAGAGTTTAAAGCAAAAGAACGGCATACAGACAAAACAGACAACTTAAGTCAACTAACGAACAACGCATCACAAGCTTTTTCTCTCTCCAGTTTTTATCATTTTCAAATGCCAAGAAGGAAGGTGGCGGGATAATTTAGACGTTCACCTATCTGACAAATAAACCGCGGGATTCTGGGTTCGATTCCAAGCCTTGTCCTTTTTCCCGAGTTTTGAAAATCGAACTGAATGTCAAAGTCTTTCGTAGGAGACTCTAAACCGCTCGGGCCCGTATGCTTACGGGCTTGTGCACGCTTAAAGAACCCATGAAAACTTGAAAATCGGAAAGAGCAGGGATGTACCTCCCCACAATCCTTGCACAACCTCCAGCTGCAATTGCAAAATGTATCCCCGAAGGCGTATTGCGGCTTCAATAATGGTGGAGGTAAAACGGTCACGTACGCAACAGATCTCATCATTGGTGAACCTCGAAGCTATAGCCGAGAAACGGAGGAAAAAAGTGCAGTAAGGAAAACCGAAGAACTGGGGAGGAAAAAAACAAACCAACTTTGCAAAGCGAAGAATATGTATCTATCAAAGTTTAAACGTTTGATCCATTAATGCAGTCAATATTGTGAATTTCAAAATTAATTTTCAATTCTCTTTTGAAACTCAGAAACACGACTTTGGGTGGCGTTTCTTTTCTTCCTTATGAACAGTATCTGTACAACTTTTGAACTTTACACATTACAGGATTAAAACACACCCTTTTATTTGTTTTGGTATAATTTTCTTTTGTGATTTCTCTCGTTAAGTTTAGAGCTGGTTTGTTGATTTGTTCGCTTGTTACAGGGACAGTGGCCATTAAAACAATCTAATCCTACATCTTTGACAACGTCGTCTGACTCAGAATGGCCGGTACTTTTCTCACAATTACCGTCAAAAGCGGACACTCTTAAAAAAGAGAAGAAGAAGGGGGGGAAAAAGGGATAATAATAAATTGGGTACAAAGCCGAGTATAAAACGTGATGAAAACACGAAATAAGCGCTCTGTAACAGAACGAAATATGACAGCAAATAGGTTCAGCAGAGACCCCCTCCCCCCCCCCCCCCCCCCCACCAAAATTGCTCACACACGCACGAATATGCGTGTGTGCGCTCGCACTCACGCACGCATACACACACTCGCACGAGAGAGAGAGAGAGAGAGAGAGAGAGAGAGAGAGAGAGAGAGAGAGAGAGAGAGAGAGAGAGAGACACACACACACACACACACACACACTTCCGGGCCCACACGCACTCAAACATTTTCAATTTTGCTTACTTTAGTTTGATTTCTTTTGTCTTCTTCATTGGGAAAGATTACTTTATTTCAGCCTTAACACTTGAATTATACAAGACAAGGAAAAACAACACAATAGACTAATACAGTTATCATAGCTCATGTTTACGCAAGGGACTTTAATTATTTGCAAACCCTTTTACTTGCAAACTCTTTTTTACTTAATGAACTAGAGAAGAACAAATTAAAATTTCAGTAATGTAATCATTAACCAATCATACGATGGTAGGTTTCAGAATCAAAGTGATAAGCATCGTCAACAATAATATACTTACATTATTTACAGCTTTTGTGATTTTTTTTTTAACCTCACACACACACACAACACACACACACACACACACACACACACACACACACACACACACACACACACACACACACACACACACACACAGATTCGAAAATATTATTCAACAGAGGCCGTAGCCCTTACTGGAGGGGGGTGAGGGGGTCGGGGTGGTGGACGTTGAGTATACACGACATTGACAAAATCATAGCAATACACAACGGACCATCACAGCATCAATTATTTGTGTGTAACAGTGTAATGATACTTCGTGTTTTGAATGCCTTTTACAAATAAAGAGCAAGATTTTAAATGACACTTTCCTTTGTAGAAGGCATTAACAATAACAGTTGAAATGTGCAGGGATGGTTTAGCATTTTTGGAGAATGAACAGAATTCTGAGATCCCGAAAGACCGGATAACAAAAATAACACAAAATGAACATCATTGTCTTCAGCACTGTTACACAAAGATCAAAAAAGGTCACGATCACTCTGTTTTTTATACCGAGAAAGAGTAGAAAGATCGGAAATACCAAGCCTAAACCTTGCCATCATAATTTTCAAATGCTGGTCCATTTTTTATTCCTAAATAAGTCTGGATACATTGCACTGGGATCAAATCGCTGACTATCTGTAGTCAACCATTGTAACAAATCCGAATCTTGATACTAAATAAAACTTGTTACCCCGACAACAAAGACCGAAAACATACAAATATACATTAACTGCATCTCCCTTGACTACCCAGTAAAATTTAACTTGCCTTTCCATTATAGCCTGCTCTAACTTTGATTCCCGTTAAATTTCGTCAGCCATTACGTATTTAATAGCAATTTATAGAATTATGTTTATTGGAATCTCACGCCTGATCCATACGTTAGGCGGTCAACTCGTGATTAGAAGTTGCGGTTCGATTCCCCATCGTTGTTTTTCCATTGAAAAAGACACTTTACTCCTAGTTTTCCTCATCACCATTTTTACAAGGGGTACCAACTCTGGGAATTATCAGCAGATCCCATACTCATCACAGGCGTGGTGAAACCATCAGTTCGCGGAAAACGCTACAGAAAGGATTTATCCAAAATCTGACAGGCCTTGGCTCAAATTAATCATTAACATCTTCATAGAAAATCTCCTTAATTTTCCATAAACTCATCATTTTCCGTCTTCTCAGTTTAGTAATTTTTTCAAGCAATTTAATTTTAACTGTTTGATATCATTCCTATTGTCAATAACCTACATCTTTCATAGGGGGGAAACAGAGTTGAAATCACTATAAGTTGACTAATAATTTTAACATCTATACTTCGTTAAAGTAAACCAACATCTCAACCCTTAAACAACCTCTAACCCAATCTTTGATACTTCGTTTACTTCGAATGAACGTTTTTATTTCCTTCCTATGGAATCAAAACCTACAACATTTTAACCAAATGCAACCCCATGCGAACATTATTCAGTAAATAAGTTTTAGTCATTATTTGTAAAAAAGACCCTACGCACTCAGAACCCATGCCTCAACGTCAATATTTTCTCAGGAAACTCGATTCTGTTGAAATGCTCGGTTTTTCTACCTTCCTGTCAGCCAGGCTTACCACACACAAGGGGACCCAAAATGCAGAGCCCCATGCAGCGCTATGACAATACTGTGCATACATAGGTTAGCCCTTCGCTGCCTTCAGTGAACCTCATTGCCTTCAGTCGTTCAATATTTTTTGGGTTTAAAAATGATCCTTTTCTGCAGATTAACCTGTTCGTAAAGACCACACACACACTGGGAAATTGTCTGACAGTTTTAAAAGAAGAAAAGTAATAAAGGTCACCCAAGAGAACACGGTGTGGCTTATTTCTCGTTAGCGTGTTTTTAAAAAAAAAGATGATGATAGTGATAACAACGATAATGATAACAATATGAAAATAAACTACATTAGTAAAGATACACTACAAGAACAATAACAGCCTGTTTTGGACAGTGTAGTATCCAAGATTAAAGCTTTATAGTTTATATGAAAATTCACCTTAACACTATAGGTACATATTAGTTCCTTCTTGTAATGTACCCTTTAGGGAAAATTAATTGATGTTATTCAAACAATAGCTTTCACAATAAGTTGGAAGAAAAGTTCACTGATGGCAATAATCCTCATCCTTTATATTTCATACCTCCATTTACCGATTTTGATACGACTGTTCATTCATGTATTTAATCATTGCTTATCTTTTGGTTCCAGGATCTATTTGTTCGTTTCTTTTTTTTTTTGGTTTAGCTTGATCTCGGCAAAAGAGAATCTCTGTCTGTCTGTCTGTCTGTCTGTCTCTCTGTCTCCCTGTCTGTCTGTCAGTTTATACCATTTTTTTCTTCCTCTCGATAAATGAATTGAAAACCTCACCAACTTCCGTCATATGAAGCTTCCAACCGTGTTTTCGTAATTTGTACATGAAAAAAAATCTGTGTGTGTGTGTGTGTGTGTGTGTGTGTGTGTGTGTGTGTGTGTGTGAATATTCATTTGCGACAGTTTCACTTAGACTTCGCCTACACTCTTTGGAAACTAGCCATCCACCCCAGCCACCCACCAAAACACAACCAAATATCCACCCATCCACTCAACAATTACCTATCCACCTAATCACCAGCCAGCCAGCCGGCCTACCAAAGTAAATCATGGCTGAACCAAGAGACAAGGGTTTTAAAAAATATATTTGTTAAAGCGGCACAACAATGGTACTTGAATGCTAAAAGCATAAAGCCCAAGAAAGCAGTGATTACTGTATATGTAGAAATGAAAATGATTCTAATAGAAATTAAAACCAAATATGCCCCCCCTCCCCCCCCAAAAGCAAACAAACAAACAAAAATGCAAAACAAAAACCAACAAAAACAACAGCAACAAAAAACAAAACCCCGAAACAACAACAACCCCCCCCCCCCCCCCCTAAAAAAAGAAGGAAAAAACCCCAACCAACCAACCAACCCCCCACCCACACATACACCACCACCCCCACATCCCCTACCCCCCACCTACACACCCACAAAACCCCAAACCAAAGGAATGAACTACCCCCCAACCCCCCCCCCAAAAAACAAAACAAAAAAACCCCAAAAAACAACCAACAACAACAACAAACCAACAAATAACAAAGAAAAACACACACCAAAAAACAACAAACAATAGGAAAAGAAACAAAAGCCCAAACCAACGTAATACAAACATTTAAAACTCCACTAAAACTCTCACACTCACACGCACGCACGCACGCACGACACACGCGCACGCCGCACACACACACACACACACACACACACACACACGCGCACGCGCACAGTTTGATTTGTTTTTTTTGCAAGATTTAGCGCTGTATAAATTCCATGTATTATTATTATTATTAAAACTCCAACCAAAACCACAACAGGAGAACAAGCAAGAAGCTTCAACAGAGACAGCCCCCACCTCGTGTGTGTGTGTGTGTTTGTCTGTCTGTCTCGTTTCTTCTAAGTATGAACAACCACACCACACACACACGCGCGCGCACGCACGCACGCACGCACGCACCACACGACCACCACACCACACACACACACACACACACCACACACACACACACACACACACAAACACAAACCCCACAAACTTAAAACAATATATGTATTTCAGAAGACAGAAATATTATAACTGTTATTTTCCTTAGTTTCTGTTCTAGTTTTTTGTGTGCCTATTTTTTCTGTAATAAAGAAAAATTATGAATAAGGTTTTCCCCCTCCTTTTTCGTTTGGAAGAATATGACTCACAGATATTACCTTTCAAGGAAAACTAGTTTTACTCCGTCTATTAAAACAGCTCCAGCACTGCAGATAACGGAAGAAGAAGAGAAAAAGAAGAAGAAAAAACCAACAGAAAAAAAAAAACGGAACAGAAAGACGGAATGAAGTTACAAAGGAAAAGGGTTTAGAGATGATGGCAAAAAACACTGAGAATTATTTTAGAAGAAAAAGAAAAGAGGGGGGGGGGGGGGGGGGGGGGGGGGGGGGGGGGGGGGGGGGGGGGGGGGGGAGTATGAAGTAGACAAGAAATGTGAATAACGTATTTAGAGGAGAAGCTATTGATCTATGCCTGTGAATTAAATAAGAAATGAATACGAGTGAGCGAGAAAGAGAGAAAAAAGAGAGAGAGAGATGGGGGAGGAGGACAGGAACCGCGTACTTAAAACAAATATTGATAGTTTAACACATGAACATATATTTACAAATTACAGGAAATGAGGCGTACAATAGCAGTGGTGTAGCCTAAAGTGTGAAAGTATAAAATTATATATATATTATATATATATACACAACAGAAATCTCTCTCCTTCTTCTCT
>CM054149.1:10013665-10026165 GCA_028751875.1 Rapana venosa
CCCCCTCCTTCCTTCCAGTCACTTTTCACACGCGCATGTTGAGCAATTTCTCTGTTTGAACAGACCAAACATCATATATAGGTCAGTCCTCTGTCACCCCACCCCACCCCACCCCACCGGCACCCCGCATCTTCCATCACACTCTTGTTTACCATCACATCCATTCTGACCCTCGATCCCCACTTCCCACCCTTCCCTTCTAACCACCCACATCGCGTCCTGCCACCCTTTTCATCACCATTGTCATTAGTGCCACAGTTACGATCCCCTATTTTGTTTTTAGGTTTTTCTAGTTCTCTATCGAGGTGGTTGTTTTTCTTCCCCTGTGTCTTGTGCATTGCCCTTCCCTCACACACCATAGTCATCAGCTGTAAGGTGATGAGCTTCGCCACCTGATTGGGTTCATTTCATTTAAAAATGGTGTCCTTCTAGTTTGTTTTATGGTCTTGTTTTCTGCGTCCAACGCCCTGTCTTCCGAACATAACATTACTGGTTTTGTTTTTGTTTTTAAGGATCAGATTTACCTTGTTTTTTTGTAAGTTCATATGAGTTTGTTTTATGCAGTTTGGGTTTTGTCAGGTTTGTGTTGTTTTGTTTCATTGTGTTAATTATCTTCTCTCTCATTTTCCCTTCCGCATTCATACAACACACTGCGACCAGCATGGAACGATTTACTGCTTGTATTTTTTCTTCTTCTTTGGTATGTGGCATCAGGCGAAAACATTAAGCTGTGAAAGATTCCATGAGGACTTGTTTTGCGATGTCCCATTGGAATTTGTTTTCGCGCTGCTAAAAGAAATAGAAAACGTATGTCATTTGATAGGATCATTGTATTTAGTTGAAGAGACTCATTAATCATAGGTGTTTTAGTTCGTACTTTTCAAACATAACAGTTTATTATTGCTTCTCTGTTTGGTGCGGGGTCAGCCTTAGCACGGCGGCAACCTTAGCACGGCGGCTTGTTTTTGAATGGCTTTAAACAGAAGGAAATAAATGAGAATTTTTGGGGTCTCTTTTTTCTCTTTTTTTTTTCTTCTTGTCATCTGTCACTTAGTTTTTATCCCGTTCAGCCATGTTCTTACTTTCTGTTTACTCCTTAAAAAATATGTGGGGGCACATGGCTAACCCTAGTTGTTTTATATGTACGTAATCTATCTGTCCACATTATTTACGACGGGATTATACACACGACCTTCTACTTTCTAGTTTTTGGTTTCGTTTTGTTTTTAATGTTGGCTTGTTTTTCCTTACTGTTCGATTTTTGGGTGCTTCCCCCCTGTTCTTTTGAAGTTTATTGGGTTGTTTTTTTCTGGAATCTTCTTGCCAATCGTGTATCAGTGTTCTTAGCGCCATTAAATCATTTGCCTTATCAGTCTTTTGTTGCATGTGTGTATAGGCCAGCGGTGTTTTTTTTCTTTGTTCCTGTCTCTGTCTTCTCTCACTTTATACCCAAAAAGTCCATCTTCATCTCCTTGATTATCCCCATGCTCGTCGTTGTTTTTAACATCAGTGTCATTAGTATGATACTGTCTTTACGAACATCATTTTTTCATCGTCTCGTTGTTGTCATCATCTCTGTCTTTAACACCTTTACTCATCTTAGGCATCACTGTCTGGCCACCATTGTCGTCTTTACAAAGATCATCATCGTTGTCCTCAAAATCTTGGTTGATGTCAGTCATCCAAGGTAACGTCGTTACTAAACTTTAAAGTCATCGCCATTGTCTTCGCCACTACAATCGCCTGTTTTTCATCCAAGCTCCTGATATGATGAAGCTGTGATCTGTGTGACAGATAACCACGCCAGATCTGCACTGCTGTCCTCTCCCTGCATCACTTTTGCAGAATCTGCTACAGTCTGGTGTTTCTCTCTCTCTCTCTCTCTCTCTCTCTCTCTCTCTCTCTCTCTCTCTCCTCTCTCCTCTCTCTCTCTCTCTCTCTCTCTCTCTCTAACACACACACACACACACACACACACACACACACACACACACACACACACACACACACACACACACTCACTCTCTCTCTCTCTCCTCTCTCCTCTCTCTCTCTCTCTCTCTCTCATATTGACATTGCTTTTGTCCATGCATTAGCAAACAATTCCTATTCGACGCACCCTTTATCACGATTTACTCTCTTCCTTGTCTTCTCCATCTCTGTTGTTCTCTTTTCCTCTGGCTCTGTCTGTCTGTCTCCCCACTTACACACCCTCTGCGCGCGCGTACGCGCATGCACAGACACACGGACACAGACAGACAAGAGAGACACGCTCACACATTTACGCGCGCATGTACATGTGCGCCTGGACGTGCATGGCCATCCGTTGCATTCTGTTCAAACAAGCACAGCCGAATCAATTGTCACCGTGGCGTGTGTGTAACCCAATCACTTTCTTCACCTCGTTCAATAAAACATTTACAGCGCTGTCCTGCACCAGTGAAGAAGAGAAGACCAGGACCCCAGCATAGCAGGGCAGAGCTGTGCATTGGCATACTGTGCGGGCTGATTCTCTGCAAGCAGGGGGGGAAAAAAAAGGGGGTATGTCCAATGCTCCCTGCCATCCGTTGTGAAGCATGCAGGACGGTGCAGGAAGCAAACAGAGTGGCCTGATGCTGTCAGGAATTGTTTGAGAGGCTGCAATCTATACGATATCACGTTGTAGCACCTCTTCAAAAGAGCTGTCAGCTAAAGTGTGTGTGTGTTTGTGTGTGTGTGTGTGTGTGTGTGTGTGTGTGTGTGTGTGTGTGTGTGCACGCGTGCGCGAGCCCCTTTATGTCTACAGCATGTGCACATGCGAGTTTCTCGGTCATACTTATTCCGACCCAGATCCCCGGTCCCCCTCCCCCAACACATACATCTCTGGAAAAGCTCACACCTGTCTAGCTCTGATGGGAGTTGGGTCCAGTGGACTGTTGACCAGACCATGTCATTGTATCAGCTTCGTTCTACCCATTCCCATTTTGTTCATTCCAGCTTTGTCGGATCCGCTCTACTTTTGCTTGTTTCAAAGCAAAACGGTTTGGTCAAGTCCAGTTTATTCTGATTTTCTTTTACTCCCACTGTCGTCCCCCAATTCCATCATATTATGAGCGCTCAGTTTTTTTAAAAACCAGTAGAGTTCTGCGTAGTTTTGCCCTGAGCAGATTTGTCTAGTCCCTTCAATGCAGCTGAGTTTTCTTCAGTGCAGCGTAACCCTCTTCCACCAGCTTGATTTTCTTCGCTTCGGCTTCATCCTCTTCAATCCAGCTTAATCCTCTTCATTCCAGCTCATTCCTCTTCAATCCAGTTTAATCCTCTTCAATCCAGCTCAATCCTCTTCAATCCAGCTTTATCCTCTTCAATGGAGCTCAATCTTCAATCCAGTTCAATCCTCTTCCATCCAGCTCAATCCTCTTCAATCCAGCTTAATCATCTTCAATCCAGCTTAATCATCTTCAATCCAGTTAAATCTTTTTTAGTCCAGTTCAGCCCTTTTCAGTCCAATTCACGCTTTTTAGGCCTAGCTTATTCCTCTTCTAACTTATTCCTCTTTAGTCTAACTTATCCTCTTTAGTCTAACATAATCCACTTTAGTCTAATTCATCCTCTTTAGTTTAACACAATCCACTTTAGTCCTCTTTAGTCTAACACAATCCACTTTAGTCTAATTCATCCTCTTTAGTCTAACATAATCCACTTTAGTCCTCTTTAGTCTAACATAATCCACTTTAGTCTAATTCATCCTCTTTAGTCTAACATAATCCACTTTAGTCCTCTTTAGTCTAACATAATCCACTTTAGTCAACTTAATCCTCTTCAATCCAGCTGAATCCTCTTCAATTTAGCCTTTTCACTTTAGCTCAATCCTATTTAGTTTGGCTTAATCCTCTTCAGTGTAGTTGATTCTTTTAAGCCTAGTTTAATGCTCTTCACATCAGTCGAATCCTTTTCAGTTCATTTTAATCAGTTCAGTTTAATCCTTTTCTCCGTCAAGGTCAATTCTCTCCAGTTTAGATGGCCTGTCAGTTCGTAATGGGTTAATGCCAATCGTGGTGTCTCCCTCATTATCTCTTCGGTACACACCTCTCCAGTTTGGTTAATTCAAATATACAGTCAGGTTTTGTTCATTAGTTATTTTGCTTCTTTCTTTGTTGTTGGTATCAATAAATTCTGGCCAATTTTCTGTGTAAAGGAAACCAATCCTATTCCGTCAAGATCAATCCTGATCGATCCAGTCTTGCTGAAGACCAGAACACTGTTGACCAGATCATCATGTCACCATTGTATCAGTATCATGCTCTCCATTCCCATTTTGTTCATTCCAGCCCAGACCAGGCCGATCCACTCAATCTTAATTCGTTCCATTACTTTAAAAAAAAAATCTGCCAATTCAGTTTAGGTCAGTCTTGACCTTTCCAGTTGTATCCAAGGTCATCCACATCAAACCAGTCAAATTCAGTTTATTCCACTCCAGTTCAGTCCACTCCAGTTCAGTCTAGTCCTCTCCAGTCCGCTCCGTTGATGAAATTTAGTTCTTTCTGATTCAGTCACCGGGGTTAAACTAACTACAAGATAACATATTCGCTACCCCGGCCTGTCGAAACTCTCTGGTAGCAGCAGCAGCAGCAGCAGCAGCAGCAAAAGGAAGAAGAAAAAGCAGAGGTGAGGGTTGATGAGAAAAAACGAAGCCAATCGCAGAGTGTCCATCCCAAGGACTGCAGGTAATAGTGCTGCTTGCAGTCAGAGAATCGATTCACCAGTCCTCTCCATTTCATCCTACCTATCCCCCGGATAGAGCCGACTTACTGACAAATTGAAAAAGGCTTCTACATTCTTCACGACTAATTTTTTTTCTCCTCGAGGAGAGTAACCCCCCCCCCTTCCCCCCCTATCCCCCATTCGATGTTACCACTTTTCTTTTCATTTACAGTGAAAATTCCTTTCGTTACAAAAAAAAGTAACATATTCCAGTCGGGATTAGTACATTTCAGAGAATCGAATTTCTTTCGTTTTTATGTTCAGTTTTCTTGGAGTTTTTTTGTGTTGTTTTGTATGTGTGTGTGTTGGATTTTTTAATCAACAAAAAAAAGTTCTTGTCTAGATTTTAGTACCATTTTTCCTCGGCAGAGTTCATTTTTCTTTCCTTCATTTAAAAAAAAAAATCGTGATTACTGTAGTTGGGTTTTCTTTCTCTCTCTCTCTCTCTCTCTCTCTCTCTCTCTCTCTCTCTCTCTCTCTCTCTCTCTCTCTCTCTCTCTCTCTCTCTCTCTCTCTCTCTCTCTCTCTCTCTCTCTCTCTGTGTCTTCTGTCTCTCTCTCTCTCTCTCTCTCTCTCTCTCTCTCTCTCTCTCTCTCTCTCTCTCTCTCTCTTCCCTTTCGTTTTGTTTCCTTGGTTTGGTTATTTTCATTTTTGTTTCGCTTTTGTCTTGTTTCTTTTATTTAGTCTTTTATTCTCCTTGCTCGGTGTATGTTTTCTTTCTGTATGTATTCGCTTCTATTTGTGTTTTTCATGTGTTTCCTTCTCCTGTGATGGCAAACTTCAGCCATGGTAAAGGGAGATGGCAGAAGCAAAGGAGGGAATATGACGGGTGATGCTTGTTGATTGACCCAATGAACGATAGAGTCGCCGTGGCTAAAGCCCATCTTTTGAGGTAGAGTGAACATCCAGTGATGGGATTTTTTCCCCCCAACAAAATGGTTTTTGTTGTTGCTGTTGTTGTAATGGTGATGGCATTGTTTTCAAGTTAACGTCTTCATTCTTGGTTTCATTCTCCTTTAAAAAAAAGAAAAAAAAGAAGGTATATTCATTTTCTGAGAGAGAGAGAGTTTCGTGTGAGGGTATGCATTATGTAACAGTGCCTGCCGCGTGCGTGCATGTGTGTGTGTGTGTGTGTGTGTGTGTGCGTGTGTGTGTGTGTGTGTGCATACTTGGCCGTGAGTTTGCGTCTGTGCATGTGTGTTGG
Organism: Rapana venosa; assembly: GCA_028751875.1. NCBI lineage: Eukaryota > Metazoa > Mollusca > Gastropoda > Neogastropoda > Muricidae > Rapana > Rapana venosa. The sequence goes on from CM054149.1 coordinate 10,019,610, forward strand.
AATTTACTCAATTCTGCCACACCAACAATAACGACAACAACAACACAGGCAATTATTTGGCGGGGGTGCGATGAAAGCCAACATCCATTTTAACATGTGAAGCTTCTGTCACAGTAAGAGAAAGTTCAGATCGGTACAGAAACAGCCTGGTCTTCACTACTTTCGAACAAAGCTGAAACTCGTTCCTTCTTCCGTGTGTGCCTATGGTAAAGAAAACCAGAGTGGCGAACGCATCCTTCAAAGATGCACGCTATACATCGACCTGAGGAAGAGTGGGTGGCCGACTGCAAACCAAGTTGTACGGCCCACGAGAGGAGCTGGAAAGGAAATGCCATTGCTTTTCCCAGACACACCTGACGGTATAAAGCGAACGAGAGAAAAACACTGCTTTCGACACAAAATTAATAATAAGAATGTTCACAACTTCATAAAGATCAAAACAAGCAAGTGGAGCCAAGTTTACTTTTTGAAATACCCAACATCAATCAGCCCCTAATTTGTTACATTTGTAACACCTTCCTTCCCCAATAGTTGCTTATGACAATAATTGAATAGCTTGGGCAGGTGAAGATTAGGAGCGTAAAGTAACGTAACGGGCGGCCTGGACTTCTTTGGGGTGACCTTTCTGGTCAGTTGCTTTGTTCTTTTGGCTGCTGTCTGAGAGACTTGCACATTAATCATTTGGTGCAGTGTGAAATAGAGCGGTGACCATTTCTGTATAGGGCTCTATGGGATCTCTCTCTCACTCTCTCTCTCTCTCTCCAAAAAAAAATGCAATGTCATGATTGTCAGGAAACGTTTTGTTTTATTTTTTTCTTTAGGGTTGACAACATTAACTTGAAATTGTATATTCCCCCTCCCACCCTTTTCCACAAGGGGCATAGACACTTCGTTGAATAAGTCATTCGTATTATTCTCTCTCTCTCTCTCTCTCTCCTCTCTCTCTCTCTCCTCCTCCTCTCTCTCTCTCTCTCTCTCCTCTCTCTCTCTCCTCTCTCTCTCTCTCTCCATTTTCTCCATCAGCTGATATCTCATCAAAACCATAAGTTTCTCACCTTTCCATCCTCTAACTCTCCTATTTCTCTGTCTAATCAGTGAGTGTGTTGTGTGTGTGTGTGAGTTGTGTTGTTGACTGGTGTATCATTTTTCCATTCATCACCACTCCATTTCGACTTGGCTTATGAAAGCCCTTTAAATGCCGATGAAGTGCCCAACATTAAGGACAATTCCTCAGAGGCAAAATACATCCCTGTTTTCTAGAATTCTATTTCGTTATTACAAAACAGTATCAACAGCGGCAGAAAAGTGTTAAGACACAACTGGACTAGCATTACAATATTGAAAAAAAACAACAACGTACTTAAGAGATGCACGCACTGCAAACATCAGCTAACATTTGCGCATGTCGTCTTGCACTATCGATCGTCTCGTTGCGCTTAACCAAACACACACACACAACACCACACATACACCAAGCCTCAACAAACACACACAAACGACGATCAGACCCACACATCACGCAGAGTGCTGTAATAAGATGACTTACTCACAGGCAAGCAGAGACCTGTCAAAGAGAGATGTCCTCCCGTCAAGTGATCGCTGCCGTGTGCACGCTAACGCAAGGTTAAGCTGCAATTCACACAGCACAGAGCTAAAAAAAACACACCAAATGAACAAGAAAAACAAGGGGTGGGGGAGAGGGAGAAACAAAAAAGTAATCATGCCAAGCACAGAGAGAGAGAGAGAGAGAAGAGAGAGAGAGAGAGAGAGAGAGAGAGAGAGAGAGAGAGAGAGGTGGGGAGAGGGGCACAGGGATTGCTGGGGATAGTTAGTAGGGATGAGGAACTAGGATGGAAAATGATGAAGTGGGGATGGATAGAAAGACGTACGTTGCAAGGAAGGACAGGGAGAGAGGAAGGGGAAGGGGGAGAGGGAAGCAGTGAAATGAATCTGTCTGTAAACAGGGGGAAAAAACCAATCTGGCATCGCTTCTAACAGATTATGAGTTGGAACAATCTTGTTGGGTTTGTTTTTTGTTTTTCGTTTTCTCGGTCTGCGTTTGTACATTTCTTCCTTGTCTCATTTCACAAGCGAGTACGAGCGTAAGAGCTCTTGTCCATGCGTGTGCACTTATACACACGCGCTCGCGCACATGTCGCGCTCTCTTTGGATGCCCGTGTTGCATGCACGCACACAGAGAGAGAGGTTTACAAGCTAGGTCAACTTGTTTTTGTTCCCTGTTGTTCGTTAACCTTCGTTTACGAAACAACAATCACTACCCCCCACCCCCCTACCAACCATCAAGTAAACAAAATAGCAACTGCCCCCAACCCCAACTCCCCAAAACAAAACCAAAACACCCAATGAACAATGTAATAAAAAAAGAAAAGAAAAGGCACACCCCCCCCCCCCCCTTCCTTTCCCAAAAGAACGTCAACGCTGTATTATCATGATACACATCAATATCCACACTCCTTGATTACAGTACGTGTGTGCGTTGTTATGTCTGTGCGTGCATGCCTGGTGTGGTTTTGTCTTCGCGTGCGAAAACTGTCGTATGATGTGTATGTATGTTTGTGGTCCCTGTGTCCTTACCCTGCACCTAACTAACCGCTCATATGACATTCAGGGTCGACTGGGTCGGAAAGGGGGTAGCTTTCCTGAAGTAATTCTTATAGGCACTGACAGACGCATGGGCCAACAGTAAGCTTTGCCAATCACGCGAAGCTCCAGTGCGCGAAATGGTAAACAACTTGTTGTTGATGCCTGAAGGTGGTGGTGAACAAGCCACCAAATTAATAATAATCATATGGTTGTTTATTCTGTACTTCTGAAAAGTTTGAGCTGTTGTGTGTGTGTGTGTGTGTGTGTGTGGTGTGAGTGGTGAGTGAGTGAGAGAGAGAGAGAGAGAGAGAGAGAGAGAGAGAGAGAGAAGAGAGAGAGAGAGAAAAGGGTGGGGGGTGAGTGTAGATAGGTGGATGGATGATGGAGTGATGGCGATGATGGTGGTGTTCAGGTTTCAGAAACAAGGGGCTGTGTCACTCCTTGCCTAATCACGTAATACTTTTTTTCCTGGAGCGCACGTTCAGAACACTTTCTCTCTTTATTCATTTGTTTATTTTTTCTTCTGCTGCTGTTGGTATCGTTGTGTACATGTTTTCGCCACCCACACAACACTAAAAGGAAACACGGTCTCTTAGACCTGCATTAATGACTTTCTGGACACCCTCTCAAAAGAGATGGGGCAGGTCTGATAATGTGGACATGGGCGTAGCAAAATCTCCATCAGGTGCTGTCGAGATTCGAACCCACGAATCTAGGAACTTTTTTTTTTTATCATTGAGATCAGATTTCAGTTTTTCCTGTCAGCAGTAACTACGAAGTGAAACAATCACTTTCATAGTCTCGGGAATACTGTAAAGGGAATTTTTGTTTTCCTACTGCTATTGTGATGGTCATGAATAATTGAGCATTAATTGAGCATGCATTATTCTCTCTCTCTCTCTCTCTCCTCTCCTCTCTCCTCTCCTCTCTCCCTCTCTCTCTCTCCCTCTCCCCTCCCTCTCTCTCTCTCCTCTCTCTCTCTCTCTCCTCTCTCTCTCTTCTCTCTCCTCCCTCCTCCTCTCTCTCTCTCTCTCTCACTCTCCTCATTATGGCTATCCTAATGAATAAACATCCGATCCGATCTCTCTCGTTTGTAGTTTCCTTTCTTTGCCTTGTTCTTCCTTTCTGATTTTCCTTTCCTGTAGCGCTCTCATACTTCAGCATCTCGATTTTTCTTCGGTCATCTCCTGCGATCCAGTGGGGGTCGTCTGTTGGTCTGCTTCGCTCAGGGTTGTCCATGTTTGGTCCTTTCTGTAGCGTTGTTCTACGGCAGGTTGGGCCTGGTTGTTGTGCCTGGTGGTTTGGTTGGCTGGGTCTGTGTTTAGTTGTTGCACTGTTCCTTCTTTTCAAGTTGATCATGTCCTTGGCAGTAAGGCGTCTAGTCTCCTCTCTTCAGCGTCCTCCATGTTTCTGGGCCAAATGTCTGTTGGTTTGTAAACATTCTCACTCTCATTCATACTTCTTCTGTACTTCAGAATACATTTAATTTATTTGCAAAAATTCCCTTTCTCATCATTTCTCTTTTTTCTTATTTTTTCCCCCTTTAAGTTGCATGGTAGTCATAGAGCACCATTGTGTTCCTTTCCTTTATTTTGGCTTCCCTGGGAGATTTATATGTTTCTTTTTATAGTCTGAGAAAAAGACGGTAAAAGCAAAAACAAAATTAACAACAGAAACAAGCAAACAAAAAACCCAAAGCCAGAAAAACAACAAAAAGCAATAAACAAAAGGGAGTCTCAGACACAGAATGACATGTCGCTTAAAAAAATCAAACACACACACACACACACACACACACACACACACACACACACACACACACACACACACACACAACACACACACACACACACACACACACACACACACAAATACCACCAATCATCCACATCCACATCCAATGTGTGAGTATTGGCTTGTGGGTGTCATCAAATGTACGTGTGTTTTCATCTGTTTGCAATGTTTTCGTTTTAGGTGAAGGTCTTGCCAAAGCCAGATACATTATTTTGTGAACGCTTAATTTTCGAGTTCTTTTTCAAAAATTATGTTGAGCGGATTTACTGATTCTGTTGGTTTAAATTTTTTAAAAAAATATAAATATACTAATACACATTTTGCCAAGTAATATGAGGAAATTAATGTAATTATAATCTTTCTTAGGAATGGTCAATTCCTTCGTTCCAAATAAAATATCTGTTTTTGAGAATCTAGGAGCTTAAAATGAATGGGGGTGGGGGAAACCAAAGAACTGAATGTTAGCTCCCTGTTATTTTTCTAACCATATTGATTTATTAAGTTTATGATGGTTGTTCAATACTCCCTCCCCCCCCCCCCCTCCCCAAGGTAAGACTGTGTTTAAAAAAAGTTTGGAGTTAGTTGCTAACACTTTCATGTATCACTTATTAAAAAAAAAAATTAAACCTTGCTTCACTATGCCCTGCCTTGCCTTGTCTCTCTTTGCCGTACCTTGCATTGCCTTGCCTATGTCTTCTTTCCATTATTTCCCACTTAGAAGTTAGTGTGATGTGAAGGGGATGCGGTAGTAGAGGCCAAAGGAGACTGGATAAATGTACTTTCTTTTTTGTTTTTGTTTGTAAGTTTCAGTGTTTGTTTTGAAATGCCTTGCTTATGAACCATCCTGTCCTTACAATATAGCTGAGCGCTCGGCAGCGTTCTCAAGCTCAAAGTACAGTGGACAGATGCCATTTAATACGGCTTATAAAGCTGAGTGTTTTTGAATCGGGCATTTTAAAAGCGAGGAAAAGAGATTTCAAGATCACAGAGGGTGTGTGTGTGTGTGTGTGTGTGTGTGTGTGTGTGGTGTGTGTGTGTGTGTGTGTGTGTGTAAGAGGAATAACATACACACACACTCTCTCTGTCTCTCTCTGTTTTACACACACGCACGCACGCGCGCGCATCACACGCGCGCGCGTGCACGCATGCACACACACACACACTCTCTCTCTCTCTCTCTCTCTCTCTCTCTCCTCTCTCTCTCTCTCTCTCTCTCTCCCCCTCCCCCCTCTCTCTCTCTCGCTCACAACACACACACACACACACACACACACACACACACACACACACACACACACACACACACACACAGAGGGAGTACACACACACACACACAGAGGGAGTGTATGTGTGTGTTGGAGGGGGGGGGGGGGACCGGGAAGTGAACCCGGGGCACGGGTATGACAGCAGTCCTGGTGCACACAGAAGCAGATTGTTTGCCTGGTGCGGCAGATCAGGTACATGAAGGTAACTGAAGTCACACAGGTAAGGAACAAACATAGGAACGCAAAGTCACCGTTTTCGTTTATTGCATTTCTAAGAACTGAAAAACTGTGCCATGGTCCCCACTCCCCCCCTCTCTCTCTCTCACTCCCCCCCTCCCTCCCTCTGTAAGAAAGAGAGAGAGAGGGAGAGAGAGAGAGAGAGAGTGTGTGTGTGTGTGTGTGTATTTGTGCCACTGAGAGAGAGAGAGAGAGAGAGAGAGAGAGAGGAGAGAGAGAGAGAGAGAGAGAGAGAAGAGAGAGAGAGAATGAGTGCGTGAGCGTGCTCGCGCGAGTGTGTGTGTGTGTTTGTGTGTGATTTTTTCTAAATCAATCCACCAGACCATTGGAGTTCGCAGGGCCAGAACTGAATTCTGAAGAAACGCTGTGGATCAACTAGGTCCGTCTTTGGGTTTTGTTCATTTCCTTTCCTAGTGAATAATTGTATTCACTTGCATTCACTGGTGAGAAAATCGTCAGCAGATGTTCTCAAACTGAATTCAGTTGTCTATCCACGTGTGTGTGTGTGTGTGTGTGTGTGTGTGTGTGTGTGTGTGTGTGTGTGTGTGTGTGTGTGTGTGTGTGTGTTTTGCTGTGGGGAGAGAGAGAGAGAGAAACTTGAAACTTTTGAAAGTTTTTACTGACGGAAAAGAAGCACGCATAATGTTTTTTTTCAC
>CM054149.1:10036165-10061165 GCA_028751875.1 Rapana venosa
TATTGGCCCTCACAAGGCGGTTGTGAAACAACAACATGTGTCTGACTTCAAAGCTCTACAGCAGATGACCAGGAACAAGGGGCTTGGCTGAAGGTGCTGCTTGACCACAAGGCCTTTGTCCTGCTAGCCCCTCACTCCACCTGCTGCACAGCCCCTCACTCCACCTGCTGCACAGCCCCTCCTCTCCCCCCCCCCCCCCTTCCTCTCCTCCCCCTTCCCTCTTTTTGTTGCCTGCACTATTAGGGGGCAGAAAGCTGGGGCAAGAAATGGGGGTGGGGTTGCTGTTGGGGAGGGGGAGATTTCCTTCAGAGGAGTGGTGACAGCTATGCAGCATTTGTAAAGTTCAATGACGCGTAACAGGTGTTAACTCTTCCCTCCCACTCCAGCTATCAATCTCCCCCTCCCCTCCCCTCCCCCCTCTCTGGTTTTCTTCCACCCACCCTCCCTTCCCTCCACTTTACCCCCCTCCCCCTCCTCACAACGTTATGAAGTGAGGCCGGAATGTGAACTGCAACAACAAGGAGAGGTTTCAGAGCATAACAACATGTGTAGTCAGGCAGAGGGGCACGACGCACACGCACGCACACACACACACGCATACACGCATACACACACACACACACACACACACCACACACACACACACACACACACACACTCCTACGCTTTCCGCCCATTTGGCGCCCTTGGGTTCTATTGGCCCTCACAAGGCAGCAACTGCCTGTAATGGGGGGTGGATTAGCGAGTGCCACGTGCCGTTAGGGTCAAGGGTAAGTCACTGACTCCCTAGTCAGGACTGAGGGGCTGAGGCATTGTTGTAATTAAGGGGGGTATCTATCAGCGGGGACGGGATAGCTCAGTGGTCGGAGCACTCCCTTTCCCCCAGCCAAGTTAAGCAGCGTGGAGCGTGGTTACCACTTGTATGGGTAACCGTTTTCGAGCCTTGGCTTCAGTACAGATCCCCCAGTTCACCCAGCTGTAAATGGGTACCTGCCCTCTTTAGGGTCAGGGAAGGTAAAGCAGCGAGGGAGGGGAGATGGGCGCCGCCCTCAGTATGCTGGCCCTAGAGAAGTGAGGTCTCTGACGCTTCGCTCCCCTACGACCTTATAGGTTATGGGACTCCTTTACCTTTACCTATCTATCAGCGGTGTTTGGTCTGGTGGGCTCCATTCTGTTGACCTCATGGCCGTGATGTGAAGGAATGTGAGGACCAGAGATGGAATTGTAACTATTTTATTTGTTTGATCGTTTGTCTGTTCGATTGATCGGGTAATAAAAAGCTGCTTAGTTATAGAATCAATGGGGAGGGAGGAGGGGGAAGAGGAGGATTGAAAATATATAGAGATAAGCTGTTTCTTTATTTATTCATTCATTCATTCAGTTAGATGAGTAGTAAACTACTTTGGTGTATAAAGTGTCGATTCAAGATTTTTAAAATTTTCAGTTTTGCTGTGTATGTACACAAGGGTAGGCCTGCAATGGTAGGCTTGCAATTCGCCAATGTCCTTTTGTAAAAGCTAAGAGTTAAAAAAAAGTAACACCCCCTAACCGTATGCACACACACACACACGCACGCGCGCGCGCGCGCGCGCGCTCACGCACATGCGCGTTGTGTACACACATGCATGCGTGTGTGTGTGTCTGTGCGTGTGTGTGTATGAAAAATCTAGAAAGGGAAGACAGATCATAAAAGAAGGAAGTATATGATAAGTCAGTCACTGGACAGAAAGCACGTAGGCATACGGACGGAGAGAGAGAGAGAGAGAGAGAGGGGGGGGGGGGGGGGGGGGGGGGGGGGGCGTTATTTGCGATGGGAAGGAAAATATTTACTTTTCTGTTTTGCAGTCAAGATCAAAGAAACGATAACAATAACATTTTCGAAGAGAAAAACAATATGTTATACAGTTAGCACTAAAGACAAGAAAGTGTCGTGTTAAGAGCATGAACAAATAGCAACCTTGAATCCAAATAATATATCACCGTGTTGCAAACAACAGTAAGAATGTGTGAAGGCAAAGATTACGAAAAAGAAAAAAACCCACCCAAACTCTGACCTACAAGATATCGTAAACAATAGCGCAAACAGTTGATCAAAAATATCTATTGATAACAATTTTTTTTAAAACATCAACAGCTGCATGATGCACAAGGAATATAAACTACACGCGCGCGCGCGCGCGCGTGTGTGTGTGTCACACACACACACACACACACACACACACACACACACACACACACACACACACACACACATCACGATTTCTATGGATCATTTGTTCTGTGGGATCTGACTTGAAAGTAGAATGCGCGTCTGTGTGTATGTCTCTCTCTCTCTCCTCTCTCTCTCTCTCTCTCTCTCTCTCTCTCTCCTCTCTCTCTCTCTCTCTCTCTCTCTTTCCCCTCCCCCCCCTCTGTCTCTCTCTCTCTGTCTCTCTCTCTCTCTCTCCTCTCTCGCTCTCTCGCTCTCTCTCTCTCTCTCCATAAAGGTCCTTGAATACTTGTTTGTTTGGTTGTTGTCGTTATTTATTCGTAAATTTTCTTTGACTGAGGGCTGGATGTAAAAAAAAGCCATCATGTGTGCTTATTCTTTTACCTCAATAAAAAGTTTCAAAGTTTCACAACTCTCCCTGTCTCTGTCTGTCTCTGTCCCTCTCTCTTGAAACCACACACAGGCGCGAGCGCGCGCACGCACACACACACACACACAACACACACACACACACACACACACACGATTTCTATGGATCATTTGTTCTGTGGGATCTGACTTGAAAGTAGAATGCGCGTCTGTGTGTAGTCTCTCTCTCTCTCTCTCTCTCTCTCTCTCTCTCTCTCATCTCTCTCTCTCTCTCTCTCTCTCTCTCATCTCCTCTCTCTCTCTCTCTCTCTCTCTCTCTTCCCTCCCCCCCTCTCTCTCTCCTCCCCCCCCCTCTCTCTCTCTGTCTCTCTCTCTCTGTGTCTCTCTCTCTCTCGCTCTCTCTCTCTCTCCCCAAAAAGGGTCCTTGAATACTTATTTTTGGTTGTTGTCGTTATTTATTCGTAAATTTTTTTTTGACTGAGGGCTGGATGTAAAAAAAGCCATCATGTGTGCTTTTTCTTTTACCTCATAAAAAGTTTCAAAGTTTCACAACCTCTCCCTGTCTCTCTCTGTCTCTGTCCTCTCTCTTGAAACCACACACAGGCGCGGGGCCGCGCGCGCACAAAAACACCACACACAACACACACACACACACACACACACCACACACACAACACACAACACACACACACACACACACGAGGAGAGACATCAGGCTCACTCTGACAGCACGACAGATTTCTTGTCAGACATAAAGATCCTTTATTGTAGCAAGCTCCCTCACCCCCCCACCCCCCTCGTCCTCTCTCTCTCTCTCTCCCCTCTCTCCTCTCTCTCTCTCCTCTCTTCTCTCTCTCTCTCTCTCTCTCTCTCTCACCATCAATGCCCCCACCCCCCCCCACCCCGCACCTCCTCTTCATTAGGGGGGAACTTGGTTCCTCCCGTTTTTTCAGTCGAATTCGATTTTGCTCCTTTTTTTGTGTGCACTTCCTTCTTAGTCCTGATCTCTCCCCCCCCCCCCCCCCCCCCCCCCTCACTCTCTTTCTCTTTTCCCCCCCCCCCCCCCCCCCCCCCCCCCCCCTTGTATTGCTCATACCATTTGGCGACTCTGTAAAATGTCCAGAAATAGAAGACTCCATCTCTGCGACATTTTCTCACGTCTGGCTTTTTCTGTCGTTGTGTGTGGATGATTTTCTGGTTCTGGCTTTTTTGTAAAGTTAAACTCGTTCCATGTGTCGCAGCTTGACTTTTTCGATTTTTTGTTTGTTTGGTTGGGTTGGGGTTTTTTTGTAATGTGATTTTCGTGCCCTACTTTTCGCATTTTTGTGCGGGACAGCGCGCATAACATGCGTTTCGCAAACACGCACACCCATGCACACTTGCACACATGCGCACGGACGTGCACACGCACGCACATAACATGCGTTCGCACGCGCGTATGTACACAACACGACACGCACACACACACGCACGCACGCACGCACGCACGCACGCACGCACGCACGCACGCACACACCACGCACACACACACGCACACACACACGCACACAACACACACACCACACACACACACACACACACACACACACACACACACACACACACACACACACACACACAACGCAGAAAGACCGAAATTGGAGAAGAACTCGTCCATGTTCTGAATGGAAGAACATTACCCCTAGTTCTATGAATAGTGTCTAAATGTAAAAAAGACTGTTTGCCCCTGACAGCACAATGATCCAGCGACTACAATTAGCAGATCTGGCCAGAGAACGGGTTGTTTGTGCAGGCCTACTGACAGCGGGAAATGAGCAAGACTGCTGCTTGGCCAGAAAAAGGAAACGCCGGAAAACGAAAGCGAAAGTAGCGCTGATGAGCTCAATGGGGGCCATGAAAGTGACGTCACTTTCACACTTCCCCCTCGTCTTCCTTTTTTTCTTCCCTCCTCCTCCCCCCTCCTTCCTTTTTTTCTTCCCTCCTCCTCCCCCCTCCTTCCTTTTCGATACTTCCCCTTTTTCCACGTGAGAATGAATCGGTTTCCGTTGGTCTGTTTTTCTGTCTCTTTAAAATTTTATTTCTCTCTCTCTCTCTCTTCTCATCTCTCTCTTCCCTCTCTCTCCTCTCCTCTCTCTCTCTCTCCCCCACACACACACAAATACACACACACACACCGCCTGCGCGTGCACGCACACACTCCTCACTCTCCACACACAAACACACAACACACCCCACACTCTCTCTCTCACCCTCCCTCCCACTCCCCACACAAACACACACACACAACACTAAACACCTCTGTCTCTCATTTATCATACTCTCAACTTATTAGTCCACTTCCACAAACCCTCAATAAACACATCACACACACACACACACTACAAGACACTCACACATCACAACATCACACACAACAAACACACACAATCAACAAACACACTTTAAACACAAAAACAGATCTATATCGATTAGTGTTTTGTCATGTTTACATACTCGTCAACAGTGATTATTTTAGGTAACCGGATAGTAGCAACAAAGAAGCAAACACAATTTTAATATAGTCTGGATGAATCAGATTTCACGACAAAGCTGAACTACATAGGTAAAGGAAGGTGATGAAGTGGACAGGGAACAAGGGGCACGTGGAGTGAACAGTTGATGAAGAAAGGAGGGTTGGAGGGGAAAAGAAACCAACCTCAGAGGAATAGAGAGACAAACAGAGAGACAGACACACAGACGGATAAAGCAAAAGTGGAAAATTATCGTCATTTCCACTTTGTTTTGTTTTCTGCACAGCCATTTTCTCCACGCTGGGCAATGCCCCCCACACACCAGCCCAGCGCTGTGAACCCAGGCACCTCCAGCACACGTGCCACTTTGCCCCTGGTTGACCCCCCTTCTCTTTGTGCCTCCACACTGGCCCGCTCACCAGGAAAAACAGTGGGGACAGAGACAAAAGTGGGAATCGCCCAACTGACGATCCGTGCCGAGTCAACTCGAGCGCAGCACACGTTTGTGCACACACACACACACACACAGACTAAAAACAGTTGGCTAGTGGTGTACCTTTTGACGGCTTGGGACTTCCGAAAGGAGATGGAAAAAAAAAAAGCCCAAACAATCCTTTGTGTTGAAATTGTAGTAGCATTGAGGACAGTCGATTTTCCTTCTGTTTACATTCAGCAAAAATACTGGGAAAGAGCCGAACTGGCGCAAATGTGGAAATGATCCTTTATGAGGAAGACGCTGGCAGACTCGTATTCCAGACTTTGAAGATGTGGGGAGGGAAATGGGGCTGAAGTTGGGGCTGTTTAAAACATCAAAGACCTTGTCAATCATCCAATGATCCGCCTCGCTGATTGTGGCCCTCACCTGCGTTCACCGCCTGCTTGCCTGATTTCTTCCTGTAGTGCTCGTGTAGTTGGTTGGCTTAGATTTTGATGCTGCTAGTTAATGCCTACTTGACCTCAGAGCCCTGTGATGCTTTCCCGTCATCACTTTCCGCGTAACTCTGAAGTCAGCGAGGTGGAGAAAGATTGGCGGGTAGCCACGATAATTTTGATGTTGCTGTTGTTGTTTGAGCCAGATTGTCAATACCTTCAGTGACGATAAAAGAGAATATTTTCTGATGTAGTTGATAATAAATGAAAGGGGTAGAAACCCAGGGGTGCTCTTATTAAGTCCATTAACTAACTCTGAATTTTGTTCGCCTACAAAACCCCTTGCTGGAATATTGCCACAGGGTGGGCACAAGTTATTTCCCCTTATTCGAGATCTACATCACCAGAGCTTTTTCCTTGGAGGTTTTCCCCTAGCCTGTGGTCTTTCATCAACCATTTTGTGCACTTTTCTCTACACTTCAACCCACGCTGTATCAGTCTTGTTGTTCGGAGAACATGCACAAAGTTGGGATATTTGGAAGAAAAAAAAAGTTTCTGGAGAAATACTCAGGTCACTGATGTAGGCCTTAGACATAGGTTTGTAATGACAGTCATTCGATATCAATCACTGACACAAACACAAACTCCCCTAAGTATCGTGATTCAAGGTAGAAACGCGGGAAATAAGACTGGTCAAACAAACAAACAAACAAACAAAAAAGCCTCATGTCCATGTATGTATGTTAGTCCGTCGTTTTCGACGATGACCTCCAAAACAGCAGAGGAGGCAGCTGCTGTTTCAGAAATTGGGCAGAAATTTGATTATAGTGGAGATGCCTTGCCCACAGTACATCCCCACTCTCTCGGCCAAGTGGGCATAAGGACAGTCAGCGTTGGAGATGTTCTCCAAAGGCCAACTAGCCCCCAGGGCTGCAGCACATAAGGACTGTGCAAGTCAAGCCTCCCATGTCCGTGTGAACATTGAATAATCAAAGTTTTTGGCCATCGTTCAACTCAAGATTCACTTACATATCAAACAAAGTCAGTGTTCGCTAAGGTTTTAAAACTCGCAAGGTTTAACTAAGGTTCACTTCGATGTCATACAGTTTTGAAGTTCGACAAATGTATACTGAACGAATCACTGAGATATATAACATCCTCCGAGTTTAACCACACTGAACATACGGTGTACTAATAACAACCCCATAGTGAATGAAAATTAAAGTTACTGTTCATTTAAACATAAACATGCCCCAGTTTGAGCATGATTCATCTGGAGATTCATTTCAATATGAAACAACCCCCAAATCAGTCACATTAAGTTTTTCTTACTAAGAGATACAATGTTCGACAAAACCAGACTCAGTTTACTAATAGATGGAGGAAGTTCGCCCAATATGAACATCTGATGTTTATACGTTCTGGTAATATGCATCAGGACACAATATGCATCTTGTGCATCATATTAAGTGGACTAGAAGGAAGTGGTAAGGTGTGTGTGTGTGTGTGTGTGTGTGTGTGTGTGTGTGTGTGTGTGTGTGTGTGTGTGCAGATTTTGTTGCTGCTTGGGTTGGTTTCAACAGAACTTAGTTATGAATTAGCGCCCAGTGCCATTCACGTGATAACTCTCTCTCTCTCTCTCTCTCTCTCTCTCTCTCTCTCTCCTCTCTCTCTTCTCTCTCTCTCTCTCCTCTCATCTCTCTCTCTCTCATCTCTCTCTCTCTCTCTCTCTCTCTCGCGCGCGCGTATGTGTGTGTTTTATGTTTTATTTTGTAAAAAGTCTTTTATATCGAGGATAATGGAATAAGCACTTATTTGCTTGTGTGTGTGTGTGAGTGTGATTTGATGGGTTAAATAAACGCACTACTGAGAATTGACACGCTTGTATCAGTGCGACCCGAAAAAAGGCATCATCTCAAAATGTGGAGAGAGGAAAAAAAAATAATCCTACCATGTCTTCTTGTCACACTGATGTACCATCAGCTTCATCATTTTTTTTTCCAACCACCGAGACTCGAAGAATAAAAAAGAAGTATAAAGATTGTTTGGATGGGTTAAGAGAAAGTTCATAACCTCTCTCTGCCTCTGCCTTGTCTGTCTGTCTCTCTCTGCCTATGTCTCTCTGTCTGTCTCTGTGTCTGTCTGTCTCTCTGTGACTGTGAATGGCATCATTTGATGTGCTGGAAGTGACGTTCAACGAATAAAAGCCATTGCCGTTGTTTACTGTCCAAAAAAAAAGAGGAGGGGAGAAAGAAAAGAAAAAGGGAAACATTAAAAAAAAAAGAAAAGAAAACTAGCATTCGCGCTAAACAAGAAAATAGGAGGCGAAAAAAAAGGAGGAAGGGGGAGAGGGGCTGTGGGGGGGGAGGGGGGAGGAGGGGGGAAAGAGGAGGGGGGGGGGGGGGGGGGGGGGGGGGGGGGGGGGGGGGGGGGGGGGGGGGGGGGGGGGGGGGGGAAGAGTGGGTAGGGGAGCTGGAGGAAGAACATAAACTAGAAACTGACAAAACGGAAGAAGATACACAGGCTTTTCCGTCCTCCTTCAATGACTGTCACCCAGCGTTAAAAATAAACTGTCTACGATCATGTAACGCACGGAAGTAGGAAATCGATACACACTTCTCATCAGCACCCCTACGCCGTCTAGTCCCCCTCCCCTCCCTCCAACACGCACACACATCACTGCGCGCGCGGGTACACACACACACACACACACACACACACACACACACACACACACACACACACCACACACACACACACCCACACACACACACACACACACACACGCACGCTCTCTCTCTCTCTCTCCTCCTCCTCTCCTCTCCTCTCTCTCTCTCTCTCTCTCTCTCTCTCTCTCTCCTCTCCCCCCCCCTCTCTCTCTCTCCCTCTCTCTCTCTCTCTCTCTCTCTCTCTCTCTCTCTCTGTGTTCATCTCCAGTCTTCTCACAGATTCCACTCAGGCCGTACAGGTAGTGACGTTATTTGCATTCAAGTTTTCACATTGAGTGTCAAGAAAACGTTGTGCAACTTTGGCGTGGGAGCAGTGATAACCATATAAAGGCTTGGGCGCATCTGATCACACGGGCGCATTTGAACGCATTTGCACAAAATGTGTAACTAGTATGAGAGCATGCATGCCTGTGCACGCAGGCACACCACACGCACACGCACACACTCACACACACACACACACACCCCACACACACACACACACACACACACACACACACACAACACACACACACACACACACACACACACACACACATTCATGAAGTGTACATGTGGATGGGAGGAGTACGCATTGTTCTTACTTTTAACTCCATCTTCATTGATTTTTGGGGGGTAGAAAAAAATACAGAGACAGAGAGAGAGGGTGTTGGAGAGGTGTCTGATTAAGGTCTATTAAGACAGGGAATCAAAATCAGAACAGATAATGAAATGGCTTTCTCCTGACACGACATCAGGCTATACCTAGCAACAATCGTAAAGTATCTATTTTGGATTTATTTCCTTTTTATGTGAGCATTACTTTTGTAGCCCATATAGATCCGTTATAGTGCTTTAGGAAAGTCTTCAAGACTATTGTGTTACTGCCTGTATTCAAGATCAAGCGAGATTCTTTTCCATCGATTTGCCCGCAATCAAATGGCTACGTATTAAGTTAACCGAAAAAGGGAGGACTGTGTGAAGAAACCCGAATTACGATACGCACGTGCATGCATACACAAGCATGCACGTGAGCACTCCCTACCCCTTCTCTCTCTCACACACACACGCACGCACGCACGCTCTCTCTCTTTTTGTTTCATTCTCTCTATCTTTTTCTCTCTTTCCTTCCTTCTGATCACTTTCATGCCCTTGCTAAATTATAGTATAGACCCCCTCTCTTCCCCTCCCCCAAACAACAGCAAAAACCCACAACACAACCAAAGAAACAGCCCTACCCCCCTCAAAAAGCCTCACCAACCCCACCCCCCTCCCTCCCCCGAAAACCCTAAATAACAACCGCCCCCCCCCCCCCCCCCCCCAAAAAAAAAAAAAAACCACAAAAACCCCAAAACAAAACAAACGAAATCAACAACAACAAAACAAAACAATAACCTTGTAGCGTATTCCGAAATGTCATAACTCACCCTTATGTCGAGATGCTCTCCGCATGCATGGACTTTCTTTCTTTCTTTCTTTTTAAGTTTAGTAACACTTTTTCCAAAGAAATGTTTTATCCTGGGCTGGTCTGCTGTTTTCTTTTGAGCTTTTTCCTGCCCTTGGACAATGAACAATGAAGCTATATCTGGACGTACATCCTTCATGATCCCCATAAGTTACAGAATGGGCCAAAGGTTCGACATGGAATTTCTCCTTTCGCAGATCAAGAATGAAAACATTCCACTTATGCGGAATCGGTGTGACCATTCTTCACATAAGGATTAGTCTGGAAATCCCCCACTTACAAATCGAAGGGGAAATTCTCCACTTACAAATCGATGTGGAAACCCTCCACTTGCAAATGAATGTGAAAATTCCCCAAGTAAGGATCGATGTGGGAATCCTGCATCTGTGGATTGTCAAGGATATTCTAAGTATACTGTTCGAAATGGACGTTCTCCGTTTTTAGATCAATGTGGAAGCCTCTTCCTTCTACACATTGATGTGCAGAAAATGGCCAAAGAACAAAGAACAATTTCACCCTCTCGTTCTTCATGGAGCCGCTAAATTGTTGATGCCTTTCAAGGTTGTCAAGACAAAGTTAATGACCTCTAGCGGAGATGGCAGTTAAATGTTGCATAGTATACCGTGGACTGCTCACTTGGCGCCAAGTGTAGTGATGAGTATTGATTGCCGGCGTCTCCTTTCGCGAAAAATAATCCCCGCCTGCACTCCTGCCTTCCCCTAACATACTGATGCTGGCGCCAAGGGTCGAATAGTTTTTCTCTGTTGCTGGATGTCTGTCTGTCTGTCTGTCTGTCTGTCTGTCTGTCTGTCTGTCTGTGCTGTCTGTCTGTCTGTGTGTGGTGTGTGTGTGTGTGTGTGTGTGTGTGTGTGTGTGTGTGTGTTTCTGTTTTTGTGACTCTTTCGGTGTGTCCCCCACCATAAATGCGCCTGTATACCATCTCTACGTTTTGTGAAAGAAAATGACAGAGAGCAAGAGAGAGAGAAGAGAACTCGAAGGAGAGAGAGAGAGAGAGAGAGAGAGAGAGAGAGAGAGAGAGAGAGAGAGAGAGAGAGAGTGAGTTTGTAATTCTACCCCTTAATTTTTTTTTCTTCAAACATATCAGTTGCAAGATGATTATCCGCAATTCATGATTTGATCCCAAGCATTTTCCTACACCATCTGAGATCGCTGACCGGCTGGGAGTTCAACCAGTTCAGATGCTGTCTGTAAAGGAACCACCCAGTTTTACTCATGATAGGTGTTGGTGATTGAAAAAGCAACCCAGTAAACAAACAAATAGTACCAACGGTTCTTGCTGATTACTCAACAGGTTATAACATAACTCTGCCCTGGTGCTGCTTTCTCTCTGAACAACATTTACATATCACTGATTTGAGTTACATGATGGATGATGGTAAGAGGATCTCATATCTCTGCAGTAAATAAATATGCTCGCACATGGGCGCGCGCGCGCACACCCCCCCCCCCCCCCCCCCCCCCCCCACACACACACACACTCTTACTTTTCTCTCTGTGTGGACAGTTACTAGTTTGTCACTGTTTTAATTGCAGCTTTGAACCGAAATTTTTATTAGATTAGTGTCTGAGAAATGCAAACAAAATAAGCGTAACAATCCCACAAACTTAAATTAAAAAACAACAACAACAACGCACACAACAACAAACAAAAACACTGTAGAACTCGTTGTGACCCCAATACCCACCCCCACCCCCTCCCTGAAAACAAGACAGTGTACAGCAAAATAATGCGATAAAATACACCACAGTACAAATACTACATTGAGATACGATGAAATGCTCTACACTACAGTACAGTACATTCGAATATATGACACAATACAGTGCAGTACACTACAATACAGCGCAATACAAAAGAACACAACTCTTTAATTAAAGACATGACTGGAATTCACAACTGTGCCTGAAATTTCATCTCGGAGAAATCTTTCAGTTCCCAAAACACACACACACACACACACACTCTCCTCTCTCTCTCTCTCTCTCTCTCTCTCTCTCTCTCTCCTCTCTCTCTCTCTCTCCTCTCTCTCTCTCTCTCTCTCTCTCTCTCTCTCTCCTCTCTCTCTCTCTCACACACACACACACACACACACACACACACACACACACACACACACACACACACACACACCCCACCCCCACCCCCAATCCACCCTATCTCACTCATTCGAGTCACAGGCTTGCTCTTCTTACATTCTTTCCGGGCAGTTCTTAGGATTGCAGCAAACTAGTAACGTGAATCAAAGCATTTAATCTCCCCTCCTCTCCTCGCTGCTCCTCTTTTCTGGCTCCTACTGTCTGTCAAACTCTTGCTTTCTTGCTCCAGTCTTCCTTCCAACTCTTCTCTTCTTTCTGAGACAAGTTTGTAATCGATCCCTGTACCCGTCAACTTTAACCGTTAGCTCCCATCCCCTATCCCCTTCCTCCCCTCTCACCTTTCTTCTTCTCTCCTCCCTACCCCACCCCCCACCCAACATACATCCCCTCCCCACTCCCGTTCCTTTTCTTCCGTACGCTCACTTCTGGTTCTGTCTCTCCCTCCCCGCTGTCCTCCTCCTCGTCATCTTCTGTCTCTCTCTCTGCACTGTCGTGTATACATCTAGAGTCAAGTTTTCGTTTGTTTGCTTTTCCTCAACTACATGAGGTGGCAGAGAAAGGGTGGGTTGTTGTGGGGGCTGGGGCTAAGGGTGAAGGGATTGGGGAGGTTGTGGTGCAGAGAGAGAGAGAGAGAGAGAGAGAGAGAGAGAGAGAGAGAGAGAGAGAGAGAGAGAGAGAGTTGTAAAATAGTTCCACGCAGTTTTTGTCCTTTCATCTGACTGTTATTTTCCTCTCTCTCTCTCTCTCTCTCTCTCTCTCTCTCTCCTCTCTCTCTCTCTCTCTCTCTCTCTCTCTCTCTCTCTCTCTCTGTCTCCTCTGTCTCGTGTGTGTGTATCTCTCTGTCTCTCTGTGGGTGTCTCTCTCTCCTGCCTCTGTGTGTGTTTGTGTATGAGTGAGTGAGTGAACCACTGATGAAACTGGTGACTCAACAAAGATACTTTGGCAGAGTGTCTTCTGGCAATCAAGGCCTTGAATCATTGTTACTATAACGCCTTCACCCCCCCCCCCCCTTTACTTCCCCCCCGTGTTTCTCAACCCCCTCCACCCCCATTCCCTCCTGTCCTGAAGCAGCCTTGACCGTGTGTGGTCATTGAACTGCCCTATATATCTACTTGGTAGCCCTCTGCTCCTTTATGTGTCAGTTCTGTGTGGTTGTTCTGGCCTCTTTGTACACTGCGTTCTTCTGTTCCTTTGCCTTTTTGTGTGTCTGTCTCAGCATATGCCTCTCTATCTGCCTGTCTGTGTACCTATTTAAGTTTTAAAAGACAGGGGGAAAGGGGTATGCATGTATGTGGTCATAGCCTACTAGTATCCGAGACTCTTGCTGGATAAGTACTCTACTAATCAGTATTATTGTTATCATCATTGTCATTGTTGTTTTTGTTATTGGTAGTCGTGTCAAGTACTAAAAGTAGTAGGGTTTCATAGGTTGATTGATGTATGTAGTGTTTGTTTAAATGAGTGTATGAATCACCGAATGTATACATTGTTGAGTGGTTCATTAATTCGATATTCAGATGGATTGACTAACCATATCCTCTGTGTGTGTGGGTGGCTTGTGTGTGTGTGTGTGTGTGTGTGTGTGTGTGTGTGTGTGTGTGTGTGTGGTGTGTGTGAGTGGTGTTGTGCAGGCGTTTGTGGCCACAGGCACCAATCTCCAGTTAAACTTTTCGGCCAACGCCTGGTCAGACAGAGCGGAGGACCGGGTACCTACCCGGGAGTTTGTCAACTTTGACAGGGAGCCTGGCAAGGTCAGTCAGTCAGTGATGTGTAGACATGGGCTCTGCTGCTGCTGCTGTTGCTGCTGTATTGTTCCGCTTGTTTGTCATTCCTAGTCTTTGTTTGCTACTTGTATAGATACAGGGTTTTGGGGTTGGTTTTTTGTTGTTGTTTTTGGTTTTTCTGTATTTTTCCCAGCCCCAAGGTTTACCGATGGTGAGATTTTTGCGTATGCGACCACCATTAAGGTAGGTGCATTACGACTTCGGGGGATGGTCTAAACACGACACCAGTAGTGTGCATGTAAAAAGAAAACCAACCCTCATCTCTTCTTACCGTTACACCCTGGTCTGTTCTTCCAAAAGGCAAAGGAGGTTCTGACGTGTGCGCAAGATGTTCTACGCATGTTGGCACATAGGACCACGGTTTATATTCTCATACAAAGGACTTTAGGGGAAGTGGAGTCGGTACTGAAGATATCCCCAGGAGAAAAAAACAAATCCCTTCAAACGTGTGCCTCAGTGGTGGCTCGAACCCGGGCCGTCAGATCGCTAGTTCAACTTTATAACCACTAGGCTATCTTGCTCCCCTTAGAGTACACACAACACACACACCACAAACACACAACACACACCACACACACAACAAAACACACACACACACACACACACACAAGCACAGAGGTGGTGGTGTGTTTTGTTGTTGTTGTCTTCGAGTGAACAGACGTAAAATCGAAGACAACAACAACAACAACAACACACACACACACACACACACACATCAATTCTTCTCAAACCACTATCAACACACACACACACACACACACACATCCATCTCTCCTCTCTCTCATCTCTCTCTCTCTCTCTCTCTCTCTCTCTCTCTCTCTTCTCTCTCTCTCTCTCTCTTCGCTTCAAATCCTACTGTCCATGCAGTACTTGCACTGTCAATGCAAAAGAAGCTGCTGCCGCCAGTACTTATGCCCTAAAGGCGCAGTCATCACGGTCAAGAACAATGCATTAGAGGGAGGCATCCAAGAAGTCTGACTTGCCGGCCAGTCAGTAAGCTCGCTAAAGCGGTCTCAGTTCTATCTCAAAGAACAGCAAGGGAGAGGCCATCCAGTGGAATGTTGCGACTGGGTCAAGCACAACTATCTAGAGCCCATATTTCGTACATTGTTGATAAGAGGGAAGGACCGTAGACTAGATGGGTAAAAGAAATGAGAGATTGTTTTCCGACGAGTGATGACTCAAAAGACAAAACAAAACTTATTAGGCGGTAACTACAAAAGCTAAAATTTCATTTGTTTTGTTGTAAGATGAAATTGGATCATTCCGCTTGTATATTTATCTTCAAAATGACCAAAGTATAGGTATTTTTTTTTTAGGAGAAACTACTTAACTAATTTTTATGTTTTTTGTTTTAAAATGTATAACAGTATTTATGTCACACAATCTAACACACAAGCAACCAACATTAATGTTTTTTAAAAAAGACAACTACAACATATACATTTATTCATAAAAACACTACAGTAATGTCACACACAGAGAGAGAAGAGAGAGAGTGAGGATGAGAGAGTGGAGTGAGGGGGCGGTATCGGAGCGTGCTAAACTTAGCCTCCGCGGAATCATCGCCATGTAAACTTGCCTTCTGGACAATACTTTTTAATTATGTTTTTTGAAAAAACACGTTTTATGTTATTCGCAATAGTAAAAGAAAACAAGTTTTTACGGTAGGCATAGAATAAAGGATTCTAACAACAGCTAAAGAACGGAAATTTTCAGAAGAACGTGTTATTCTAAAACTTTGAATTTCAGATTTGAAATGTGCACACACATTCCCACAGCAGAATGTGTCCGAGGTATGGGTATGTACTGGAAGATTTAGTACATAGTGCTTGGAGTTCATGAATTTTTTAATTAATTTCCTAATCGGCTGAGAATTAAAATGAACTTATTTGCTGTTGTTTTAACATTTTTCTTCGCATGCGTACAAAAAAAACAAAACAACAAAAACAAAACAAAAGAAGTTGAAGAAAGCTTTGGTTTTACAACTTAAACTGCCTAGATATTATGAGGTCTTGAAGTTTGTTCGTTTTTGTCCTTCACGTCCCCACCCTTTACTAGTTGTTAGTTTGTGACTTTCAGTTTGTTTTCATATTCGTTTGCTGCATCCGTACTTCACTGTCTGTTCAAATCATTAATTTGTTCAGCAGCCCCCTTCTTGATTGGGCCAATGGCCTCTTTATGAATAAAAGATTCAGAGTTCTCTATCTTGCCTGTCCGTCTGCCTCTCTCGCTATTTATCTCTCTCTCTCTCTCTCTCTCTCTCTCTCTCTCTCTCTCTCTCTCTCTCCTCTCTCTCTCTCTCCCCTCTCTCTCTCTCCCTCTCCTCTCTCCCTCTCTCTCTCTCTCTCTCTCTCTCCCCCAGCTGGAATTTCAAGTGGTGCATCAGACAATGTATTGCCGGAACTCACTTTTAGCATGTGCTCTTCCCCTCCATGTAATGCAATACATTGGCCGGGCTCCCCCTCCCCTCCCTCATGAATCCCACAGTTCTTGGATGAAGGCGAAAAGCCGACGCCATTGATCTCTGTCCAGCGCCACTTTATGCCGAAAGACGATAGTTTCCTCTCATGAAAGAATGTCTTTCCCTCTTTTTGTCAGGAGCTCGTTTTGTTCAGTACGATTTCTTTGAGGAAGTGGTTGCTCTGATTCGAAACGAAGATTAAAAGATACATCAATGTTTGTTAAAAGTAATGGAATGCAAAACACACAACCATTCTGTGTTGCTCTCTCTCTCTCTCTCTCTCTCTCTCTCTCTCTCTCTCTCTCATCTCTCTCTCTCTCTCTCTCTCTCTCTCTCTCTCTCTCTCTCTCAGCACACGCGTGCGTGCGTGTGTGGGAGGGGGGGGGGGGGGGGGTATGTGTTCTTGAGCCATGTTGTGTGTGTAGGGGGAGGGGTGGGGGGGGTTCTTCTTATAAATACTCCCAGTCTCCTAGGTTGTCATCAGGAACAGAAATATGAGCAGTCTGTGTATCAAGTTGTCCCCCCTCCTACTGATGACGCTTCGTGACGGAATCCTATTGAGTCTCCAAAGTGACAGACGATCTCTCCCAGCAGGACTGATCCTAATAGGTACAAGTATAGAATTGTCCTCTTAATTGTTGACAAGGGATAGCCCTAGCCAGCGAATATCATGGGTAGACCTTACTTCATTAACATTCACTCCGAACAGCAAGGAGCCCAGACAAACGAAGAAGACTAAGTTTATGGAGATTAGTATTGCGTGCTTAATTGCGTGGATAATTGCTATACATCGGATGAGATTAAACGCACAGACAGTAACATTGACTGTTTGAAGAAAGGAGCCTGGGTCAACGAGATTCGTCTGCGGCAATGAGTCAAGTTCGTTTACAAGACGCAGCTTTTAGTGGAGGAGACTAAAGCTGGAGGGAGTGATCTGGAAAGATCAGAAGCACTATCATAAAGAGCGAGACAGAACTCTTGCTACACACGGTGGAGGAGGGTGCAGCTCGGAAAAGTAGCGCCATCAATGATCAAATCATACCTTCCTCTGATTCTTTAGCAGACTGAACTTTGGAGATAAAAACGGCTTGAGAGCTGGGTATCTATAACTTCGTGTTATGTAGTTGGTGTAGTGACAAAAATTGCCGTTAAGAGATGTCCAGAGTGAAGACTGTGTTGTGCTCGGGTGATGTAGATCTGTCGTGTACCCCTTGATAATTGTAGGCGTACTCTTTCCCAGCTGAGTCACGGAAATTAAGCGCTTGCCATATAAATACTTTCTTTTTTCTTTTCTTTCCTTAAAGTTGGATATATTCTGAGTATAGACCCGAAATAAGAAAAAACAGGGTTGAGTTTGTATGACCAAAGTAAACTCTTGAAAAAGAGATCTTATTTTTTTGGTTTTGTTTTGTTTCTTCTACTTCTCAGTTATTGAGTGCAAAACCAGGGGAACATTTTGCAAGACCGAGTAATTACCCGGACTGGGTGCACACACGCTCTGTGAAAGAATTAAACTGCTTTGTATCATGTTGCAAAGGTTTGAAGAATTAGAAACTTGGGGGTGGGGGGCAAAAAAGGGCGAATATAAAAAAAAAACAGCAGCTCCAGATCTTCTAGAACAAAACTCAGTGAATACCAAGGTGGGAGAGGGGGGGGTGGACATAGGGAAAGAAGAGAAAGGCGGAGCAGAGGGTTGAGTGATATGGCCAAAGGGAGTCGTTAGGAAAACCGACTGCAGTTACTTGTTATTTAATTCTTGTCAAGCGCCTGAAAATGAGAAAATTATAGGGTGCTTTTCTTGTTGCCCTCAGTTTCCTTCTTTAAATGTCATTTTCTTCATCTTGCCTCCACACCCAGGCTAATTCAGACGTCCCTCCTCTTCTGCAACATATTCTTTGTTCTGCCCTGACCCCATTCGTAGTTGGGTTTTTTTCTGTCCTTTTTTTCTTTCTTATTTACCCCAAACCCTGATCTGGCCTCTTGTGTTGAAAGTTATGTAGTCTATTTGCAACACACCTTTCTCTCCAGCTAAAGTGACATGTAACTGTTGTCCTAAGATGCCTGCAACATGAGCAGGAAACGTAAGATTCCATTAGCGTTTGTTATTTAGAACCAATGTAACGATAGTGGTTTTAGGTGTTGAAAATGTGCCTGTGAATGCTTAAGTTACAGAGACTACAGTGTTGAAAGGTACACAGAATTTGACCATGTCTTCAGAACGAAGAGTAGGACTTTGCCATGTTCGTAAGGAAATAAAATGAAACTTTATGTTTTTAAATACATTGGAAAATAGTTGTGATGTCTTCAGTTACGTAGAATACGATATGTCATGTTCTGATGAACATAAAAGGGGACCATAGATCTAGTATGATCTGTAGATGAGTGGACCGTAATCATGCTGTCCTATTTTCTGTCCTATGTCCTGATGATAACTTCGTTATGGACAGAAGAAGACGTCAGGATTGTAGTCCTTGCACCCCTAGCATTTCTTAAGGCACAAGGGTTACGAAGCAATCTCCAGCGTAAAAGGACCATAGCAGTGTTCTGTAGATGTATGAAACGCCACCACAGTACCGTAAAATACATGGACTAGTAGTAATTTGAGAAATGAACTCGGTTGAAGTATGTGAAATGCTATAAGTATGACTTAAAATTCATGGAATAGCATAATGGTGGTCTAAAGAGTAGGAAGTACCAATTTTCTCACCAAAAAAGGCTACTCGGATGTGTCAAAAATACAGTAAAGTGTACAACATTATCATGAGGATGCCCTAAACTCTTAGTGCCAGTCCTTCTGCACTGTGTTACGCCTGGCGTGATCATGCTTTCAGTAATACATTAGATTGTCAAAGACAGATTGATATAAAACGAAAAAAGGCCTTTGTTTGGAAATGCAAGAACAAAAAAAAGCAAGCAGATGATTTCACACAGACTAATGATTTATTTTCCCAAATGTTACGAGTCCTAAACGCAGGTATTTGCCAGTCACATCTGCTGATTGTGTCTCTTTCAAAAAGCCGTATAATATACTTGCACTCACACACTGTGAATTGTGCGTGCGAGTTAACGTGTGTATATTATCAGAGCTTTCAACACAGACTTGTGATTATTACTGTTTGTAGATATGGCCTTTGTAGTCAGGAATGAGCCCACTATGGGCATCAGAATTTGTGTTGCAATGTTACGGGAACACACACACACACACACACGCACGCACGCACGCACGCACGCACGCACGCACGCACGCACGGAGAGGAGAGAGAGAGAGAGAGAGAGAGAGAAGAGAGAGAGAGAGAGAGAGAGAGAGAGAGGTGTTTATAGACAGTTTTCAAATTTAGAACAGAAAGGCAAGAAAATGCTTTTATTTTTAACGCAGCATTTGTGTAGAGTCTGTGGTCAAGCAGTTGACCTGAATTAAACTAGGAGACCCTACAGTGCAATATCATAGTCTTACTCTGTAGATATCACCTAAGTAGAAATTATACAGACTTGCCCGCTTTACAAGCCTACACAGTAATGCCAGTGTACTTAGAGTCTGTGTAACCTCAGTATATCGGAAACGAAAAAAGAGAAGAGCGCACAAATCATCAACACCAATCTAAAGCATTTTCTCTCCCTTCAAATATTTTGGATGATTTATCTGACTTTGTCCCCTCCCTAACTCTGTGGAAGCCAAGTCAACGCATGTACTTTGAAACTAACTTATGGCCAACAGCTCATCAGTCCAGCTTGTTTGGAAAACAACTCTTAAAGCGAATTATGAAACGTCATAGTTGATTTCCAAAGGGACACAAAGCCAAAACATGTTAAAGCTTAAATAAACTATTAATAACAAAGGTATTTGCGGCAGAGCCATGTCGGTTTGTGTTATTAGGTAGAATCATTGATTCCATAATTTGTTACATGGTCATCAATAAATGCTTATTTGATGTAGACTCTCCATCCTGGTGTGCAAAAGTAGCGAGCGTCGGAACCTAAAGAGCAAACTTTAAGTGGCATGCCATACCTTTCCTCCCTTTGTGAACATCCAAAACTGTGATTGCGTGAAGAACGGCAACTTTTCCGAGAGAGAAAATCATGACACCCTGTTTAAACTTCGCACAGCACGTCTCCCTTTTGTAGAGATCATGCTGATAGTTTTGAATGGTCATCTGTGGAGTGATTTTGCGTTTTTCTCATCTGTTAAGTTGAATCAAGATCCGTTCATAACGATTCACCTGCAGAAAGTACCGCAAAGGCACCAGCCATGCCAACACAATGTGTGTTCGGTGTAGTGGTAAGCGGATGCCCGTGTTCTCACAAAATTTCGGTTTCAAGCGTTTTCCCTCTTAGAGGGACTTTGATGTACAATAGATATAGTAAGAGATACATTATTTGTTGGTTGTTGTGGGGTTTTTTCCATATAACCATGTACGTTAATGGTTTTGCAACTCCATTGAATATACCTGATTTTGTTTTATCAGGCATTGTTTTGTAACGCTTGCTGCTGGAGACAGAGCTCTCTCTCTCTCTCTCTCTCTCTCTCTCTCTCTCTCTCTCTCTCTCTCTCTCTCTCTCTCTCCCCAATAATGGCCAAAGCTGAGATAGATTGTGCTGTGGAGACAGTCTGAATGGAGTGCAAAACTGAACTGAAAATAATATGGAACAAAAAACTTGAAACTGAATATCAATCTGATGATGGCCGATTCAGGTTCCGCCGACATTTTCAAAACACGCACCGAATTTAATCAGTCACATGAAAAGAGTCTGACAATTGGAATGAATTACCTGCAAGAAAACAGTGGCATGTCTAAAAGAAATCAGACAAGAAAATGTGCAATCTCCTTAAAAACTTTCAAAGAAGTGTAGCAATTTGCTCCTACTCCAGGTTAGGCTATTGAGCAATTTTTGGGTCAAGATCCGATGTCGTGACTGCATAACTCATTCCGCCGATTTAAAACTAAAACAATAAAAGTAACAGGGGAAAAGTCGTTAGCCTATTAACGTAGACAGATGTTACGATTTATGCACATTACATTATATTGTGTATAACGTGTTTGGTTCTGCGAAGTAGAATGTGCAGGACCTGCTAATCGTTTACGCTCCTTGAAAGGTTGCATTCAGTTCATTCCAGTTGTCTATAGCCCTCCTTGACTTCACCGGTCAGATTTCAGCGTGAACAAAACCGACCACAACTCAAGTGAACGTGTTGACAGTATCTAAATGAAGACAGGACAACTGAAAAGCAGAGCCTAGTAAATAGAAACTAGTTAACACATGATCATTAGCTGTTAAACCCAGTGGATGGCCCTAGCGTGGGCTTACATTACCAGACAAAAGTTGAAACGCTGTTTTGTGTACAGTCCTGTCTGAAGTGTTATGTCCCTTTCGTAAATAGACATAACTGTTACATAAATCTTTTGTGTTAACTCTCTCTCTCTCTCTCTCTCTCTCTCTCTCTCTCTCTCTCTCTCTCTCTTCTCTCTCTTTCTCTTTCTCCCCCCCCCCCCCCCCCCCCCCTTTACTTTCCTCTGTCTTCAAACATACCTCCATGTATTACAGTCATTAAAAAAAGAAAAAAGAACTCAGCCAAGCTTATCTAGAGTCCTTTTCTGGTCTGTTATGCCAGAGACTATTTTACTTAATATCGTGACGACCTGTGCCATATGCGTATTGGGATTACATCTGAAGTCACCGCAACAAATTTCTAAGCAATGTTATGTTTTGAGTACGTGCCTCTGTTTCTCTTCTTTTCTTTCCTTTCATATTTTTTTCTTTGGTTGGTTTAGGGTGGGGGTTTTTCACAGAGAGAGAGATTTAGAGAGAGACAGGGGCAAGAGGGAAGAGGTCAGAACTCGTACTTAGCGCGGCGAGGCAGCGCCATGCCAAAGCGGGGACAGAAAAGGTAAGGAAAAAGAAACCAGGGGACACCAGCGAGCGGCACGTGCAGGCGTCTGTGCGTCCCTTGTCTTGAAGAGCCAGAGATGGCAGCAGCAGATAAATCAGCCCTCTAACGGACTGCGCTGCAAGCTAGACGCCCTGTCCCGCCCACTACGCCACTAGGGGGAGAGGAGGAGGGGGGGGGGGGGGGTGGGTAGGGTAAGGACGGGAGGTTCAGGGGAAGGGGGGGGGGGGGGGGGGGGGGAAGATACGCTAGTTTCCTATCTGCTTGCTGATCGGGTCTTTTTCCGTCCCTAAAACAAGCAGTCAAGTACCGAGTTGTAGTCTGCTTTGTGAATGATATTGATCCCAGATAGCATTGGCCCATCAGTCAGGTGATAGGAAATACTATTACTCTGTCTCATTGAGTCTCTCCATCAGAGAGAAGAGGGCTGTATTCTGTCGTTATGGACACTGCCCAACTGATTTTGTTCTCAGGCGTTACACCTTACTGAACGATCGCAGCCGTCGTAAGATGGTTATGCAGCATTCTGCGATCGAGCAAGTGTCAGGGGTCGGTGGGTAGTTACTTGTGCCATGAGGCAGCAGCAGGGTGTATCTCATCGACGCCGCTTTTTTTCCCTTCTTCTTCCATTTCCCAAATTTTCTTTTTCTTTCCATCCCCCCCCCCCCCCCCCCCCCCTCCCTTCCCCCCTTAAAGGCTTTCTACGTTATGACAAAGTCAGAAGGCATCCGGTTTTCTTCGAGGGAAAAAAAAGAAAAAAAGACGAGACTTTATCAAAGAAACGTCATGTTGATCCGTTACACCGCTCCCTGCTGGCTTAGTCATTCAGACTGGCAACGTCGTTGATGTTTTGGTAATGTGTGCTGTCAGCAGCATCTCGGTCCCCTGCAGCCCTGTCCCCTCGCTTTCCCCGTCTTCCTTTCTCTGCCTCCTCCATGGGGGTGGGGGGGGGGGGGGGGGGGGGGGGGAGTCAGTTAAATGGCAGTTGTAAATGTATGATACACATAACCTTTCCAGCGACGCAGGCGTGAGACCCTAGTTCTCAGTTTTCTGATGGGGACCGTCTGGCCCTGCGGGGTATGAGAGAGAATGCTGTGAGAGGGAACTGTTAAAGGGATTGTGTTAGAGCAGGGGTGGTGGGGGGTTGGGGGGCTTGAAACTGTTGGGTTACAAACGGGATATCCGCACTAACGGATGTAAAACATTAAATCGCTCTCGTGTAGACGAGGAAGAACTTAATTTTTGGAGTGATTGGCACATTCTGCCATGTAACAAAACTGACGTAAGCGCGAGAAAATAAAACAAAGAACAAAACTGATAATGACAGTCTTTTAAATGAACTATTTGTTTTACGAATGTTTTGTGGTGTTTACATCGGTTTATATGAAGTAAAACACGTGCTAACCATTTTAGAATACATATGTAGGTAACCTATTGTCAAATTGATAAATTTTGATTGTGTTTGTAACCTGCTAGCTATTGCAGCTCAGTTAGGAAAAAGGAGAAAAATGTGAGGGCTTCAAAGAATGAACTAACAGTATCGACTTTGTAAAAGCGGTAGACTTAGTAGTTAGCAGCAGCAGCAGCAGCAGTAGTGATAGTAGTAGTAGTAGTAGTAGTAGTAGTAGTAGTAGTAGTAGTAGTAGTAGAAGAACAATAATAATACATTATCCCGTTTTTGACAACCAAATCTTCCGCTGATACGCTTTTGCGTTTTCGTTACTTCTCTGGTATTGTATTCTTGCTTCCCTCCTGCTACTCCGTTTTTTCCCCCTCAATCTCTCTCATCCTCCCCACCCCCACAAGTCTCGTCTTATCATCTACGCCCCGTGTCCCATTCCTTCTCAAGGCCCAGCGTTTTTCAGGTTTGTCTTTTCAGCCAGCACATCGGCACGTTGGGTTTGCTTTGTCATTCTCTCTTTGCATTTGTCGGTAGTCTGTTAAAAACTGCTGCACGCTTTACGCGCGTGCCCGCATTCAGCATACCCTTACACGTACACACACACACACACACAGAGGGACCAATCAGGATAAGAAGCGTGTGTGACAGAGCGTGGCTCGTGCAATTGTTCGAACAGTGTTATGACCTACTTTGAGACGGACGTATTTAACCGAATGATTTAAGACCAATCAACTTTAATCCCATGGGTCCATGAAGTCGTGGGTTCGAATCTCGGCAGCGCCTGGTGAATGAAGGGTGGGGATTTTTTTTTTTTTTAACCATCTCCCAGGTCAACTTCACGTGCAGACCTGCCAGCGCCTTCCTTCCCTTCGTGTATACACACATGCAGAAGATCAAATATGCACGTTAAAGAACCCGTCATTCGTGCCCGCGTTCGGTGGGTTAGGGAAACGCGAACATAGGCAGCAAACATTCTCGAGGTCTGTTAGCATGCTGCAGCTACCTTACCTAACCTTCATGGTAGGGCAAAAACCTCACCGCTGGTGTAACCTGGCAGCTCTAGCTGTGGAACGAAAAAACAAACGACCTACTGAACGTAATCTTCCCTTGGTGCCGAGAAATGTGTTCACTTGTTTGATGGGTTGGAGAGGGACTGTGCAGCCACTCACCTCACTGCAACTCCTACTTGGTCAGTCTAAGTCTAATCACACAACACG
>CM054149.1:10066165-10081165 GCA_028751875.1 Rapana venosa
CGCACGCACGCACACACGCACGCACACACACACACACACACACACACACACACACACACTGTTAATCTGTTGATGACGGGAGCGCAGTCATTATTCTACAATACACACATAAGCTGGTGCCACACACTTCACTGGCAACTGCCATTCCCATACTTAGAATGCATGTCATAGTTGTGGAACGGCATACTTGAGTACTGATCAGTCTTGTTTAACAACTTATCCAATCGATCTTCTTTTCTTCACTAAACCAATTTAAACAGCTCTTGCTAAACTCTTAGAGACAATGACGAAAATTTGACATTGTCTCTTACGAGTTGAGAGAGAGAGAGAGAGAGAGAGAGAGAGAGAGGGGAGAGAGAGAGAGAGAGAGAGAGAGAGAGAGAGTGTGTGTGTGTGTGTGTGTGTGTCACTGCTCAGTATACATGTTTATGTATTACAAGTGAATTTAAACGCAATCTTTTTGAAAAAGCCAGCAGGTAAATTTATTTCATTTAAGTACGAACTGTTTTCTACACGTGAAAAGGAATCGTGTAATTTTTTGTGCGTGTGCCCCTCCCCCCCCCCCCCCCCCCCCCCCCCCCCCCCCCCCCCCCCCCCCCCCCCCCCCCCCCCCCCCCCCCTCTCTCTCTCTCTCTCAGATTAAGGGTTTGGCAAAAGCTGTTTAACGTTTATAGTGAACATTTTTTAAAAATAAAAATCGATTCGAGAATTTGTTAAAAAACATTGATCAGTGCTTAAGTAGGTCGTACCACGATTATCGCGGGCGGCACCGTTGTGAGATTGACATTATGGCAATGGCAGATGGCAGTGAGGTGTATGGGGCATCAGCCTGTGACGGGTGCACTGTAGGGTAAGGACAGTGCTGCTGTCATCAACAGTAGGCTGACAGACAGCTTTATAGTGATGGCTGGGGCAGGCGGTGCTGTTTTCCTGCCACTGCTCTTCATGATTTACAGCTTTGGCCTAGCCCAGTGCAACACCGGCCATTGCCTGCCCAGTTTGGGGTTTCTTGTTTCCCCCCACAAGTCCTTGTTCTCGGAATGTGTTGCTATTACGTTTTTTTTTTAAAGTTTTGAGGTAGTTGGTTGAAACAACAGGAACAGCAGCAGCAATAACACCAATAACTTGAGATAGAGTAAGTGGAGGAAGTGAGAATGACAATAACAGCCTATTCGGGAAATAGTTTTCATTTATCCTCATTTTCCGGGGGGGGGGGGGGGGGGGTCTGTCAGTTTAAATAGCATCCCCACCTTCTTGAAATTCTGTGCTACGAATTCCTTCTTTTCTATCCCTCTCTTTGCTTCTGCCTTGCTCCATATCTTCCAGTCACCCCCTTTTTGTGTATTTTCTGCTATCTTGGTCCATTCTCCTTCCTTTTTCCCTACCAAAAGACTTGACAGATAATAGTACTCTCCTATGCCGAAGTGGGATGCGCTGGGCCTGACTTGTCAAGCGCTTAACGGCAGCACAACGCATTTTCGCTCAGACAATAGTTGCTGTCTGAGCGTTCGGCGAAGAATTTCATACTCATAATTTTGTTCTTTTTAGAACAAACACTTTGATATCTGAGTTCTTTGGTGGTGGTTTTACATAATTTCAGATGCTAGTTTGGTTCTTCCCACTACGTGGTGGCCACCCTGGTTTGATGCTTATGGTTGGTTGGCTAGGGCGTTGAAAGAAGAACGACTGGGTAGTTGGTTTTCGTCTTGGTCTTTCAGTCTATGTAATATAGTAGGCACGGTTTTACTGTGATCTTATCTTAGCAAAGTTAAAGCGCTGGTGTGGTGGCATCAGTGGTCGGCGGAACTACAAACAACACGATCCGATTGGATTCGCTTCATCAGATTGGCAGAGTTTGACAGTCCTCACAGCCGAGTGGAGGGGTGTTATTAATTCGAATGGTTATCCAGTCACAAGTGGGTTTGGATCTCGACAGATCTACAGTCGATGCTGTCTGTACACGGCTTTCAAGCATAATCGGCGTGTTGAAAAGTATGCGCGTTTTAAAGGTCTCTACCGATGTGCACACTGTGCATGCAAAAACTATCCATCGTACAAAATATTTGAACGATAGTGGTCTGTAGCGTTAACTGCGTTTTATTCTGCATCTAACTAAAACTCACTATTATAATACAAGGTACGTAGACAAACGTCGAATTTTTCTGTCACGGAGAGAGAGAGAGAGAGAGGGGACAATAACAGCAGAAATAATAATGACAATAATAATAGTAATAATGATGATAGTAATAATGATAATAATATGATGATGATAGTGATAACAATTACAGCGATAATAATAATAATAATAAATGAAGATCCTAGCTGGGTTGCAAGTCTTTTTTTCTTCAGATTTCTGCTGACGGAGAAGGCAGACATGTCTCAGTCGAAAACCTTTCTTCATTGAATGCCACTATCTTCGATGACTCCTCTCCGAATAATTGTAACTGCGCAAAATTTACCAGACAGACAGACGGTCCAAAGTCCAAATTGTTTACCCTTCTAACCCTCACCTCCACCCCCGCATCATCATCCAATTGCGCGCCAAACCATGAAGGCGGGGGAGGGTAGAATCGAACGAAGGCACATTGTTGCAAGATGATCTGGCACTAACGGACTAGTCATAGCTGTAGTGAAATGTAAGGGGGTGGGGTGGTGGGAGGAACGGGGATGGGGGAAAGAGGAAAACCTCGCAGTTTCTGTAGAGAAGAGAATGGTGACTGATAACATGAAGGGGTGAAGAGGGTATTTAGATCACCAGTTAGAAGGTTTCGGAGGTAGTGCCCTCCACCATCTCCCGCCCCCTTTCACTCACTCACACACACACAACACACACACACACACTACCCTTTCTTTCTTCCATCACACACACACCTTTTTGACTCACCCATTCATTCACTCATTCACTCCCTCACTCACTCAGTCCTGCCTGGCCTTGTTACTGTTGGCGGCAGCTGGCTGACCGGGGCCAGCTACCTAGCCTACCGCCCACACGTCAAGAGCTGGCTCAGCTGTAGGTGACCCTCCCTGACCTACATTGGCCCTGAAAAGGGGAACTCCCCCTCTTTGTAGTAGCAGTGCCTCTCTTTTGCTTAATTTGATTTAGGGGACTCCGTTAGTCATAAAATTACTAGGAGGGGGAATGGTGAAAAGGGATGAGGGAGGGGGTGGGGGGGGGGGGGGGGGGGGGGGAGTAGGGAGAAAGAGCGGATGTGTGTTCTTTAGGATGGGAGTGGGGGCAAGTATCAAGTTTTTTTAAGATATCGTCATTTCTTTTTCTTTGTCTCTCGCCCCACGTTTTCTGTATAGGAAAAAGAAATCTGACAGCAGTAACAGGTTCATGTGGTTTTACATCCACAACAGAAAACACTATCCCCCCAACCCCCCTCCCCCCCCCCCCCAAAAAAAAAAAACCCAAACAAACCACAAACAAACAAAACCAACAAAACGCACACACCCAAAAAACAACATACCAACAACCTCAAACAAACAAACCAACCTTGTTCCAGATGCGCCCATGTGTGTATGTCATGTAGTAGTAGTATTCAATGTTTTACGTCTTATCACTTAGAGGGATAACAGAGGTGTGTGTGTGTGTGTGTGTGTGTGTGTGTTGGATAAATACATTAGTGCATGCATTCACAAATTTTCTTTAGTTGGAATTGTATTTATATATTTTGCAGATATACGTAGATGCATTGATGGATTCCAGAATAATTCTAGATTCTTATGTATTAACACACACACACACACACACACACACACACACACACACACACACACACACACACACACAAACCCTTTTAAAAAAAAAATTCTCCTTATCTATGCAGAAAAGAAGAAAAAAGTCCCCCCTCGCCAAAAACAACAATAAACAATGAATTTCAGTGTTCAGTGGCGGTTCTCCTCTTCTTCAGCCCATCACTTCATTTGTAGTAAATAAAAAGTGACTGCTACGTAAGATCCAGTCAACATGAAATAGAATGGAGAAATACATTTACAAAAAGTGTGTGTGTGTGTGTGTGTTTGGGGTGGGATGGAGCAGGGGAAACTGGGTGGAAGGAGTGGGAGCTATCAGCGTTTACTTATGAAGTGACTTGATGTTTGACAGAGAGTGAGAGCACTTGGTAGTTCCGAACTTAAGCCCAGTTTAGCCAAGTATAATAAAACTGGTTCCGAATGAAATCACCGAGAGTGCGGGGACTGCCCGAAGCTGAAGAAGCTGAAGAGACCGCTCGTTTCCTTTGATGTAGTCTTACCCCAACTACCACCTGCTTCCTTCAAAGCAGCGTGCCTATCTAGGTCACTCGCCTCGCCTTCGTCTTGACCTTGTAAGTTCGCGGGTTTCCCGAAGACGCTCACGCCTTGAGCAGACGACAGGCGACCCAGAAAAACGGCTGCGCAAAATGAACAATTTGACGATGCTGATCGATCCAAATGGACAAGTCTGGCTATCTGTGTGGAGAGAACAACAGCGCAAGTGTCCACCTGATTTGCGCGAAGCGTAAGAATTGTCATGAACTCAGCTGACTAGTTAAGTTCAATGTGTGCAAAGATTTTGTGACTAACATGGCGTTTGCGTCCATGCGAACCCGTTAGAATGGGGTCCTGCTAGTGCAACAGGCCGTAGAGCGCTGGTCAAAAGTTTGTCGGAGTGAGACTTTTCGGGTAACATTGCTTTACAGCTTGGAAGCATCGATTGTTTAACACAGAAAATCATAATAGGGATCGGTCACTTTGTTATTTCTTTAGCACGTTAGCACCAGTTTCTTCAATGTAATCACAAACTAGAGTGAAGTCAGTCTGGGCGTATGTCGAATCGGTTTAGTCACGCATGAATCTGCACGCTAGGCCACTCCTTGTCAAATATCAGTTTGTGAGCAGAGATTTGTAACAAATGTGTGGGGTGAGTTTTTTAAAATAAAATAAAAGGGGGGGGGGGGGGGGGAGGACGGGCGTTAATGTGTATTAATTATTGAAAGGAAGTGAAGGATTATTTTTCATGGTAGTGGGGAGTGCATTAGATGGGATCAATCCAATACGTTCACCAAAAGTCGTAAATGGCATAATTGTGTACATACATTCAGAGCACCAACCAAAAAACAGTTTTAAAAGCTTGCTGTAAAGAAAGTAATTTTAACATTCATCTCTCAGACCCATTTTGAAAGGAATGAACATAATCCTTATTTGTTCACTCCAGTGAGTTACAGTAATAACAAAACAAGGGGAAAACACTTGCTTTAGAATAATGTTTGATAAAGAAGTCATTTGGTTCTCATCCATCCTTACCATAAAGTTATAATTGAAAGAGGAAAGCAAGGGCAAGTCCACCCCTAGCACTATCAGTATACTTATTTATGTTCACTCATTCTGACTAAATGGCATGGATGCAGTCAGTGAAGCAGAAGGGCACATGTGGGGTTGAGTGTGGAGGGAAGAGAAGGATTGGCTCTGTCAATGAATCAGAAAAGAGGAAATAGGATTGTCAAGGCTGAAACCAGAGTAGGTTTGCTACATAGTGTCAGGGAAATACCACCCCAACATATGGGGTACATCTTGTGTACTGCTGTTGAGGTCATGCAATAAAGTGAACAGTTAAGTTGCAGCACATGTGGCAACATGAAGGTCACAGGCATCGTCTGATGTAAAACAATATATGCATATTTTTTGTCGAACTGAAAAGATACAAGTGAGCTCACACCATGTATTGAAAATACCCATTTTTCACATTCCAAAACAGTGTGTAGATGTTCACTGTCAGCTTTTCAAAAGCAGATACATGCTTATGTGGTGCTAAGCAAATGTCAATTTCTCACAACCTGAAAAAATGTGTAGGTGCTTGTTTAAAAATAAACAAATATGAAATATGCTTTCAAACGTAATTTATGGTTGCGCTGTAAAAACAAAAGGTTCAGATTGATCATTGATTTGAAGTTTCTTAGAGCATGTATACATTTAGTAATATATGAATATGCATTTGATGCACAAGTACACTAGGTATGGCTGAAATTGCTGGTTCCCCTTTTCCATTGCCTTCAAACATAATCTTTTTATCTCCTTCGCCTGTTTTTATGCATTAAAAATGTAATGCATTCTTTAAAAAAAAACAAAAAAAAACCAACACCCAATAACAACCCCCTCCCCCCCCCACACACACAAAAAAATCATAACAACAAACCAAAAAACAAACCCTTCGATATATATATTTTTTTGTGGATAAAGTTTAAGAGTTCTTGAAAGTTTGTTTTGTGTGTGTGTGTGGTTTCATTGTCTTTACAAGACTATTATTGGCACTTTGACCATTTTCAGTTATGATTTTTTTCCCATATGAGCTTACGTCATGCATTCAGTCTCCATATTCTTTTGCTTTTTATTCTTATTCTGTTAAAAAAATTGTTAAAAATTAACGCGCGTTGCTGTTAAAAAAGGAAACTATATTCTCAAGAATAAACTGTTTTATGTGCTTTGCCAAGAACATTGCACATCCAGTGTTACAGATCTTTGACAGATCTTGCCTCAAGCAGCGCAGGCTTATTGCACATTAGACACTGGGGGAAACATGGAGTGGTGGTCTAGACTAGAGGTAATGCAGAAAGGGAAAAGTCTAGGTTTGAAGTATGTGGTGGCTTGATCCCTGTTTGTGCCCAAAACTTTTCCCTCATCCACTAGAACGTGAGTGGTGATGTGGGTGCTAGTCTTTCAGATGAGACACAAAATCCAGATCCCATGTGCAACACATATTTAGTGCTCATAAAAGAACCCACAACAACAAGAGAGTTGTCCCTAGCAAAATTTTGTAGAAAAAAGCCACTCTGATACACATGCAGACAGGAGACAACCAGATATAAAATTTGCCCCATAGTCACCAGTGATAACAATCTGAAGTGGAAGAAGAAACTTTAAACAAAAATATACTAAGTACTTTGTAACAGTTGAAATCTTAAAGCATTTAAAAAAAAATTATTTGTTAAAAGAATTATTGGAACTGATTATCTTTAATATTTACATCTTATGTGAGTTGAGTGTGTTGTTCTTATTACAGATAATAAGATGACAGCATTCAGAATTCAGTTGTTAATTTGGGCTGTTAGTCTGGGTAATGACAAGACTCTAAGATGTTTAATAAATTATTATTGGTATTCTTTTATTAATTACTCAAACTACAGCCAGTAATGATATGATGAAAACATTCTTGTAAGTATCAGTGTAGAAATTGTTTTCTTTTCTTTTTTCTGTTACAGGCAAAACCCCTATATGCATATTGCTGGGAGTCCTTATGGTTTGTTTTTTGTGTTACAGGTTCACTTAAAGTCACAGTTCATTCTGAATGGAGTCTGTGTCATATGGAGAGGATGGATTGACTTGGTGCGACTAGATGGGATTGGATGTCTGGACTTCGATGAGGAGAGAGCAGAAGTGAGTACTAACAAAACCTGTGAATACATCTTGACAGCTGAACTGACCCACCAACCCTTTTTTTCCCCTCTAAATCTTCATTCTCTCTCAAAGACACCAGTCGTTGAAAGTGACATATGGAAATAAAAAGAACAGGGTTAAGGAGCTAAAGTAAATGTTACTTTGTCCTTAATATCGTTGAAATTACAACCAGTCTCTTTGTTTGCTGGTTGAACCTGACTGGGGGGATGCAGACAATAAAGGCAAGCATAAATCAGTTTGGGGGAAAGCAGTGTCAGGCCCTAGAGTGACATATTGTCGGATCATTAACAACTAATCAGTTGAGCATTTTGACATATAATTATGCAAATCCATCTGCCCCTCTTTCACAGCTTCTGCAGGAGACATCTGTTTCCTTCATAGAATTTTAAGTTGTTACCATTTCTTCAAGAGTGTTTTTGTATTTACCCTTGCAATTCAAGCAGCATAATTTTGTGCCAGCATTAGAAATAATGAATGATTGGAAAAAATTAGAAGGATACTCTTAGAATGTGAGACATTTGCAAATTGTTAAGTGTTTACTTGACAGAGGCACGCACAAGTCATTGTTTACTCTTTAGGTTTGGTCAAATGTCTCATAGCTCATCAAAGGTAATTTACAAGAAATAGGGGGATATTGGCCAGCCTAGCACTACAATGAATGAAATGTTGGAAAAAAAAGAGACTGAAAAAATCTTTTTCCTTACTTAGTCTTTTATAGTGCTATAACTCCTTTGCTTATACTGAAATATTAATCGGCATGGTACCATTGATCTATTCCTATCAATATCAGTTATTTAGTGCTCTTGTTCACACAATATTATGCAAAGTTTTAAGAACTAAAAAAAACAACAACAAACTTTGTCTTTCAATTTTACAAGGAGTACTATATTCTGATTAATTATTGTTTAATTTCATCATCTGCTGTGTTTGACTTCAGTGTATATCACTGGGTGGACTATTGAATTAAAGAACAAACAAGGCTGTCCAATTCTGACAGGAAATGCATGAGTTTCATGACACAATCATTGTATGAAAATAAAATCCAAAAACCCCTAAAGAAAAAGAAAAGAAATTGATGAAAGTTGCCAAAGATGTTTTATTTAGAGATGTTGCATTGAGAAACAAACAATGCATCATGTTTTGTGGTTAAGTTTGCAAGCTGTCTCTGATGCAAATGTATAGACTATTGCTCAACATGGGCAGATTTTCTTTTCTTCTGCGATTGCCTCACCATGTTTTGTGGGGAGGTTGGTGAACCACAGGCCATATGGCCTCTTAATCATGTTCTTTCTCTCGCTTTTATCGCTGGCATGAAGGTGTTTAAGATTCGCCCTGGTAAACATGCCCTCTTTCATCATCGCTTCTCTTCCCACATCTCTCGCCTTCCCTCCTTCTTTGTCTTCGATTCATTTTAATTTCAGATATGAATTATCGCTGCGACAGGCTTCCGCTATTGGCCTTGATGTCCCTTCTGTGGTGAGGTTTCTCGACCGTCTCCTTGGGATGTGGTTTGCATTTCTTAGTCATTTAATCCAATTAGGCAGCCTGTCGCCTAGTTTCTTCGCTTTTGTGGAGCTTGGGTGAAGACCGCACCAGATGACACAAGATGGGATGGAGAAGGCGAGAAAGGAGGGAGAAGAAGAGGCAATGCATTAACAAAACCCTGCCTGCATCTGGACCCTTTTTGGGGGCCTGCCCACCCCCTCTCTCATCCATCTTTTCGTCCCCTTTCTTCCAACGCAGCTCCTCTTCCCTCCACAAAATCAAAGCAGCGCACATCATAAAGAATGAAATATGGATATTCATTAGTGGCTGCAAAAAGCTGAAATGACATACTGCTTGAATCGGATGTTGTGTCCATGTCTTTGTTCTACCCACCTCTCATTTGCATCGACGATAAATGGGTGAGACAGAATGCAGAGAACGGGAAAACAAAATATGCATGAATTGTGAATTTGAAAGAAAAAGGCAGAATGTTAAATGCATGAGGGTAGACTACAGTATGAGGTAGTTGATTGAAAACCAGCTGTTTACTGACAAGAAGGTGGGGAAAATGGTAAGAAGACAGATTGTCCTTCAGTTCTGGGGAGTATAAGAACAACACATTTTCTGTTCACCAGTTTATCATCTTTTTTTTCTTTTTTTTAATTGATGGAAATAGCCAAGCAATTCACTCTGAGAATAAATTAAACAGAATTTTAAATTAATTGATAAGTCAACAAGTCAGTCAGTAAGGTGAATATAAAAGGCAATGATTCAAACATTTGAGAGAGAGAGATGAATGTCAGAAGTGAAGGGTCAGAAATAGTATAGAAAACCACATCTTTATAGTCAATAAATAAACAAAACAAAGGGCAGTCTATGCAGCATAAACATGCTGTTTATAATATAATATTACTTGCCAACATCAAGAGACAGCACAAGGATGGAAGAAGTAAACTCATGCAGAGAAGAGAGGAAAGGAAAGAGACCATAGAGTGAAACATGGGCCTTTCTCTTGGCTGCCGTTAGTAGCAGGCAAACAGGGGAAGGGAAGTAACTGCGTCCTGACCAAGACAAGGGCACAGAGGAGGCAGCAGTAGCACAGTGGCCACACTAGACCTTTTCTCTCTGTTCTGATCAGGCCCATATGCGGCTCCACATCATTGGTTGGCTATCACTACTTTGTAAACATTCTATTCTGTCCATTTTCTTTGCTTTTAATGTGCTTCCCTTGTTACATAAACCTGCCAGGAGAGGTGAACAACTGTCTCTTGTTCATTTGGTGAAGAGAGGTCTTTGAGCCTTGGTCTCCTATGCCTTCCATCTGCCACTTTCTTGCAAGGAGAACTGCCAGGACTTTAGAACAAAGAATCAGAATAAAGAAGTGGAGAAAGAAAAAAAAAGTGCTGCAGTAAATGTGGGATCTGAGCTTGGCAAGAAGCACATGTTTATCCTATTTCCTCAGTCAGCTGGCCCCCCCACAAACACCCTTCCTCATAAAATTCATAACTTGGGGCTGGCAAAACAAGAAAATGAAACTGTAAGCAGACAATGGGGACACAAAAGACAAAGGAAAAATCAATAAGCAAGTGGGGACCCTTGGTCCTGTTCAGCTGTCTGGAAGGGCTGGCACCTTTATTAAGGTTTCCTTCTTGTATCTTTCTTAGGCAATTCTGGGAGCCATATGCAGCCCTGGCAGGAGGCAGGGAGCTCATTACAATGGCCCAACCAATTAAAACAGGCTTTGTTAGCTTTCTTAGCAAGGCAGCTGATCATGTTTTTCCTCATTTCCTTGCCTTTCTTCTTGCATAAGGCCCATGGGGTGCTTTGTAAGAAGCCAGGCTCCCCTCAAGTCATGCTCAGCTGGTCTGCACTCTCCTCCCCCTTCACTAATCACACAGCCCACTTGTGTGTTAATCACTTGGCCTCCACATGTCTCTCATTCTTCACACAAGGCACAGGTGATGCAAGCTGCTGCCTTGAAGGAGGTTGACTCAGGCCTTGTGTTTTGAAGAAAGCTCTGGAACCATTGTTTGGCCCGCAGACCACACTGGCAGCTACAAGAGACCGCATGCCGCGCGCACGTCTGCTTTCCTGCACCTGGGTAGGGCCGCCTCCTGAAAACGTTCATCACTTGCACAGAGTGTAAATAAATCCCACATTATACCCCAGCCCCCCAATTACCGTCCCCTAGATCAGAGAAACATGACATCTTGGAAGTGTGCCTTAGGTCCCTTTGAAATCAGATCAGCTGATGGTAAAAGATGTTTTTCTTTCTTCCACAGGCAGAGGACGCTTTGTTGCGGGAGCAGATTGAAGAGTACAACCGCCGTCTGCGGGAGTTTGAGGACCGACAAAGACAGTACCGCCAGGAGCAAGAGCGCCAGGCAGAGACAGAAGCAGAGGTAGTGCAGGCTTTGTTAGACATTTCCAAACCCCCTGACCCTCATGTCCCAGAAAATAATAATAATAACAGTAACAACAATAGTCCCGTCTGAGTCATACTCCCAGCCCCCAACATGTGCTGAGTGTCTGCCCACCCTGCGACAGGCACACCAATCACTGTCGACAGTATTTGTCTTTAAACGAATGACAAGGACAGATTGGGCAACCAGGGGGATCCGGGTCGTCCTTGTTGGTGGTTAATGTTGGATGAACTTGCAGCACTTCTCTATTTCATTATTTTGCCTGCTTCCTTCGCTTTGTCGTGTGGCATGCATCTGGCTTTTTTCTCTCTCTCTGGGTTTTTTGTTTTTTGTAGCATGAAACGTCCAAACTGCTGTGATTACCAACTGATGTTCTGGAAGTATAAAGGGCCCAGACAGGCACCTTATTTGATATGCACATACATCAGAAGTGTTGTGGAGATGACTGATCTACCTCTTGTTTGTTTGGTTGTTTTTTTGGCAATTCTGTTGTGGTTTGCATGTGATGGATATCAGTTGTGCATGCCTCTGTTACTTTTGTTTTATACACCATCCCATTCTTTGTTGTTTTCTTTTAATTTTGTCAGCAGACTTTTCTGTACAGTGTTCAAAATGTTGTTATTTGATCGTTGAAATGATTCAGGGAAATCGATATGCTTCTTAACTTTGAGTGAAAAGAAATGAAAAGTTTGTAAAAAGTGGTTATGAATGAGTTTGTGATGATGTGCTGGAGCTTGTGCCTTTTTAATCATATATATATTGAAATTATTTTACACTTGTTTCATTGTTAGTAAATCTGCATCCTGCATATTTGTTCTTTACATTTTGCATAAAAGAAAATGAACACTACTATCCAAGTGTGCACATTGTTTTGTACAGATGATGTTATAGATTTGCTTATGTTCTTCTGACAGTGTACTTGCCTGAAGATTTTTTGTGATAACAAATATTGTATAAAAATTTGTGTAGCAAAGACAAGCTAAAAAGATTATTTTGCTGGGTAGAATTGTTACTATTTTTGTTGTGGTTTGCTTCACTGTGAGTGGATGTGCTTTCTTTAGTTCATGAGTGTAAAACTAGTCAGTGAATATGTGGACAAGGTCACCAATCGTTTTTACAGATTATTATTGAGAGAAAAAATGCATGCTTTTAATGTCATTCTTGGTTGTACTGTGCACAATGTTGTGTTGAAAATGTGTTTGCTGTATTATGTTTTCACACTTTCTTTTTTTCATGGAGTGTTTTTTGGTTGGGTTTTTTTGGCAATGTTTTGTTGCAATGCTTTTGTGGCTTTGTTTTTGTTTTTGCTGTTGTTGTTTTTCATCATTCTGTTCCACACTTCAAAAACCATTGACTCATGAATAAAAGAATAAATTACTTTTGTATCATTTCAAAGCTTGAGTTTGTTTTGCATGTAGCTTTTTTGTGCATGTATTTTTACACTGTTCATTTCTTTCTTTTTCGTTCCTCCCAACACTTCAACAGTACTTTTCGAAATTATGGGAGACACCCCTCCCCAAAAAAGTATTCGTGAAGAAAAGGAAGGTAGACAACTGCGTACTGACTTCTTACCGGTGGATACATTACCTTAGACGGAACCACTAAAAACGTGGGAAAAATCATGGAAAGAAAAAAGAAATCGGCGTGGAGAGCGTGCTCGGAGGAGAAAACGAGAGCGTCCGTGATGCTGGGTGGTTGGTTGGCAACTGAAGCAACACTGCCCTGTTGCCTGTCACCGGCACTCCC
The DNA here is from genome assembly GCA_028751875.1 of Rapana venosa. Classification (NCBI taxonomy): domain Eukaryota; kingdom Metazoa; phylum Mollusca; class Gastropoda; order Neogastropoda; family Muricidae; genus Rapana; species Rapana venosa. Next base: position 10,079,254 of record CM054149.1, read on the forward strand.
AGCCCACGCTAGCTACTCGCGGCACGGCACGGCTCGGTACCGCTAAGCTACGGGGAGAGGACAACAAAAATCGATAATCAGGGTGGCGCAGAGTTACTTCCCGTTAGCAAGGTTTTGGGCGCTGGGAGGTGATGACTTGACGGGACCGGTTGGGTTGGTTGAGGGGTTGGTTGATGTTGGTGGATGTTTTCCTTGGTTTTCTTTTTTTTTTTTCCCATAAAATTTTTCTTGTGTTGATGGTCTAGAATTTTCAGAAAGTAAGGGGGGGGGGGGGGGGGGGGGATATCGGACTTGTTATCATTTGCCTTTTTGTTGATTGATGGTGGAAACAGAAACAGCTTGTAGAATGCTGATCACATCCTGCCTACACTGATGCGCGCGGGAATTTTAATGTACACTGGCAAAAAACAGGTATCTCCATTTAAAAAAAAAATTCTTGCCTTGCCTCCCTCCTTGACAGGCATACACACAAGGACACATGCAAGGAGCAAACATGGACAGCTTAGAATGCAGGAATCTAATCTGCTAGGTCTATATTAAAAAATAGTAACAACTGCAAGTTTGATATACAAATGTGTCCCAACGCAGATCAACGATCATCAGAATTCTGTTCTCACATGCACGCTATGACAGACTACTCTGGGCTGGCTTGGCACCCTGAAAATCATTTTAAGTTATTCCGTTTTTCACATGTGTAGGTGTATGTGCGAGAAAAGGAAAAAATTGGTACACAATGATACTTTAATGTGGATTACAGCATTCCTGCGACTGAAAAGCGGATTCATGACTGTAATACTCCCTTAGAAAATTCTCTCTCTCTCTCTCTCTCTCTCTCTCTCTCTCTCTCTCTCTCTCTCTGTGTTTATACCTGTAATCTTCTGAGACTATGGATGTTGCAGAGGTAAGACTTAATTCAGAGTGGTAAAACGTGGTCAACTTTCGGTAACAAAACAACAAATACTAACTTCTACTGAGTCATAACATGTAAGAACATTAGCATTAAGAATGATTGTCGGTGATGAATATTTTCGTGGTGGCTGGAATTCCTTCTGTAATTTTTTTTTTTTTAAGACCTCTTTTCATTTGTTCTTTTGTGTGTGTGTTTTCCTTTTTTTTCTTCTTTTTTAAAAATATTCAATTATTGTTCTGTCTTTGTTTCTATCAATGATCATTTTTTCTTGACTTTCCTTCTCTCGTTGTATTCCACTATGAGTAGTTTAGTTTGTTTCGGTGGTTTTGCTTTTACAGAGTATTTATCAAGTGATAGAAATATGCGCATACACCTTTATGTAGACAACACTAGGGAAATGACTTGGGCACTGATTAAAAAAAAAAAAATAAAAAAAGGATGGACCGAGGCAGAAAGAGACATCAAGACAGACAAAGGGAAGAGAAGAAAAAAGAGCGGCAAAGTGAAAGACGTTTTGTGCTAGATCGGCTCGTCGGCGGACAATAGAAGAAAAAACAACTGGTCTCTCGGCCTGTGGAGAAGGCCTCCCGGTGTAGCAGCGCTAGTTGTCAGGGCGAGGGACGGCTATATATCATAGTGTTTGTCTCTTGATCAAGCCAACCTGCTTCATTGTCCGCCACCCTTGACATGTGGCCACCTCTTCAAACACACCCATTTTCCATCTAAGATCCCCTCTTTCACAGACCCCGCCTGGAGATGGTATCACTATGCCAATTTTCTTCCAGTCTGCTTTTCGGTCTCATCGACATCTTGCATCAGAGGTCTTTACTAAGAAAGTCAGACTAAGAGAGGCGGCCATGCTAAAGAGAAGGGTGCGGGGGATATTGTAGGTCAGTGGCATTTTGTAGAAAGACGTCGGCTGTATTCTTTCTTTTAACAGGGTTTTTTGTTGTTGTTGTTGTTGTTTTTTTTGGGGGGGGGTTGGTTTCTTTGGGTTTTTTT
>CM054149.1:10083665-10138665 GCA_028751875.1 Rapana venosa
CCAAAAAGAAAGGAGAGGCTGAAAGTCGAAGGATAGGCCAAAAACTTTTTCCCGACGTAAAGAGAAGAAAAATTCACTCGCGTTTTAAGTTGTTTTTGTTGTTGTTGTTTTTAAAATTATGGTGACAAATTTTTTTAAAAACAAAACAAGAAAAAAAACAAGCTGACATGGAAAATAGATTTGAATGTTTTATATATATATATATATATATATATATATATATATATATATATATATATATATATATATATATATATATAATAGACTAAAACAAAGAAAAGAAAAAAGGGGGAACTAAATCAAAACGTAATCGGCCACTTGTGCTATATCTGAGTCTAAACCAAACTATTTTTAGAGGGGGGGGAGGGGGGGGGGTACCTGAAAGTGCAGATATTCTGGCCATATCATCTCGTTATCTCCCCCCCCCCCCCTCTCTCTCTCTCTCTCTCTCCTCTCTCTCTCTCTCTCTCTCTCTTCTCCTCTCTCTCCTCACACGCGCACGCAAACACGTTCACTCACACACACACAACGGATAACCACTTTGAAACCACCACAAGAACAATTGCTTTCAAACAAGTGCAAGAACAATCACTGACACAAGCACAAGAGCAACCACTTGAATACGAACAAATGGCCACTTTGAAACGAGCACAAAAGAACTTTGAAACAAGCACAAGCCACTTTGAAACAAGCACAAGCCGTTTTGAAACAAGAACAAATAGCCACTTTGAAACAAGTACTAGAACAAATAGCAACTTTGAAACAAGCACTAGAACAAATAGCCACTTTAAAACAAGAACAAATAGCCACTTTGAAACAAGCACAAGAACAAATAGCCACTTTGAAACAAGAACAAATAGCCACTTTGAAACAAGCACAAGAACAAATGGCCACTTTGAAACAAGCACAAGAACAATCGCATTGAAACGAGCACACAAGACCAATCACTTGGAAACGAGCACACAAGGCCAATCACTTGGAAACGAGCACACAAGACCAATCACTTGGAAACGAGCACACAAGACCAATCACTTGGAAACGAGCACACAAGAACAATCACTTGGAAACGAGCACACAAGACCAATCACTTGGAAACGAGCACACAAGACCAATCACTTGGAAACAGGCACTGGGACAATCGCTTGGAAACAAGAGCATGCTTTTTGAAGCAAGCACAAGAAGCAGATAAGCACTTTGAAACAAATCTCAAAACAAATAACCATTTAAAAAAAAAAACCAAGTATGAGAGCAGATAAGTGCTTTGAAACAAATACCAAACTGGATGACCAGTTTGGAAGAAATAAATTATGATAGCAGATAAGTGCTTTGAAACAAATACCAAACTGGATGACCAGTTTGGAAGAAATAAATTATGAGAGTAGATAAGTGCTTTGAAACAAATACCAAACTAGATGACCAGTTTGGAAGAAATAAATTATGAGAGTAGATAAGTGCTTTGAAACAAGCACGAGAACAGATATCCATTTTGAAAGAACTTGGTTCTTCATTGTTCCCACCAATACAGAAACTCAAGAGCCCCCTCTCCCCCCTTCTCCTCTTGCAAACTGTGTGTGTTGTGTGTGTGTATGTTGAATGTGTATGTTGTGTGTGTGTTTTGTGTGTGTGTGTCCGCGCGCGCGCGTGCGTGGGCGCTCAAATCTGCTGCAATCACAGGCGGAACTGTATTTCGAAAGATGGGAAGGTCAGGAAGAGGCCTTAGAGAAATGTACGAAATAGCTTGGATCCTAATAAAGAATGAAAGAAAGAAATGAATAAAATGAAGAAATGTGAAATGGCAAACACACGTGAACTGTATGAGAGTGGGGGCCCTGTATAATTAAGAGAGCTGTAATTCATTACGGCAGGCGGTTAGGACAAGTTATACGGGATTGTCATCCAGTGACATTTAGTTTCTGTTACCAGCAAGGGTGACGTAAACAAAGTAGCAGTGAATACCCCCCCCCCCTCTCTCTCTCTCTCTAAAAAATTTCGTATTCTCTCTCTCTCTCATCTCTCTCTCTCTCTCTCTCTCTCTCTCCTCTCTCTCTCTCCTCTCTCTCTCTCTTGGCCTATTTGTCGTGTTCTGCCTGTCTGTCCCTGACTGTCTGTCTCTCTGTTTCTGTCTCTGTCTATCTTTCTATCTCTCTGTCTACCTGCCTCTCTCTCGCGCGCGCGCGCTCAACACACACAACACCACACAACACCACACACACCACACAAACACACACACACACACACCACTCTCTCTCTCTCTCTCTTCTCTCTCCTCTCTCTTCTCTCTGTGCGTGTCTCTGTCTCTTACACACACTCTCTATCTGTGTGTGCATGTTTTGGTTGGCTGTGTCTGTCTGTGTGTCCGTCCGTCCGCCCGCCTGTCTCTGTTTAGATTTTTCCCCATTGTTTTTCCTGTTGGTTTTTTTTCCTCCGTGTTTTTTTTCCGTTCTGTATGCGTGGTTGTATTTTTTCCCCCTCCGTCCCCTCCCCCTTTCTTTATTTTTTCCTTGTCGTTCTGACCTTTTTATGTCCTTTCTTACCGCCCTCCCCCCCACCCCCTCCCCTTAAGTATATCTCCTGTGTGTCTTGTCTTGTTGGGGGTTTTTTTCTGTTCTTTTTATCCCATTTTCTCTCTTTTCTTTGTTTCATCCTTTTCTCCCCGTTTATTTTGTCTTGCGTATGCAACTTGTATGAGAAATGGCCTTTTTGGTGGTGGTTTTGATTTTGGTAACGATCTGTAGGACAGTCGTAAAATGTATATTGATTCTTCACCACCGAACTTCTTTCTTATTGCCATTTCAAGATATTGCCTCTGTCAAGACAGATGAGGCTTTACCGGAATGATGTTCTTTCTTTGGTGGATGGATATCTTCCTCCCTCTTTGTTCTGTGCGGAGGAAATATTGTGTTGTTTAGATGAATACACATGTTGACAAAAATTATCTTTCTGTTTCTGTCTGTCTGTCTGTTCTCTTCTCTCCTTTTCTTTTCTTTTCTTTTCTCTTCTCTTCTCTTCTCTTCTCCTCTTCTCCTCTTCTCTTCTCCTCTTCTCTCACTTCTCTTCACTTCTCTTCTCTTTCTCTTCTCCTCTCTTCTCCTCTCCTCTTCTCTCTTAAACACACGCACACACATACACACACGCACGCACGCTCACACACACGCGCGCGCGCGCGCGCCTGTGTATGTGTATATCTGTGTGTCTGTGTGTGCGCGCGTGCAGATTCACGGAAACCATTCGATCAGTTTATCCAATCACCGATCCCATCTACTTATTAGTGTAAACTATATTGTGAAATGTTGAACATACCCTACATCCATAATAAGAATGGATCAGTGAGAATTACACTACTACTACAACTACAAGTACTACTACTACTACTATACTACTACTACTACTACTACTACTACTACCACCACCACCACCACCACCACCACCACCTCCACCACCACCACTATTACTACTACTGCTACTACTACTACTACTACTACTACTACTACTTCTACCACCACTACTACTACTACCACTGATAATGTTTTTGCGACTAACAGTACCGAGTACATGTCACTCTAAGACTTGTGGGGAATCAGATCTGTGATCATTATATACTCAAGAACTTTTTTTTTTTACCTGACCAGAAGTGTTTCATTTTCCATCGTCCACCCTGTGGCCGCCCCCCGCCTAAAAAAGCAATAGTGCAAATAATTTACACCCTGCAAAATAAACATAATTATAGCTCGACATTTGTATCTGGTTTTATCGCCATGTACGTTTGGTCCACTGTTTAAAGGATGCCTCAAGGCCCGATACGGCCCACTGATCTGATCAGCTGGACTACATTTACAAACAAAACGGACGAAATAAATGACCCTTCCTTGTGAGTGTCGATGTGCATTGCATGCGGGAGTGTTGTGCTTATATAATCGTCTCACTTTAAGTTCATTCTTCAATTTCGAAAGAATCGGCAGCTAACCAGCAGTTTAGCTTGAAGACTTAATGGGTTCGATATGATATGGTTGAGGACATGGGATTCTAATTTTAACGCTCTTGTAGTCGCTGGTCGCGAGTTCGAATCTTGTCAGGAACTGGTAGAGAAGGCCCTATGGGGGAGCAATCTACAGCTCTCCCACTTCAGTGTGTGTGCATATCTGCCAGTGCCTTATTTTCTTTGTGTATACAGGCATGCAAAAGGTCAAATATGCACGGTTAAGATATGATGGCTTTTGAAAGAGTGCCAAAACACTCAAATACCCAGCATGAAACTGAGGCTCCACCAGCGCAGTGAGTTAGGCAGTTGGTCAAGCACTAGTGGATTTCTTGGCAAATGTAGATTAGCGTATAGTTGTGAAATTGATGTTTTGGGCGCAGTGGAATCTGGGGAAAACTGACATTTTATAGGCACATGAATTTAGCTCCCCCCCCCCCCCCCCCCCCCAAAAAAAAAAAAAGACCAAACAAACAAACAACAAAAAACAACAAACAAGCAAAAACAACAACAAACAAGCAAAAAAACAACAACCAACCAACCAAACAAAAAATAAACAAAGAAAAACAAAACCCCAATTCAATTAAAAGTGGAAGAGACATTCAGTTTTGGTCCGCTGAAATAAATAACAATTTGTGTGTGCGTTTGCGTGCGTGCGTGCGTGTGTGTGTATTGTGTGTTCTGAAACTTCCCATTCATCATCATCAATGCCTTATTGGCACGTAGGGCAGCAACAAATGTTCTCCACTCCTGTCTGTCCTGGGCCAGCTTCTGAATGGTTCCCCAGGTATGGAAACTTCCCATTGCCCCACAGTTATTTCTCGCCCAAGAAAAGGAAGACAGTTTTGCCTAGACCTGACTGATCTAGAGCATAGCAATAATACCCAAAGTGTACAGCTATATTCTACTTTTTCATTTAATAGGAATATCTCCAAAGTCGGAATGTGGCTACCTTAATGGTGGGTAAAAACGATGGCATACGCGAAATCTCACTGTTGGTGAACCTCGGAGCTCTGGCCGAGGAACGAAATGTAATAATTAAAGATATAGAATTTAATAGGAATGAACGTTTTCATTAATTAGGTTAATTTTCCAAAGCCATACCCCCCCCCCCCCCCCTCCCCTCGAGCTTGTCAAAGTCCTTACTTCCTGTCACCTGAAATGGGAAGTTGTGAAGGGGAAATGGAGATTGTTGTATGATTTTATCATCTTTGTATTTCATTTCATCGTATATTCAGTGACTTGGATCATTCATTCATTCATTCTTCTCCTCTCTCTCTCTCTCTCTCTCTCTCTCTCTCTCCTCTCACACACACACACACACACACACACACTTCTTTGCACTAATCCAACCATCATGCTGTTTCTAATGTCCTTGACCCTCATTCCTCACCTTGACCTCTGATGCCCACCCTGACCCTTGTTCTGTGTATGGTGTGTTCACAGGGGCCGCTGTCACAAGTTCAAGGTCGGGGCTGGGACAGAGGCTCCCCACTCTCCGCTTTCACTGCGCATGACAAACTTTCCTACTTCCGCCTCCTCACGAGAGGCTCTTTTGGCAAAACTGTCTTTACTCGCCCTCGTCATTCTGTAATAAAGTAAGCGTTGTGTGTGATACTACTCCATGCTGCTTTTGTGACTTGAGGTATGAAAGACTGGCTGAAACGAAGGAAGCGAGGAAGGTGCCACAGAACTTATAATAATTAACATGTGGTGGTTTCATGAAGGTTGCCATCATGCTTTTCGACAAGAAAACGTTCTCTCTGTCTCTCTTTCGTTATACGCGCACACACTCACGCGCGTGCGCGCGCACACACACCCACATCCATGCACACACACGCACGTGAAGGATTTTCCCAAGTTCTATTAACATTTCTTGTAGAAAGCATCCTTCTGGTGAGTTTGAAAATTGGTCAAAGTCACACGAAAACGATTAAAACAGAAACAAAGAGATCGCACTATTATCAGAACGCCCTAGGTAACTCGTGCGTGGGTCATTGCACTACATCAAACACAGATTTTGCCAGCTTCAATCTCGGCACCCAAAACATAGCATAAAGTCAGTGTAGGCTGCCTTCAGGGCATTAGCCAGAGGACACCAGCTGTTAAGGCTTCTAATTATTGTGGTAATAGCTTGGTTGTAGGGTCGATCAATCAGAAAAAAGAATGAGTAAATCAAACTTCCACTCAGGAGTGCAGGCTGCCAGCATTTTCGGCATTTATGCTCAATTTATGGGTATTATGTTCATATTCATGGCAGATTTCCCTGCCTGAAATTTGGGCTGCTGCCCCCATAACAGCAGTTGGCAGTAATATGATTTTTGCCACCTTCTCCCCTATTTTAAGTATGTATGTATTTGCATACATCTACAGGCTTTTATACACAACTTTTTACCAGGGACAATTTTTGCCCCGCGTTTACGCGTGCGTGCGTGTGTGTGTGGTGGTTGTTGTTTAACGTACGCTAAATGCGAGTTGTATGCGTGACCGTGCTTTCTTCTGATCGGAAACACAAACACCCAACCACCCACCACTCGTGGTGTAAATAGACTGGGAAAAAGTTTGGTTTTCAACGGGATTTGAACCACATACCAGTCATTATCTTGACTGGTTGGTGCACTACACGTAAATCTCTTTCTCTGTTTTTGGTCCATCTATCTGGAATGACCTCCCTCTCTCCCTCCGCCAAAAGCCCTCTTATGACGCTTTTAAATCCGGCCTCAATACACATTTATTTCAAAGCTAAGATTCTCCCCTCTTGTTCCATTTCATTTTTGTCCCTGCCCTCAACAGCCCAAACCCCATCACCCTGCCGGAGTGTACAACCTTTATGTGTGTATGTGGATGCGTGCGTGCGAACGTGTGTGTTTCATTTGAATTTGTAAAAAAAACAAAAAACCCTATTCATTGTAATTGGCTGCATGTGAATGAGTAGGATGAATGAAAGCGCTTTTATTTATTTATTTTTTGCAAGGTATCTCTGTTTCCGGTCCCTCCACATGGAACAACCTCCCTCTTCCACTTCGCCAAAAGCCTTCATTTGATTCTTTTAAATCTAGCCTCCAAACGCACTTATATTCTACTTGAGATCTTCCCCTGTTATCTGTTCCTACTTTTCAATAGCTGCCTTCACCCCCTCCCCCACCTAAGTGTGTTGTGTATATAAATTTGATATTTGTTTATCTTGATATTTATGGGTGGTTGCATGCGTGTGAATGATTTGAAAGCAAGCGCTTTGGTTTGTTTACTTTACAAGATTCAGCGCTCTATAAATTCCATACATTATTATTATTATTATTATTATTATTATTAATATTATTATAGCGCTATATGAATTCCATGTATTATTATTATTATTATTATTATCATCAAATCACGAAACGGCGATAGCTAAAGCCAACCCGCCGATCCCGAAACTCTTGGATATAATATAGCTACTAAAAAAAACCCAACCCGAAACCGGAGGTCTCCATAAAACAGCAGGCCGAGTGTAATTCGAGACATATTGCCCCTAGCTTACATTAACTGATTTTAAGTCCAGGATCTAAATGACCCACTTCAGTATCTGTTGATTATACTTCAACGTAACCAACCAGTCATAAACCAGTCAGTCAAAATCAGAGTATCTATCTTGGCCTTTAGAAAGGATAAAAGAAAAATATGGACTGTCTTGAGAACTACACCACCCTGTGTTGTACGCTTGGGAACCGGCCAAATATTCCTCTTCCTTCTGTCTGTTCCATCTTATACTAATGTCTAGCAAGATGGATTTTGTAACACGTTCTTGCTCTGTGATACTGCCTGATTCTATAGATGATAACGTATCAATTAGTATTCAAAGAGAGCCAGAAGCTCCCTAAGCGATGTGTATGATTTTACAATTTGATTTTGTGTCAAATAGCAACCCCCCCCCCCCCCCCCCCCCCCCCACACACACACACTAATTTTTTTTTTCCCCTTTTTCTTTTTTATTTCTTTTAGGGGGAGGGGAGGCGAAGAACCAGTTGCTTGTTACAGTTCTTGTAGTAATTAGGACCCGTATTTTAAAAAGCGCAGCGGGGCGTTGAATTTGAAATACTGATTTGCGCATCAGTGTCATTTTTGACGCGGAGAGAGAGAGAGATTTATTTTGTCAGGATGGTTTTTGACTCTTGGGAGTGTTGTGCCGTAATGCTTCAGCTGGTTCGGAAAGTCGTGTGGATACATGCGGCCTTTTCCTTCAACAGTCTGTTGTTGAATTAACCATTGCACCGACGGCCGCCACAGCCGAGTGGTTAAGACCGTTCGACTTCAATCCCATGGGTCCATGAAGTCGTGGGTTCGAATCTCGGTGGTGTCTGGGGAATTAAGGGTGGGGATCTTTACGATCTCTCAGGTCAACTTCAAGTGCAAAAGCTCATGATATGCACGTTTAAGGTCCCATAATTCATGTTTGAGAAACACGAACGTAGCCAGCATACATCCCCGAAGTCGGGATGCGGCAAACCTTCATAGTGGGCAAAAATGGTCGCATACGCAACATCTCACCATTGGTGAACCTCGGATTTCTAGCCGAGGAACGAAGAAAAAACCCAAACAAACAAACAAAAACCACCACCAAAAAAAAGAAAAACAAAAACCCCACTGCACCAAGGAGTAAGTAGTCACGATGTTTTGGATTGTGCAATGTAACTTGATTCGATGGATGGTGACCGACTTGTATGAGATGATGAATGAATATCGTAAGACAAAAAGAAGGAACATTATCACGTTGTAAGACACGAGTTTCTTTGCTTTCATTGTTTATACTGTATTTTTATTCAAAGGGTTTTTTGGTTTTTTGAATTCAGAGAGAGAGAGAGAGAGATTGAGCTCGAACTGTTTCTTGCAAGTAAATGGATAATGTCGGGGGCTTCTGTACACCATGTCCTCAAAACAAAGACCATATATATATATATATATATATATATATATATATATATATATGCAAACTGTAATGCCTAACAGTGTTAACCATACCAACAGTTTTGCTTTTTTCTGCTAGGGTAGTCAAATGTTTATAAAGAGAATCAATGCACAGAGGTGAGGTTGAAGTAGCAGCTGTTGGTGGGTGATAACTGATAGAATGCGTTCCGCTTGATTTTTGTGTCCATTTTCGATGCAATCATTTCAGTAAAATATTTCTATCGAGCAATCTTTTTCCTAGGTGTTACTCAACTTCGTTGTTTCTTAAATTGTTTTTTTCATCGTTACCAGATGATGTTAACAATATATCTGGAATATGATGAACAGCTGCATAAATTTCATCATTTAACCATGTCGTTTATTCTTTAAAGTTTGACACGCTTGATTTTAGAAGGTACGTGTTTGTGAAAAACAGAAAGAGTGTCATACTAAACTGCAAGAGCTTTCTCTGGATCAGTGTACTGGGTAAAAGCACGAAATGCTAGCCAAAATGTAAACCATTCGAAAAGTTGTCAAGAGAGAGAGAGAGAGAGAGAGAGAGAAGAGAGAGCAACAAAAGAAGAGACCACTCCCATTCCCATGAGGAAAAATTAAAAAAATGAAATCTACCCCAAACAAACAAAAAAGCAAAACAAACGAAAACAAAAGAAAAAGAAGTATATAAAAAAAAGACTCCTAAGAAAAGAAATGGAAAACCAAACCTTAATCAAAGGAAAACATAAAACAAAAAAAGACAAGAAAACCCAGTCAGTCCAACATCTGAAACTTACCCAGACTTCATCAACTTTGGTGCACGTGCGCGTGCACATGTGCATTTTCTTATCTCCCTACCCTGACCCTTTCCCCTCAACCCCCCCCCCCCCCCCCCCCCCCCCATCCCCTTGTCCTTTCCATTTCAGCCGACTCAAAATAAAAGCAAAACAAACAGAAAGAAAAGGAAAAATGCTAAGAAAAAAAAAGTAATGCAATAGGGTTGTAAGAAGTCTCCTTTCCTGTAGTAGTAATTACTGTCCTCTAATTAACGGATCAGACTTTGGACTTGGCCTACTCTGCTAGTGTTTGGCAGCTGGGTATCGTTTTTTTTTTCTTTCTTTTTTTTCTTTCTTTCTTTTTTTTGGGGGGGTGGGGTGGGGTTGGGGGGTGGGGAGTCCCCTAAAAATAGGTTTTTGTTTGTTGATTATGCGTGTATTTGTGTCTGTTCGAGCTTTGCAGAGAAAAAAAAAAAGGATCTGTAGAAATAGTGCTTCGGATCAGTTCCAGTTGGAATGCTGTTTTGGTTCTCTGTCTGTCTGTCTCCTCCTCTCTCTCTCTCTCTCTCTCTCATCTCTCATCCACACTCTCACTCACACACACACACACACACACACACACACACACATAAAGACAGCCCCGCATACACAGTCTTCACAAACGAACACGCACGCGGAATGCTAAATTCAGGCAAGCTATACTCACGGAGACAAAAAAACAATAATGATGATGAAACTTTATACCAGATTTTCTGTTTTTAATTAAGGGGATCTTTCCCCCCTTAAACACACACACACACACACACACCACACACACACACACACGTGCGTGCGTGCACATACACTCACACTCTTTCACATGCATACGTAAGTCAGAGAGAGGAGTGGAAATACAAACGCTAACAACAACGCAGAAAAGAATTAAATGCACAATGAGAAACACAAAGAAATCTGCCATGACTGAAAATGGCATTCAATACAACACGAAACAATACCGTTACTTTTGCCAGTTGAAGTAAGTTAAAGGCTGCAACGACGGAAACTATCCCCAAAGCAAACACCATTCCCTAACATTCACATCTGACCATTGGAAGCTGGTTTAGAAGACAAGAAAAGCACCCACAAAACATATATAATACAACTTTTCCTAACTTCAGGAATGCTAAGACATCGTGTAGTGACCTGATTTGACCATTGGGCTAGCCAGCAGGCAAACAAGTGACAAACAAAACAGTCGGAAGAGTTTCTCGGGGCGATGTCTATAGCTTTCAGCGGGTAGTTTCCTTGTGGCAGAATGGCTCCCGTATCGTTACGCGCACACCTGTAAAAGGCAGCTACGATATATATACAAGAACGAGGATCTTTCCCAAGAAGAGGGACATGTTTTTGTGTGAGAAAAGCGTTCTTCTTTGCGGGAGAGCAGGCCTCTTTAAGCGAGGTCATCAGCACGTGACAAATTGCCGGAGATGTACGTGTTTGCTGTCTCTACGCGCGCGTGTTTTGCAAAGACGGGAAGGAAAAGAAAAGGAAAGAAAAAAGTTTGTTTGAATCTTGGACAAAGTGTGTGTGTGTGTGGGGGGGGGGGGGGTGTTGTTAATTTGGTTTTTGTTTGTTCATTTTGCCTTTTTTTGTGTTTAGGGTTTGTTTTGTTGTTGTTGTTTTTTGTAGCTGTGTTTTTGATTTGTTGCTGTGTTTTTGATTTGTTGTTGTTGGGTTTGGGTTTTTTTGTTTGTTGTTGTTTTTTGTTTTGTTTTGTCTTGTTTTGTTTGGTGGGGTTTTTTGGGGGGTTTTTTGTTGTTGTTTTTTGGGGGGAGGGGGCGGGGGACATCGGTTGCTTATTTTGGTTTTTAAATGGGGTTTTGCTTTTTTTGTTCGTTTTTTGTTTTGTTTTTCTTTTTTTAGCTCTTTGGCTGGTTGACCTTTTCCCTCTCCATTTATTTTGTGGACTTTGACTGATGGTCTGGGCAGCCCTGTTAAGAAATAGTTGACTTTTTACTGCCTTGTTTGTTGAAGAGATTCTCTCTCTCCCTCTCATGCACGCATCATTACAGCATTGAATATGGGAGGGTTAACAATAAGGTGAATGTCGTTTTTATAGTAAGTTATCACCTAAACATCTACTAACGCTGTCATCACGAGGCAGAAAAAACAAAAACCCAGGCAAATGTTTTAAACCCGCCTTGATATCATAGACGACAAAGTACTCAAAATATACTTATCCACTTTTTTGGAGACTTGATAATTACTCTCTCACCGTGTTTACAAATGGAACAGATGCTTCCAACAGATACGAACATAGACGTGGGTAAATCGCCATTAAAAACACAAGAAAATTAACGATTCCTAAAATTATGCGTAGCCCGTCTTTAAAGTAAAAGCAGATGCAGTGACAACCAACCTCGCCAATGGCGAGTTGTGAAGAAGACAAGGTAAAGTAGACAGAAACTTTGATAATTCATGTATTCTACCTACCAAAAAAATAACATGAAATCTTGTCTTCATTTCCTTGTTTGCTTTTTTTTTTTTAAACTCCAAATTTGTAGTTCTTTGTGCATTTTAAAGAGTATTGTCCACTTCTAAACAAAAACACCGAGTATTTTCCCCTGAATTTATTACCATCCTCCCCCCCAAAAAAAAAACAACAAAAAAAAACAACAACAACAACAACAACAAAACCCACAACAACAACAACAAAAAACAACAAACCCAACCCAACAACAAAACAAAAGCAACAACAAACAGACAAACTAGTGGCTTTGAAAATTTAAATGTTCCCAGCTTATGACCAAGCCTAGTCAGCTTGCAAAAGACTACAGATCATGTAAAGTTATTTGAACTGTTTATAAACAACTAAACAAGACTTAATTAATAAAGCCGCGCTTCGTCACCCCTTCTGCTAGATTTGTTATCTCCACACTGGGGGACAGAAACCATCGTAAAAAAAAAAAAAAAGTACTTCGAAGAAAAGACAAACAAGTAAATAACACTGCAAAATAAACAACAAAAGCCCATCCCTGTGTTGACATTGTCGTAGCCTGATTGCCAAAGTAAGAACAGTAAAAGGAATCTTAGGGTTTTTTAAAAGACAGAATAAAAACCTAGCGATAAAGGTAAGGAAAGTGTGCAACCTGACTACGGCATTTAGAGGGCTCTTCAGCTTCTTTATTTCTTGTGCAGCATCTGCACTGTTTACCCGCTCAGTATCGCTACCGTGAAAAATTTCCCGTCCCCGAAATGGGCAAAAACCTCTTGATTGCTAGCTAGCTTAAAAGACGAAGTCTGAGAGACACACTGGATTTGAGCAAATGTCTGGGGGGTGGCCCGGCCCCCCAAGTAACAAAACAGGATAGTTGTTGTTGTCTTCAAAAACCGGTCTGGATGTCTGGGATAGCCGGCACTTGCGCCGGCAGTTTCTTAGCGGGAATTAGGCTAATGTCGTGCCTGTACAGGGGGGGAAGCGCCATCAACAACAGGAAAATAAGTTTCTTGTACGTGTGTGCGCCGCGCGTTTTTTCGTCTAAAAGTAGCTCCGTAACTGAGCCAGGAAAAAGCATCAATGACAATTACTGCCAGATAATAAGGACTTTTCTTAGTCCGGCTGCTTTGCGAAAACAGCGGCGTCAAGAAATGATTCGGGACACGGTGCAGAATGGACTGTATTTTTGCACACACGCGCGCGTGCACGCTCGCACGCACGCACGCATCAGACACGCGCGCGCACACACTTACACACACACAAACACACACATGGCTTGATGAAAAAAAAATGAGTTGCACTGTTTATTCAATGTACCATCTAAAAATAAAAGTTTGACTCTGTCCTCTCTCTCTCTCTCACTTACACACACACAACACACACACACACCACACACACACACACACACACACACACACGACTTGATGGGGGAAAAAGGAGTTTGCACTGCTTATTCAATGTACCATCTAAAATTAAGTTTCACTCTCTCTGTCTGTCTGTCTGTCTCTCTCTCTCTATCTATCTATCTACACACACACACACACACACACACACACACACACACACACACACACACACACACACACACACACACACACACTCACACACGGAATCAGCGGTAAGTACATTACGGTAAAGAAGGGCGTATCCCTCTCTCCCTCTCTCTCTCTTTCCCTCCCTCTCTCCATAATAATAATAATGTATGGAATTTATATAGCGCTGAATCTTGTAAAGCAACAAATCAAAGCGCTTACATCTCCCCCCCCCCCCCCCCCCCCCCGCCCCCCCCTCTCCTCTTCTCTCTTCTCTCCTCTCTCTCTCTCCTCTCTCTCTCTCTCTCTCTCTCATTATATGTAGTCAGTCAGCTTTTTTCACTTATGCTGTCTGGACTAGTAAAAATCTCCAGAATTGCTACTTTTAAAAGTATAATGATGTGTTAGTGCCTAGAATAGCCCAAACGAACATCTTGATGCTTCTCTACAACTGCTCTCTTTCTCTCTCTCTCGCTCTCGCTCTAGCTCTCTCGCTCGCTTCTCGCTCTTCTGTGCCTTGATACGTAACACAACACCAAACAGGTCTTACTTTGATGTGAACCGTTGACACAGAAGGGCCGTGATAAAATATTAAAGCAGGGCTGTTTCTTTACCTGTCTTGGTCCTGATTCCCCCTACCCCCCTGTGTTCGCTGTCCATCAGGGCTTATGCGTTCCCTCCCTCCCTCAGTCCCTGTTTCCATCCATCCATCTGTTTCTCACACTGAATTTTTGACGGACGGAGCAGCTTTCTTTGATATCCCGTTCTCCCGCCTTTCTTGACTGTGTGTGTGTTTTTGTTTTTCTTCCTCTTCCTCTTGTTACCTTCCTTATTTAGCCTAAACTCCCCCGTAGTCTTGTTCTTTCAATGCACGCCCAGTTTGTCTTTGTCTTTCTCTTTCTCCTCCCTCAAGTTTTAGTTTTTCGCACTTTAGTGTCCCCCTCTCATCGCTGTGTGCTGTCAGTTCGGTTAAATCACATTGCCCCCCCCAAAAAAAAAGATGGGGGGGGGGGGGGGGGGGGGGCAAGGGGGGGGGGGGGGGGGGGGGGGCGGGGAGGCAAGGGGGGGGGGGGGGGGGCCTCCAAACTTTTGTAATAGCAGTTGTCTTTGTTCAATTCCTGATTTTCTCTCCTACCCCTCTCCCTCCCCCCTGACATATGTGCGGACAAAATGGTGCAGACCAGAGGTTTGGTCGTTTTAGTTTACGATATGATCTGTCCAGGAATTATGGCGGTATTATAATTATGGGAGGGGAAAAAGTACAGGGCTTATAGAAAGCAGCGAGGCGAGGCAGAGGAGCGTCGTCACTTTACTCCCCCCGACGCCCTGGTGTTATTAATAACAACCCGATCAGCTGGAGATGGTTACCAACCTGTTTGATCAGCTTTCCGTGGGATGTCTGGAGTGGAGGCAGATCCAAAGAGAAGTGTGTGTGTGTGTGGGGGGAGAGGTGCAGTGTTGGTTGGTGCCTGCATAGCTAATCTCTTTTGGAGTGCTGGGCTGGACATCAAAGGGCAGCGGTCTTGTTTGATTCCTGGTTTTTTGTATCAGGAAACTGAGAGAGAGAGAGAGAGAGAGAGGAGAGAGAGAGAGAGAGAGAGAGAGAAGAGAGAGAGAGAGAGAGAGATTATTGTGATAGCCAGAGAGAGAGAGAGAGAGAGAGAGAGGATGGATTATTGTGATAAGCCAGAGAGAGAGAGAGAGAGAGAGAGAGAGAGAGATGTTCCGGCCTGAATTCTGAAAGCTTGAAGATCATTTTTGCTTTACAGCTGTTACAGGCGCGATAGTTGAAGTAGTTCAGATTGCTAATCGTAACGTTACTGAAGTGAAGGGTGATGACTGTCAATGAATCCTGGCGGTGCCAGAAGGACCCGTCACAGGACGTTTGCCATCTCCTGGGTCAAGTTTTGTGCAGATCTGCTAGCGCCCTGCTTCCCTTTCGTGTGTAATGCAGGCATGCAACAAACAAACCCAAACAAAACAACAAAGCGCGAAAACGATCCTGTAAGTCATGTTCACTGGGCTGGAGAAACCGGAGAATAAGCCAGGTTGCTCAAGTCCAGCGCGTTGGGTCATGCAGTAAGCGAAGTATCTGCTGAGTGGATTTGGTGACATGTAGTGTAGCAGAACTATTGCTGAATTATAAGCTACGATGTCAAAAACAAACAAACCCAAACCAACAAAAAGCAAAAAAACGAAAAAAAACAACAACACCAAAACAGAATCCCCCCCCCCCCCAAAAAAAAAACAAAAAAAAAACCCAAACGAAAAACCAAGAAAAACCCACCCCCACAGAAACGAACAAAATTACAGTCGATTTTTCTCATTTCAACTTTTAAAAAAACAACAACACAAACCAAAAAAGAACCAACATGTCTGCAACATGCAGGTACATTCTTGCTCAGTCACCTACGACAGAACGTTATATGGGTCGATTTGAGAGTAGCCTAATAATTGGTCTTCCGTCCGTCCCATAAATCAAGGTAAACTGCGAGATACTTGCAACTGCCAAGTCTGATGGTGCTCTCTCTCTCTGTCTATCTCTCTCTCTCTCTCTCTCTCTCCCCTCTCTCTCTCTCTCTCTCTGCCTGTCTGTCTCTCTCTCTGTCTGTCTATCTGTCTCTGTCTCTCTCTCTCTCTGCCTGTCTGTCTCTGTCTGTCTGTCTCTCTGCCTCTCTCCTCTCTCTCTCTCTCTCTCTCTCTCTCTCTCTCTCTCTCTCTCTCTCTCTCTTAAATCATGTTGTCGTTGTTGTAGTAAGATTTTTTACCTTTATTTTGTTGATAGTCCTTTATCAGGGCAAGAGCCGGATGAAAAAAAAAAGTATGCGCATGCTTATTCTGTTACCCTTGAAAAATAAAGATTCATTCATTCTGCCTCTCTCTCTTCTCTCTCTCTCTCCCTCTTCCCCTCTCTCTCTCTCTCTCTCTCTCTTTGCCTCTCTCTCTCTCTGTCCCCTCTCTCTCTCTGTGCCTCTCTCTCTCTCTGTGTCTTTCTCTCTCTCTCCCTCTCTCTCTTTCTCTCTCTCTCTCTCTCTGCCTCTCTGTCTTTCTCTCTCCGCCTCTCTCTCTCTGTCTGTCTGTCTCTCTCTCTCTCTCTCCTCTCTCTCTTTCTCTCTGCCTCTCTCTCTGTCTCTCTCTTCTCTCTCTCTGTCTGTCTGTCTGTCTCTCTCTCTCTCCCTCTCTCTCTCTATGTCTGCCTGTCTGTCTCTCTGTCTGTCTGTCTCTCTCTCCCCCTCTCTTTTCCTATGTCTGTCTGTCTCTCTCTCTGTCTGTCTGTATGTCTCTCTCCCTCTCTGTCTCTCCCTCCCTCTCTCTCTCCCCCCCCCCCCCCTCCTCTCCTCTCTCTCCCCCCCCCTCTCTCTCTCTGTCCAAACTGTTTTTTTTTTGAGAAACTACCCACCGGCTAGCCCCACGTGCCGACAAGCAAACTTCGACTGTGAGAACCTAAAAAAAACTGAAATAATGGCACCGCCGTTTTCTGCCTGATTTTCTGAAGACTTGTAACTTTTTTTTGCTCTGCCCGCACCCCCCCCCCCCCCCTCATCCCCCCCCCCCCCCCCACCCCCCCCCCCCCTGGACTAAAAGGGTCGTTAATATAAAAAGCTTTATCACTTTCTGCTTGAGTGGCCTAATTACAGGGAGGGTGTATGAAGTCAAGGTGGGTCTTCAGCCCCTAACACTTGACTGGCGGCTACAACACACCACCGTCCCGTCCTCCAAGCTTTCTGGTTGTGTTTGGGGGGCTGTGAATTATTCAGCCCAGCCACCTCAGTAGTCATGGCTTTCACTGCCTTTGGTGGTGGGAGGTGGTGGTGGGTGGTGGTAGGGGGGGGGGGGTTGCTCTTCTGCTCCCGCTCTGTGGGTTTCTTAGGGAGAAAGAAGAGGAAGAAGAGAGAGAGGGGGGAAAGGGAGAGGGGGAAGAGAGAGAGAGAGGGGGGGGGGGGAGAGAGAGAGAGAGAGAGAGAGCGAGAGAGAGAGAGAGAGAGAGAGAGAGATCAAACAAGCCTTAACGAGCAATTTGCCTTAAACTTCCACAACAGTAAAACAAAAAAAACAAACAAAAAATTAAATTCCTCTCAAGAGTTTAGCAACCACTTTCTTGGAAGTAAAAAAAAAAAAGGCCCCTGATCTCCTCTCTTCTTGCCTGGTGCCGCTCACCTTTTGCAAAGCAAAAACACTGCCCCTTCTCTCCCGCCTCTGGTTCCTCAGACCGTCCTCCTGCGAAGACAAACAAACAAAAAAAACAAAAAAAAACGGTTGTGTTGTGCCTGTCTACCCATTTTTCAACAATCGCCCCGTTACCCCGTCCATAACCTCCCCCCCCCCCCCCCCCTTGTGAGAGGGGGGGGGGGGCGGGGGGGGGGGGGGGGGGGGGGGGCGCTGCCGCCCAAGGCGGGAAAACATAATAATAAAGAGCTTTCCTTCCCTGCAAGCTTCCAGAACTGCCGGCTTTCTCTCCCTCCTCAATGTTTCTGCCATTGGTTTCTTCCCCCTTGGGGAGACAGCCAAGCTTCCCTGCGGCGATAACTGCCGCGCCCCAGGGAGTGGTAGGGAGTGGGGGGTGGGGGATAGGGGGAGCTGAGGTGGGGGGGGGGGGAAGCTGAGGGGGAGGAGGAGCGCAGTTTTTACTGGTGTGCATACCCCGCCCAGTACTAAACCTGCAGACGTTTTAGTTTGGGAAGAGAAGCGGCCTCACGCCGCCGCCCACCTTTGCGAAGGGTATAGTTTTGTTGTGAGGTGCCCATCTCTTTCCTTGACTGTGGGGGGGGGGGGGGGGGGGGGGGGGGAATGGGGGGGGGGGGGGGGGTGTGGACCAGAACGTGTGGATAGACTGAAGCAGCTCTGTCGGCTTTGGGGGCTGGAGGTGGGGGAGAGGAGGGGTGTGGGGGGTGGTAGGAGAAAAAAAAAAGATAATTAACTGTCTTGAGGAACATGGCTCATAATCAGAGAGCTTGGATCCAGGCCGGAAACTTGATCTCTCTGCTTTTAGACCAAAAACCAAAACAAAAAGAGAAAAGAGAAAGAAAGAGAAAAAAAAAAAAAAGGGGGGGGGGGGGGGGGGGGGAAACAAGCAAAAAAAAAAAGGATGTGAGCTTTAGTTTTATGCAACTCTTGTTTCTTTTTTGTTTTTTCCTTCTCAACCACTTCATTCTCTCACCCCCACCCACCCCCTTCTCTCCCCCTCTCTCTCCCCCCCCTACATCTCTCTCACTCTCTCTCTCCACCCCCTTCTCTCTCTCCCTCTCTCTCTCTTTCTCTCTCTCCTCTCTCGCTCTCTCCACCCCCACCCCCCTTTCTCTCTCTTTCTCTCTCTCTCTCTCTCCACCCCCTTCTCTCTCTATCCCTCCCTCTCTCTCTCCCACCCCCACTTCTTCTCTCTCTCTCACCCTCACCCCCCCCTCTCTCTCTCTCTCCTCTAGCTCCCCCTTCCCCTTGCCCTTTCCACACCACCCTCTTCTTCTTCAACCCCATCAACAGAGTTGTCTGTACAGACAGACCGAGTCTTATGGTGGCCCTGGAGGGGGCAAAGGCAAAGGCAAAAGACAATCAAGGCAGAAGGAGAGAGAGAGGAATTAGCACTGTGGTGACCCTTCAATTACTAGTAATGTTCTGAGCCTATTGTCCCAATCCCTGATATCAAAACCCTTGTTGGAGGGGGGGGGGGGGGGGGGGGGGGGGGGAGAAGGGGATATAGCAGAGGCCTAGGCTGCAGGGAGAGGGTCAAAACTACAAGATTTCAAGGATGAGTAGGGTTGGGTGTGTGAGAGGTCGGCAGAAAAAAAAGAAGAAAGGGTGTGTGTGTGAGGGGGGTGGGAGTGGGGGAGGTGTTGACTGATAGTGACTGCTGTATGTGTGTGTGTGAGAGAGAGAAGAGGTGGGGAGGGGTGGAAGTTGATGGAAGACAGAGGATGGGAGGGGGGGGGGGGGGCAGGGAGGGGGGGGGGTGGGGTGGTAATTGATTGTGTCACGTTAATGACACGTGACGTTGGCTCATCACCTCAGGTCGTTTGTTCCCATTGGCTGTCCGCACGTGGACGACCCTCTTTCCCATGACGACCTTCCCCTCTTCACCAGAAGGCTCTCTCTGCCCATTGTGTGTGTGTGTGTGGAGCTTCTTTTCACACCCTCTCCTCTTCCACCCCCTCTCCCCACCCCTACCTTCACCCCCCTCCCCTACTCCTACCTCCCCCTCCTCCCTCTTCATGACAATCATTACACCAGCGCTCTTGACAAACTCCTTTTTTAAAATTTTCTTTTCTTTTCTTTTAGAGGTTTTTAGTCTTCTTTTCTTTCTCTTAAATGTTTGATGATGAGAAGAGGGAAGAAGAAACAGGAGCTTAGCCAAGGTCCAGCGGGGCCCGTCACCTTTGTCAATAAAAGCAATTTAGCAGGCTGTCATTACAGGGTCCGCCGTCCATCAGTCAGGCCAGCTTCTCTGGGAAAACAACTTGCTTCCTTGTGGCGGCGTCTCTCTCTCCGGCCTACCACCACTCTTTCTTTCGCTACTACACTAATGAACCTTTTAAGGCCAACTGCTTCAGTCAGTCATCCGCCCTTTTCTCTCTCTCTGTCTCTGTCTCTCTGTTCGAGTCGAGTTTTCTCTCTCTCTCTCTCTCTCTCTCTCTCTCTCTCTCTCTCTCTCTCTCTCTCTCTCTCTCTCTCCGTCTTTCTCTCTTTGTGCGAGTCGAGTTTTCTCTCTCTCTCTCTCTCTCTCTCTCTCTCTCTCTCTCTCTCTCTCTCTCTCTCTCTCTCTCTTCTCTCTCTCTCTCTCTCTGTGCTCGAGTCGAGTTCTCTCTCTCTCGCTCTCTCTCTGTCTGTCTGTCCGAGTCGAGTTCTCTCTCTCTCTCCCTCTCCCCCCTCTCTGTCTCTCTCTCTCTCTTCGAGTCGAGTTTCTCTCTCTCTCTCTCTCTCTTCTCTCTCTCTCTCTCTCTCTCTCTTCTCTCTCTCTCTCTCTCTCGCACTTTAACTCCCACTCTCTTAAACAGTTTATGATCCACTGACTTGTGTCGTGGGGTTGTAGAGAGTGTTATGTCTTGTGTCCAGCATTTGAACCCATCCCTTCATTTTTCCCCCCTCTTTTTCTCTTCTTCTTCTTCTACTCTCTCTCTCTCTCTCTCTCTCTCTCTGTCTCTCTGTCTCTCTCTCTCTGTTCTTTTCTTTCTTTCTTTCTTTCCAATTCCAAAAATAAAACTTGACTGTTGGGTGAAGTAGCAAGCAAAGGAGGAAAAGGAGGTTTTAAATGGTTATGAGGGGATGAAGAGAGGCAGTGTTGAGTCGTGTACAACTGGAAGATGTTAGCGCTCTTGCCTTCAGCTAACTAGTAAGTTGCCATGGGTTCGATGAATCGGACTTGTCCGCGCGCGCGCACGCACACACACACACACACGCGCGCGCGCACACCCGCAAGTTTTGTGTAAAAAGAAATATTAAAGGAAAGGTCGGAGTTGTGTCCATGCTTTAGCTGACTTGATTTCTGTATTGGATCTACCATTGACCTGGGCTTTACCTTCTTCGTTTTCTTGTTCTCCTTCCTTGTATGTCTGTTTGTCTGTCTGTCTCAGTCTCTATCTCTGTCTCTCTCGCTCTTTCTCTCTATCTGTCTGTCTGTCTCTCTCTCTCTCTTCTCTCTCTCTCTCTCTCTCTCTCTCTCTCTCTCTCTCTCTCTCTCTCCCTCTTTCTTTCTTTCTTTCTTTCTTTCTCCCTCTCTCCATTCATCCAACAACAAAATAAAATGGTAAAAAGCTCACCACAAAACTGTCATGAACATTCTAAGTCATCTCTGGAGAGGGACGGGCAGAACGAGAGATGTAATGGCCAGAAAGGCTGAGGAATGGGGAACAAGACAATGTACAGGACTAGTAGTGGACCTAGTACAAGCGTTTTGGATAGGGGGAGTCCCATTATCAGACTGACAGACAGACAAGTAGTTCTTCAGCTCTCTACATGCTGTCCGCCTGTCTAACCTTGCCAGCCCATCCCCCCACACTCCCCCCTCCGTCGCCCAGGGGGGGGGGGGGGGGGGGGGGGGGGGGGGGGTTCAGGAAGCTGTGAGGAGTTAATCCCCTTGTTTGGGGGTCACTGCTTCTGTTCAGTCTCCTTCCTCTGCCCACTCAAGCGGAAAACAGTTGCCACGTGCCTGAAGGAAGGGCGACAATCATCACACTGTGACCTCGTTTGGTGTCCGTCACAGCAGGGCGTGATGGTGGAAGGGTGAGGGTGGGGATGGGTGTCCACAACTGCTGGCACAGCTGGACATGATTGTTAGTTATATTTCAGTTTTTTCAAGTGCTGCCCCTATGTGCAGAACGGTCTACTATATGTTACACACCAGTCATGAGAGAGAGAGGAAGTGGACAAGGGAGGACAAATGGGCTTCACCTTCTTGCGACTCTTTGAATAAAGGAGAAGTAAGGCTGCAATCATAAAAAATGGATATCTATTATAACGAACTGCTAATATATTACCAAATGTAAATTTTGCTGACATAAATTCTAGATGTCAGTCCTTACCAGTAAATGAACAGGGTCTTAAGTCCTGGAAAGTAGACAAAATTCTGTAAAAATCACCTTTCACTGTTTCGGGTATGGTCCAACTGTTTTTGCCATTGGCAATAAACCCATCTTTGTCGGAAGGATACTCAAACTGCATCAATGTTTTCTATACCTAGATTACAGACCGAACCCATATTTTAAAAAAACCCACACCACCACCGCCAACAACAAGAAAACCCAGGACCATACTTTTGATACCCAATTATTCTTGTCTTTGGGATCTAAATCATACGACGTTTTATAAGTTTTATTAGTAATCCTGTTATCGTCCATTTGTAATGATTTATCTGATGCACCTAGTTGCAGATTTATATAGATGGTAATCTTTTTAGTTTCACCATACATAAGATCATCTGGCGGTTTGCTTTCAACACCAAGACATTTCTTCAATGCAAAAACGTAATAACTATTTCACAATGGATTACATCACTATCAAGTTTGCAGAATTCTGCTCCATACAGTAATTATTGGCTGCATTTTTGAGTATCAAAGAACTTGCTGACTAAACTACATGATATCGAGGATATAATATAGCCTTTTTTGAAATGCTGAACACAGCTGTTTCTTATTTGTTGTTGTCGTTGCTGCTGTACTCACTCGGTCTTTACATACACTAGCAAAGAGAGAAGAAAGAGAAAACCCAAGGCCAAAACAATTAACTTTTACAGTCAAGATTATGGCTAGTGAATTCTACAGTGCTTGAAAGATTTAACAGTTCTCTGGCAAACTTGGCTAAAGTACCAACCTTATGGACTCCAGAGTCGTTCTTTTCACTTTCTGTTATATCTCAGTCGTTATCTTCTCAGATATCTTCATTATTTCTTCTACTGTCCTAAGATTAACCCTTTCTCTCAAGCGATTGGTGCCATTTCATTGGCCCTGGTGACTTGGGTATAGTTCCCCAACTTTAATGCCTTGTTAACAGTGTGAGCGCGGCAATGTCGTCTGTCTCAGTAGCAACAGAAAATGTCGAACTACGACTTTTTTTTCTTCATTACTGCCAAAGAGATGCAAATAGAGCAAAATCTGTGTCTGTCTGTTATCATATTTCCGTGCCTAGTCAGGCGATTGTTTTAACAAGCCTTGGTTAGAAGCAAGAGAAGAAACCGTCTTTGCAGTAACAAGCCATCACTAAGAGCAGTCATAGTCATCGTTTAAGAGTCCATAAAAGTACTTGGGCGGAGATCATCAGTCTTTTGATGAATTTAATGTGGCGGGAAGTTTGCTGTACTGTCCCAGTTATTGTCTACTGTAACGGCTTCGTTCTGGACATTTCTTGCTGGTGTTTTTTGACTGTGGTCTTTTTTTGTGGTCCCTTTTCCTCTCTTCCTTGTAGGGAATGTGTGGTTTGTCAGACATTTTCAGGAGGATTTTTTTTTATTTGTGTGTTTTCATTTCTTTGTCTCTTGTTGTTATTAGTTTGTAAGGTATAATTCATACCACGTTTAACTAAAACGGGGTCTGGTCGCACCAGAGCAATCTGTCTGAAAAAATGTTTTACTGAGTTTTGTGTGTTTTATACTTTGAAGCTGTCGTTCGTGGGGATACTGCATTACAGACACAGGCACATGTTTTAAAATTGTCATTGACCCATGAACAAGGAAAGTAAAGAGATACTTGAACAAAACTTAATGAACAAAGAACAAATAACTCAACAAACCTCGCAGGCGGCAAAGCTGCGTAAGTGTGTGTGTGCGGTGTGTGTGTGCGTGTATGTGTGTGTGTGCGCGCACGCGCGCGCGCGTGTGTGTGTGTGTGTGTAGGGGCAAGCAAACAAAACCAGCGCGTTAGCAAGTTTTAACGACGCCATGCCATCATCTTCTCTGATCCAAAAGACAAGCTACTAAGACTGGCTTCTTGTGTGCCTCCAGTTAATCCCGCTGCTGTGACCAAACCCAAACTTTCATCGCGGTGTAGCACAAAAAATGATAACAAAGTTTTGGCCGCCTTCACGCCTTCAGACCAGAGGCACCCCAGCGATCCTCATCCAAGAAGAGCAGGGGGAAAGGAAAGAGGAGCTTAGACCTGAGGTGAGGACTGTCTGAAGAGGAGGACATCAGGGGCGTCCCCCTCAGGCTGCTGGGGGCCAGGGCTCAAGAGGATGACGCACTGTTCGGACGGCGGCGGCAACATCTGGCCTGACTCCTGGGCCAAAGCCTGAGTAGTTTGCTGACTCCTGCTCTGCTGGGCTTGGTCTGGAGGCCGTGGGGCGGGAAGAGAGAGACGAGAGAGAGAGAAGAGAGAGAGGATGGAGCAGAAGAGAGTGAAGAGAAGATATGATGAGAAGAGAGAGAAGTGGAGAGAGAGAGGAGGAGAGAAGAGAGAGAGAGCAGAGAGGGAGAGAGAGGAGATGGAGAGAGAGAAAGATGAGAGGGGAAGAGACATGAGCAGAGAGAGAGGGGAAAGCCTGTGGTGGACAGGGTCCAGAAGGCGGCCAATCTGTTTTGCAGCCAAGCAGATTGTGAAGGGCATGGGGTGGAGTGGGGCGCCAGGGCGTGGGGTTGTTCATCCACGCTTTGATCTTGCCTTGATGATTGTCTTCATTTTCACGAAGGGGTATGGGGGGGGGGGGGGGGGTTGTAGTTTGATTTGAGGGGGGGGGGGGGGGGGGGTTGGGGATTTTTATGTTTTTCGTTTCTGTATTTTTAGTTAGTGTCTGTTTCTGTCCTTCTTCATCTCTTTTTTTTCCCCTCTTCCGTGGACAGAGGGACTGGAAATGCTTGTGAAGCTGATTAACTTTGTCACAAGGACCCCTCGAGCCGTGAGCATAAGGGTTAGGACGTGTAAAATATGTTCTCCCGCGCTCTGCCAAGGGCATGTAAAAAACAAAAACCCAATCTTCTCCTGTGCTCTTCCAAGGTCATGTACTCTCTTCAGAGCCTTCCTTCTCTTCTTGCTTTATTTGGAGAATTATTAACTGTGCTGTTTAAAAAACAACCCTGATATGAGTGAAAGCTGAAACCGGGTGTTAGGTATGCTTACTGCCTGGGTTCTAGAAGGGTAGTTTGTTTTGTTCCAGCGTCTGCAAAAGTAGCAACACTCGTGGAGATTGGAGGATTAGAATCTAACGCTGTCACTTGATCCCTTTCTTGGTGATATTAATTCTGCCTCTTGGAAATGCGCGGTAGCATTGTCTATCTGTCTGTTTTCGTCTGTCTCTGTCTGTCTGTCTCGTTCACACCCACACAACCCACCTTACTACCACCCCCCCCCCCCCCCACACACACACACACACACACACACCAAGCTGATCTCTTTTACACTGTTTTCATTCACTCTCTGTGAAGAGAAATTCAACACTTTGTTTTTCGTTCTTCGGCTAGAGCTCCCAGGTTCACTCACCAATGGTGAGATTTCGCAGTATACAACCGTTTTTACCCACCATGAAGATTGCCGCACTCCGACTTCGGGGATGGTGTCTTGTGTGCATGCGATTTTTTAAAAAAATGGTTTTCCATTTCTACTGGCACCAAAAAGCCTAATTTTCCATTTCTACTGGCACCAAAAAGCCTAATCTTCCGAAAAAGGCGGAACAGGTTTCAAACGCGTGCGCAAGATGTTTTCTGCGTGGGTTCGAACACGGGGCCTCGGTTGACAGTCTCATTGGAAAGACATAAAGTCGAGGCAAAGCTTTAAAAAAATCTGGAGGAGAAAATTGACATTAACAGATACACAAAAAACACAACAAAAAGCCCCTGCTTCCTTTTGAAGAAGGAAAGCCGTCATTAACGGCATTGTGAACGATCAATCCACCAGGCTAATTCGCGGCCCGGCTGGCCTGAAAAGTAGCCTACCGCCTACCTGCATTATTGATAAGTAAAGCCCCACCAGTACAGGCCTTCTTGGCCTCTGCAGAAAGGAACAGAGCTAGAGCTAGCTAGATTTGTTTCCTGCTGCTGGAAAAAGACGGCTGAACACAAGGATAGCAGGACTTGACATAGTATAGGTGCTGACAGAAAGAACCTGGCTAGGATGGAATTAGAGGGAGGAGACAACCCATGCTATAGGTGTGTGTGTGTCAAAGTCAAAGTCAAATTTTTATTTCCAGATGGTACATTGAATAAGCAATGCATTTGCTTATTTTCATCAAACCATCTATCTAAGAACAAATTTCTTAATGATTATACTGAAATACTTCATTATTGCAACATTTACCATTAAATTAAACCAGTAAAAAAGAGGGAAATCGATGTGTGTGTGTGTGTGTGTGTGTGTGGTTGTGTGTGTGTGTGTGTGTGGTGTGTGTGTGAGTGTGTGTGTGTGTGTGTGGGAGAGAGAGAGAGAGAGGAGAGAGAGAGAGAGAGAGAGAGAGAGAGAGAGAGAGAGAGAGAGATTTGTGAAATATTGCATGTTTGGTTTGATTTGATCCTGTAAATTTTAGGCGATGCAGAAAGCCTCCTGATTTATTCATACCTTTTGCTTTTAAAGAACATTCATCTTTAGTACTCGACATTAAAGAAGTACAGCTGTTATCGAAAGAAAGGCTACTACTGGCTTTGATAATGTTGCTTGTATTATCCCTGTCTCTGTGCATACTCAAACTTGTCATTCTTGATACCATTCATCTTGGTCCTCGAACGCTCTGACAACAACTATCGTTATATGTCATAGGAGCGATAATGCCGCCGTTCAGCGCTTGACAAGTCAGATATTATACGATTACAATTGTTGCTGAACATTTCCCTACTGCAGTTGCTTCTGCTAAGACTACTGCTGTAGCCGTTACTACTTCTATACTGCTGCCGATAACGCTGCTACTTTTTTTTTCTGCTGCACTCTCTATCATAATTATGTACAGTGCCATATTCTTCTGCTGCTGTTGTGACTGTTTTCACTTCAGCTGTCACCTTGACTGTCACTGCTGCAGTTGATCTAACCTGTAGCTACTGCTGTTGTTGTTGATGCTGCAGCTGCTGCTACTGCTGCCATACTTTAGGGGACAGGATAGCCTGGTGGTGGTTAGAGTGATGCGCTGGTGAACTGCTGACCCGGGTTAGAATCTCGTTGAAGAGAATTTTTTTTCTCCTCTGGAGTTAACATCAGTGCCGACTTCATTCCCCCCAAAAGTCCTTATATGAGACTATAAACCCGAGGTCCCGTGTGCGAACGCACGCAAAACATCTTGTGCACTCGTTAAAACACGTTCCGCTTTTCGGAAGAGTAGGCCATTGTGTGCGGGTGGGAACGGATGATAAAATATCCAAAACTGCATACACACAGGGACTGGATGTAAAAAAAAAAGCATATGAGTGCTTATTCCATTATCCTCGAAATAAAAGACTAAAAAAAAAAAGAAAGAAAGAAATACTGCTGTTGCCATACTGCTTCCTTGTAAGATGTTTGCCATGGCGGGTGAGCGGCAAGGGGTTGGCAGAAGGTGGCAAGGTGTTGGTGCAGGGATGCGCTGTGCTGTGCTGTGCTGTGCTGTGCTGTAGTGTAGTGTAGTGTGCTGTAGTGAAGTGTGCTGTCCGCTACTTCACAGCTTCTTCGCTGCACGTGCGCTGTCTCCTTCAGTCTTGTGCTGCACGTGTGTGTGTGTGTTGTGTGTGTGTGTGTGTGTGTGGGAGAGAGAGGAGAGAGAGAGAGAGAGAGAGAGAGAGAGAGATGAGAGAGAGAGGAGAGAGAGAGAGGAGAGAGAGAGAGAAAGTGTGTGTGTGTGTGTGTGTTCTTCAGTTTAACGCCTTTACACATTAAGTGATATTAGAAGAGGGGGGGGGGGGGGGGGGGGGGGGAGAGAGAGAGAGAGAGAGAGAGAGAGAGAGGAGAGAGAGAGAGAGAGAGAGAGAGAATGTGTGCATTCGCGTGCGCGCGCGCGCGTGTGTGTGTTTGAGTTTGTGGGTGGGCGCGTAGGTCCATACTTGCCACGAATGCCTGTGTGAACGCGTGGACATGTGTGCGTACGCGTGGACGTGCTGATACTTGGTGGGGAGGGGCAAACAGCGGCAGAAGGAAAGACAGTGCGGACGACAAGTGTTGGGTTGTGTTTGAATAGCTCTGAAGTATCACTCCTATTGACAGCCTTCAATTGCTTCCAGTGTATAATTGGCGCACGGGAGAGCGCGCATGCCGTAGGCGCACGTGCGACAGGACAGAGAGAGAGAGAGAACGAGAGAGAGAGAGAGAGAGAATTCTGAAGAGAGAGAAGTCTGAGGTCTTTTATATATTTCCCTCGCAGCTCTTATGACTAGATGGGACATCCATAAAACAGGAATGTTAACATAATAATAATAAATAATAATAATGTATACATAATGTATGTAGAAATGTTTTTCTATAGTATATCATTTTTTTAACCACCCGAAACTAGCTGTATGTTAATTAAGTAGGATCACATTACCATTTCAACTTAGGCATGTTCAATGTAGCTGTCAATTGAATTTGATCGTCTTTAGTCTTTATTTATTTATTTATTCTTTTATATTGAGGATAATGGAATAAGCACTCATGTGCTTTTTTACATCCAGTCCCCGTGTGTATGCAGTTTTGTCAATGTTGTCATCTGTTTCCACCGGCACACAATGGCCTACTCTTCCGAAAAGCAGAACAGGATTTAACGTGTGCGCAAGATGTTCAGCATGCGTTCGAACACGGGGCCTCGGTTTATAGTCTCATCCGAAGGACTTTGACACTCAGTTCGATTTTTTGTCAAACTGGAAAGAAAGGGCGAGGCTGGGAATCGAACCCAGAACCTCACGGTTTACTTGTTGGCAGGCGAACGTCTTAACCATCCTGCCACCATCCTTCAGCATGACTTGTCATTTCCCTTCGCAGTCAAAGTCGGAAGGCCTGCCTACGTGATGTAGATCTACTCCTCTAGGCTTATTACTGTGTTGACTCTTCAACAGCTGTTTGCAGCAAGTCACTTTTCTCTGCAGAATTTGCTATGATACTCTTAAAAAAGGTAAAGGTGTCCTATAACCTATGTGGTCGTAGGGGAGCGAGGCATCAGAGACCTCAGCTTCTCCGGGGGCCAACTATATTGAGGGCGGCGACCATCTCCTCTCCCTCGCTGCCTTACCTTCCCTGACTCTAAAGAGGACAGGTACCCATTTACAGCTGGGTGAACTGGGTGACTGTACTGAAGCCAAGGTGGGCGAACGGTCACCCATCCACTTGGTAACCACGCTTAATGCTGCTTAACCTTAGCTTGGGGAAAGCGAGTGCTCTGACCACTGAGCTATCATCGTCCCTCCTCCAGTGATCCTCTACATATCTTGAAAGAATGGTCTGGCAAGCTTTACAATAAGACATGAAGAGCAGTGTAAGCTTTACCAGAAAACAGCGATTACTTCCATAAGCTTTGTGAAAGAAAACATTATAGGTTTCGTAAACTTTCACAGGAAATGTTTTGTAAGCTTTAAGATAACACAAGAAATGTTTTGTAAGCTTTAAGATAACACAAGAAATGTTTTGTAAGCTTGAAGATAACACAAGAAATGTTTCGTAAGCTTTAAGATAACACAAGAAATGTTTTGTAAGCTTGAAGATAACACAAGAAATGTTTTGTAAGCTTGAAGATAACACAGGAAATGTTTTGTAAGCTTTAAGATAACACAAGAAATGTTTTGTAAGCTTGAAGATAACACAAGAAGTGTTTTGTAAGCTTGAAAATAACACAAGAAATGTTTTGTAAGCTTTAAGATAACACAAGAAATGTTTTGTAAGCTTTAAGATAACACAGGAAATGTTTTGTAAGCTTGAAGATAACACAGGAAATGTTTTGTCAGCTTTAAGATAACACAGGAAATGTTTTGTCAGCTTTAAGATAACACAGGAAATGTTCTGTAAGCTTGAAGATACACAATTTTTATTTATTTTACTTTATTCTTTTATATCGAGGATAATGGAATAAGCACTTATGTGCTTTTTTTTTACATCTAGTCCCCGTGTGTATGCGGTTTTGTAAATTCTGTCATCTGTTCCCACCGGCACACAATGGCCTACTCTTACGAAAAGCGGAACAGGACTTAACGTGTGCGCAAGATGTTCTGCGTGCGTTCGCACACGGGGCCTCGGTTTATAGTCCCATCCAAAGGACTTTTGGGGAGAGTGGAGTCTGCACTGATGTTAACTCCAGGGGAAAATATCCCCTTGAACGGGAATCAAAATGTTTCGTTAGGTTTACAGTAAAGCAACAAACTGTTTTGTAAACTTTACATAAGAAGGAAGGTGGCAGGACGGCTTAGACGTTCACCTGCTTTAACAAGTAAAGCCTGAAATTCTGGGTTCGATTCCCAGCCTTGCCCTTTCTTCCCAGTTTGACAGGAAAATCGAACTGGGAGGAGACTCTAAACCAGTCAGGCTTCTCCCTGAGCTTACAGACTTGTGCACGTTGAAAGAACGCACGACAGTTGGAAATCGGCAAAACAAAAACCAGGGAGGTACCACCTGACAGTCTTCGCAAATTTGGTAGATTCAATTCCCAGCTGTATCCCCGAAGTCGGAATGCGGCTACCTCAATGGTGGAGAAAAAAAACACGGTCGCATTTACAAACATCTCATCATTAGTGAATCTTGGAGCTTTAACTGAGGAACGAAAAGCATATGAACAGGATGCACATCAAGCAGCAAAATACATATATATATTCTCAAAGTCCCCAGTTTATATCGGTTGGGTGTACAAATCTGGGTCTCTGCTAAAGGTTTGTATTGTATTGTTTTTGAATTGTATTGTGTTGTATATTATATAACTGTCAGTGGGAGCGGATTTCTCTACATGAAATCTCGGCTATTCTTTTTGGGGAGAACACGTCGTCGCAAGAGCAGCGCCACTTATTTCTTTTTTCTGTTCCTGTCTGTATGTGATTTTAGTTTCCTTATGAGAGTGGAGGGTTGTTTTTTTCTAAAGAACTTTGCCACGGACAACTGTCTTGTTGCCGTGGTGTCCTTTACGTGCACTGAATGCGTGTTGCATTCGGAACCTCTGTTTATCGTTTTTATCTATGTAGCACCCAGAGCAGCACCCGAGGTCTAGTAAATTGGGATGGTGGAAAAGTTCGGATTCAAATGGGGATAGGATCGAACCAGTTTTCTGCAGATTGTTGTTGTTTTGTTGCGTTCCTTGGCTAGAGCTGCGGAGGCACCGTGGTCGAGTGGTTTAGGCGGTCAACT
The DNA here is from genome assembly GCA_028751875.1 of Rapana venosa. Lineage (NCBI taxonomy): Eukaryota > Metazoa > Mollusca > Gastropoda > Neogastropoda > Muricidae > Rapana > Rapana venosa. Next base: position 10,115,006 of record CM054149.1, read on the forward strand.
CGTGATCCAGAGGTCGCGGGTTCGATCCCCGCTCGGCTCGGTGTTGTGTCCTTGGGAAAGACACTTTACTCCTATTTTCCTCACTCCACCCAGGTGTACAAGTGGGTACCAGCTCTGCTGGGGAAGTATCTGGCGACAGACTAGCATCCTGTCACAGGGGTGGTGAAAAACCATCAGTTCGCTTAACGCTACAGAAACCGGGATAAGCTCCGGCTCTATGGGCCTTCTGGCTCGAAAGAAGAAGAAGGTAGCCGCATTCCGACTTCGGGGATGATGTTTAAACATGACACCAGGAGGCATGCAGTTGTTGTTGGTTTTTTAAATTTTGTCATCCGTTCCAATCAGCACGCTGTGGCCTACTCTTTCGAAAGGTGAAACAGGTTTTCAAGCGTTCGTAAAATGTTCCGCGAGCATTCGACACGGAACAGCGGTTTATAGTCTCATCCGGACTTTTGGGGGGGAGTGGTGTTGGTACTGGTGTTAATTCCAGGGGGGGGGGGGGGGGGGGGGGGGAATCCTCTAGAACAGGTGCATCAAAGTGGCTCGATCACGGGCTGTCAGATCACCAGCGCGACCTTCTAACCACCTGGCTACCCCGTCCCCTCCCCGGCCTCCCCTCCTCTTGTTTAAGCAAGGTCACCGACTTTATTTTTATGCCAACATAGTTTTGTCTCTTGAAAGTATAAAACACAAAAAAGTCCCAGATATATATGCGCCATTTGGGGAAGAAAAAAAATCCCAAACGTTATATGAACCATAGGAAAGGGTAGGTAGTTTGATCAGAAAAAAGAAGAAGATGGAAACGATTCACTAGCACCCTAAAAGTTGTTTCGCCCTTTATGGCAATGAAAAAAGAAAGTGGCGTAGGGGAGGAGGGAAAATCAGTAAGTACTGCGTAACCATGATGTAGGTGATCTCAGAAAGAACACTCTGCGGCATTGACAGCCATCCAGCTCAGAAAACTGCCCGCCCAACGGTAGTTACAGGGCTCTTATGGAAGGTGAAAGCCATTACATGAACCTCTAGTCTTGTTTTCAAAGGAACACGGTTGGAGTTTTAGTCAAGTGTTTGCTATACCCTGCAACATGAGGTCTATGACCTAGATACTCTCCTCTGTGTGTGTGTGTGTGTGTCTGTCTGTTTGTGTCTGTATCTCTCTCTCTCTCTCTCTCTCTCTCTCTCTCTCTCTCTCTCTCTCTTCTCTTTTATATATATATTATATATATATTTATATTTATATATATAGATAGATAGATAGATATCTTTTGCAAAGTTGTGCTTGGATGGTTTCCATGTTATTCAATCTTTTCTGAAACCGTGTTGTCCCCTCGTGGGGATACCAGGGGACCTGTCCCTATAAATCGCATCCCCAGGGACCTTCTTGAAATTTATTGCGAGAAATTCCCTCTTTTCTATCCCTCTCTTTGTTTCTGCCTGGTCCCTTCTCTTCCTGTCATCCCCTTCTTTATCTACTTTCTGCCTCTTTGGTCCATTCTCCTGCCTTTTCTCTCCCCAGAAAGACAATAAAAGATAACAATTCTCTCCCACGCCAAAGTCGAATGCTCTAACTTGTCAGTCCCTTAACGCGCAGCGCATTTTCACACATACGAAAATGCGTTGAGCTGCCGTTAAGCGCCTGACCAGTCAGACCCAGCACATCATCGACTTGGACATGGGAGAGAATTGTTATCTGTTAAGTCTTACTGGAAAATGAATGCAGGAGAACGGACCAAGAAGGCAGAACATAGACGAGAAGGGGGTGACAAAAAAAAGAAAAAAGAGGAACAAGGCAGAAACACAGAGAGGGATAGAAAAGAGGGATTTGCTAGCACAGAATTTCCAGAAGGTGGGGGATGCTATTGATACTGACAGGCCCCCTCCCGGGCATCCCCACGGGCGGAGGGGGGGGAGTGGGGGGGGGGGGGGAGTGTGGTTTAAACGATATAACCTGCACCAGGTGGCGAGCGAGGAAGATGGGAGTAGCTGGTGGCCGAGGAATGGATGAATGAATGAATGAATGAACAAATCAGCGGCATCTGTCCTCTGTAGAGAACCGCCTGAACTAGTCAGGTTGTTGTTGGGTGGGTTTGTTTAGGGAGAGAGGAGAAAACAGTAGGGACATAAAGAGGCCATTTGCCTCACTGCCTCGCCAGGGAGTTAGCTGCCTCATTATCATACCTCTTCTCACCATCAATCGGCTCTGCTTGCTCGCTTGCTTGTTTGTTTGTTTGCACTGCCCTCTGTGTGTGTGTGTGTGTGTGTGTGTTGGTCCGCCTAGAAACTTGGTCCAGCCCTGCATCCGCATCCGTCCTGGCCAACAGGGAGCAACTGTTTTGAAACACAGCTCAGGTCAGCTAGCCAGCCCCTTTCCCTGTCCAGTCTGCACGAATTAATGATACGAGGCAAATATCGTTTATTTTTAGAGAAGAAGAAGGTGGGGGAAGGGGGGGGGGGGGGGGGGGGGGGGGGAACCAGGCTCGGTTCCTCTTCTTTTTTTTTCTGTCATGAAATCTGTCGGCTTCATTTTATTCCCGTTATTTCTACAGAAATTTTGGGGTGTTTTGTTTTGTTTTGTTGTGTGTGTGTGTGTGTGTGTGTGTGTGTGTGTGTGTGTGTGTGTGTGTGTGTGTGTGTGTGTGGTGTGTGTGTGTGTGTGTTGTTGTTTTTTTTGTTTTGGGGGGTGTGTGGGGTTGTTGTTTTTTGGGGGGGGTCAGTAGTTTGTGTGTCTCGTTTTGTTGTTGTTGTTGTTTTTGTTGTTGTTGTTGTCTCTAAGCTAGCAGGAGTTGGCAGTTTTCCTTCCATGCCTGCTGAATTATGAAAGGCGAGCGATGTAGCCATTGGAGTCCTATTACACAAACAGACAGCCAACTTCAAGTGGCTATACTCACGATACGTTCTTTTTTCTCTTTTCTTTTTCTTTCAGCCCTCTCATATAAAGAAACAAAAAGGGGGGAAGGGAGACCAAAAGAATATGGGAGGATAAAAACACCATAACCACCAGTTTAAAGGATGGGATTGGGTTGGTCAAATCTGTTCTAGCATCAATCTGTTGAAAGAGCGATGATTAGACACAGAGTCAGACACACAGAGAGATAAGACAGATAGACAGACAGAAGCAACCAGGCAGATAGATAGATCCAATCCAATTTTGTTGTTTATAGCTCTGCCGACCACAGAGGCCATACCGGGGCTGTCACCTCGTCAAGTAGATACTAAGATAGGTAGGTAGGTAGGTAGGTAGATAGATAGATAGATAGATAGATAGATAGATAGATATAACACTTTTTGGATTTTTACAGTTTGTTTGCTATCATTGCTCTTGATTGAAACATTCCTAGTTATGAGTGTAATCCATCCAAACTCCTGATTTTGCTTTGATTATAACGTTACACATAAGATATTAAAACCGTTTTACTATATCACAGAGAGAGTGAAATAAAAACAAAGTAGGACAACAAACAAACAAAGACAAACAAACGAACGAACAACAGCAAATTTCCTCTCATAAGTTAAAAATCAATTCAACCTATTTATTTTGTTAATTAACAAGGAAAACTTTTGCAAAAGTAAAATGGTGCAACAGGTTTTTTCTCTCCCTATAAATGAAAATCACTTTACACTCTTTATGTAATTAATTTTTTTTTAACTGTTCAAGAATAATATCAAGCACTGCCATTTCCCCCAACAAGCTCTGCCGAACGAATGCAAGCTCTTTATTTTATCATTAAACTGCTATTACAACAGATCAGTTTCAAGTCAAATTTCCTGAAAAGGCCATTAAAGTCATCGTTTATGTGCCATGACCTGATCATGAGCAAATGTTGCAAAGAGGAAAACTGAGCGACAAAAAATAAAAAAGAGAACAAATTAATGACATCTGTCATCCACAAAGAGCTAGCCATCCATTTCTTTTTTTGTTAGAGTGAGAGTGAGGGGGAGGGAGAGAGGGGGGGGGGGGAGGAGGGAGAGGGGAGAGAGGAGAGGGGGGGGGGAAGGATGCAGGGAGGGAGGTCTGTAAGGTGGAGAGTGGGATGAGGACAAAACGGCAGCAGCATAAAGATGCCATTTGCGTCACTGCCTCAAAAGGGAGCTCCCTGATTTACATACCTCTCGGCGAAAACTGGTTAGCTGTTTGTTTGCAATGTAGCGTCAACGGCCGATGAATAAGTCATGAATTGTCACTAAAATGCATAAGAACACAGTCCTTGTGAAACCTACCCAGACGGATTGCAATTAAAAAAAGCTTCAGACGCCCAACTCCCCCCCTCTCCCCCCAAAAAACCAAAACAAAACAAAGCAAAAAACAACCCCCCCCCCCCCAACACACACACAACAACAACAACAAAATCCAAAAACCATTTTTCTGTGCTTGATACTTGCTCATAAAATTTACGAACCTCGTTTATTCCTCATATATTTTCCATGTTCGTGTCTTGACGTGCGCGTTTCCCAGCTTTGTGTGTGTGTATCCCGTTACTAGTATATCTCGCGCAGTTTGGCATTTTAGCATTTCTTGTGTTGAGAATTCATGAATGCGATGCATGAATCAAGTCATCACGTTACACATTGCCATAAAAATTCAAGTGATGACAATGATTGTTATTTTGCGAGAGAACTTGTAGCCGCCAAAATGACTCTCAGGTTGGGTTGTTTATTTTTCCTTTTGTCTTTTCACTTCGGTCGTACAAAGGAAACAGTGAGATGTGAAAGACAAAGGCCTACTGTTCTGAACTGTAAAGGGTACCTTGATAGAGTTCAGCCTTGCACACACCTGTCGAGAGAGAGAGAGAGAGAGAGAGAGAGAGAGAGGGGGGGGGGGGGGAGCGTTTTCCGTCTGGTAAATCGTTGTTCCTGATTGAGAGAGAGAAAGAGAGGAAGAGAGAGAGAGAGAGAGAGAGAGAGAGGCACAATCTAAAAAAATAATCAAATCAAAGCAAAAAACAAAGAGTGTGTGTTTGTGTGTGTGTGTGTGTGTGTGTGTGTGGAGAGAGAGAGAGAGAGAGAGAGAGAGAGAGAGAGAGAGAGAAGAGAGAGAGAGAGAGAGAGAGAGAGCAGGCACATCTAAAAAACAAACAAACAAAAGCAAAAACAAAAACAAACAACCCTCCACCCCCCTGGTTTCTTTTCATTTATGCTGTGAAGTGAAATAATGGACCCATTCTCAGGAACTTTCCTCCCCCATGGGGAGGGGGTAGGGGGCTGTCAGAATGAATAGCTTCCCCCACCTTCCGGAACTTCTGTGCTAGGAATCCCTTCTTTTCCATCCCTCTCTTTGTTTCTGCCTCTTTTTCCTTTTCTTCCTGTCATCTCTTTCTTGTCTTTTTTCCCCACTGCCTTCTTGGTACATTCTTCTTCCGTTCTTTTCCAGAAAGACTTTTTGAAGAAAAAAAATCTCTTCCACGCGGAAGTTGGATGCGCTGGGTCTGACTTGTCAGGGGCTTAAGGGCAGCGCAACGCACTTTCACTCATATGGCAGACAACAATAGTTGCTGTCTGAGCGTTCCACGAAGAGAAAGAAGAAAAAGAGGAAGAAGAAAAAGAAAGTTTCCAACCCCTGTAAATAAGAGACTGTGCAGCAACATGCTTCACACTATGGTTTAGTCTGACCTCTCTGTTCTGTCATCAAGCTACCTTTACAGGAAACTTTAGCTTGTTCAATGTCTGTGGGGGGAAGAAAACCCCTGGTTATCATTAATACAATATAGCCTGCTTTTATGACATAATGTTGCAGAAAAATAAAGGGCAGAGACTTTAGAGATTCAAAGTGAAATTGATACCATGTGACATCTTTAAACAAAAAGAAAAGGTCTTCTTCTACTCTGGTCTTCTTCCCTTCTTGAGTCCAAAACATTTTTCCCCAACAGAGAGAGAGAGAGAGAGAGAGAGAGAGAGAGAGAGAGAGAGAGAGAGAGAGAGAGAGAGAGAGAAAACACCCGCAACATAAAAATGCCGTTTGCGTCAGTGTCTCACCAGGGTGCCGCCCCATTAGCATACATTGCTCATAAACCTCTTGTTAATGTGGCTGGCTCATACACATCAGTCAGCAACTGTCATCAGACGGCTCATGAGAAAACAAAGCTGCGTTGAACGGGAGCCTGATGGACAGTGACGTAATGGGCGAATGTTAGTTTCAATGGGAGATGTGTCCCATCTGTTGAGGAGTTGTTTCTTAAAACCTGTTCACCTTTTCCCTTTCTTTGTCAACCCTGTTACCGTGTATACATTTGTTATCTGTTCATCCTAATGTTTGTGGGGACGGTTGCATGCCTGTAAATGATTTGAATGCAGCGCTTTGATGTGTTGACTTTGCAAGATTCTGTGCTATATTGATACCGTACATTATTATTATTATTATTAGTAGTAGTAGTAGTAGTAGTAGTAGTAGTAGTAGTAGTAGTAGTATATTTACTACTATTATCATTATCGTTATTATTATTTATTATATTATTATTGTGAGCAGCGAAGAATTGGTACCTTTTAGTATTTCCTGTCGTAAGAAAGAAGTAAATAGATGAATATACAAATAACTAGATATATAAATGAGATGATAAATTAAAAAAACAAACTTTTACAGCCACCACCATCTAGACTTTGACTATCGCAACTTCTTTGTTCTTTCTGGATATCTGAAAACCTTCTGTCCAGACTCCCAATAGTCAAAATCAGCCTGCAAACTCGACTCTTAATACTGCTCTTGTTCATTTACCTTTTTATTAAATAACAAAAAACAACAACCGATTCTCCGCCTTTTCTTGCATCTGTAAGAGAACTTAACTTCGTTGAAGAACTTCTTTTGTGCTAATCACTTATGACAGCTAAGTTTGTTATGCGTATGTCTTTAGTTTTAAGCATAATCAGGGAAAACCCTAATGAATGAAACTACGAAGAATTTGAGCAAGGAAAGATTGTTTTCGGTACCAACAGTTACCTGCAACATTAAAGGATACAAAATTCATAGGCATAAGTCACCTGCAGACCTGGACTCTATGCTGTCAGCTATTGCAACAACTGGCCTGCGCGATGTCCTGCTCTCCAAATTTGCTGGGATTGTCATCCGACTGACTTGATAGCAGATTGCCTTCAGAAATAATGCTGCGTGGAAGGGAATGTCCGGATAATCCAACTCGAAAGGGGACTCCTCCCCTGGGGATGCCAGGGAACTATCAGTATAAGTAGCATCCCCACCTTCTGGAAATTCTGTGCTAGAAATTTCCTCTTTTTTATTACTCTTGTTTCTGCCGGGTTCCTTTTCTTCCTGCCACCTCCTTCTTGTCTATTTTCTGCCTCCTTAGTCCATTCCCCTGCAATTTTTTTTCCTCCCCAGAAAGACTTCAAAGATAACAATAATTCTCTCCCATGCCGAAGTCTGATTACGCTGGGCCTGACTTGTCAGTCAGTCGCTGAACGGCAAGGCAACACAGTTTTCGCTCATATGACAAGACAACAATAGTTGCTGTCTGAGCATTCTGAAAAAAAAAAGAAGAAGACTGGGGACAAGGGAAGTGTAGAAAGGGTGGATGATGAGACATGCAGAAACAAAATAATAGCATCTGTCATCTAGGAAGAGAGGCACCCAGACAGTCAGCCATTTTTGGGCCGTTAACGATCATTGTTGAGTGTCGATCCCTTCGCCAGGCAGTCGCTTCATTAACATGCATCTCCGCACAAACTGGCTGGGCGGTTTTTGTTGTTGTTTGTTTTGTGTATCGTTTTGGTTTTTTTGCCTTGTCACACTGAGAAGGTTTTGTTTTTCGCCGTCACAGAGAAAGCTGACAGGTCATACCAGTAGTAGCTGTCGTTTCCAAAGAGCCACCCATAACAGAAGGCTTCTCTTGGGTGGTGGGTGGGTGGGTGATGTGTGGGGGGAGGGGGAGTGGGTGGGTGGTGTGTGGGGGGGGGGGGGGGGAGTAGTGTTTTGTGAGAAGATCTGACTGACACACACACACACAAAAATATATATCTAGTTTGCGTCAATCGTTTACGAGAAGAGAGAGAGGGATAGAGAGTCGCCTTGTTTATGTGTATGTTATAACCTGACCATTTGTTTTCTGCTGTGTCTTTTTGTGGCCGACTGAAGCACGCCGTAAATTGTCCACGTTAACAGCAGAACATAGTTCACGTGGATGATACATCCTGATGAAGTGTGGTAAAAATGTTTTGTGTTCTTTGGTTTTGTTGTTGTGTTTTTTTCATCTCGAGAACTGTTTTTAGCTTGGTAAAAACAAAAACAAAAAAGACATATGGTATTTTCCATCAGCAGAATTGTTCGCAGGCTGGTAAAAATGGCACACTGTATTTTCCCGTCTGTAGAATTATTTACAGGCTGGTAAAAAAAAAAAAAGGCACACTGTATTTTTCCATCTACCAGATTTTTAGCAGTCTGGTTTTAAAAAACGGCACACTGTATTTTTCTTCTATAGAACTGTTAGCCGGCTGGTAAAAATGGCACACTGTATTTTCCATCTCCAGAATTATTTACAGGCTAGTAAAATGACACACTGTATTTTCCATTTCCAGAACTATTCACGGGCTAGTAAAATGGCACACTGTATTTTCCATCTCCAGAATTATTCACAGGCTAGTAAAATGGCACACTGTATTTTCCATCTTCAGAACTATTCACAGGATAGTAAAATGACACACTATTTTCCATCTCCAGAACTATTCACAGGCTAGTAAAATGGCACATTGTATTTTCCATCTCCAGAACTATTCGCAGGCTAGTAAAACGGCACACTGTATTTTCCATCTTCAGAATTGCTCACAGGCTAGTAAAATGGCACATTGTATTTTCCATCTCCAGAACTATTCGCAGGCTAGTAAAACGGCACACTGTATTTTCCATCTTCAGAATTGCTCACAGGCTAGTAAAATGGCACATTGTATTTTCATCTCAGACTATTCGCAGGCTAGAGAAAACGGAACTGTATTTTCCTCTTAGAATTGCTCACAGGTAGTAAAATGGCACATTGTATTTTCCATTCTTCGAATTTGTGCAGGCTAGTAAAACGGCACACTGTATTTCCACATCTTCAGAATTTCACAGGCAGTAAAATGGCACTTTATTTTCCATCCAGAATTGCAAGGTAGTAAAAGACATGTATTTTCATCTTCGATTTGCTCCAGGCTAGTAATGGCCTGTATTTTCATCTCCAGAACTTATTCAGGCTGGTAAAACGGACACTGTATTTTCATCTTCAGAATTGCATACAGGCTAGTAAAAGGCACACTGTATTTTCCATCTCAGAATTGTTCACAGGCTAGTAAAATGGCACACTGTATTTTCCATCTCCAGAATTTTTACAGGCTAGTAAAACGGCACACTGTATTTTTCCATCTTCAGAATTGTCACAGGCTGGTAAAACGGCACACTGTATTTTCCATCTTCAGAATTGTTAGCGGCTAGTAAAAATCGGCACACTGTATTTTCCATCTTCAGAATTGCTCACAGGCTAGTAAAACGGCACACTGTATTTTCCATTCTTCAGAATTGATTCACGGGCTAGTAAAACGGCACACTGTATTTTCCATCTTAGAGATTGCTCACAGGCTAGTAAAACGGCACACTGTATTTTCCATCTTGAGAATTGTCACAGGTAGTAAAACGGACACATGTATTTTCCATCTTGAGAATTGCTCACAGGCTAGTAAAAGGCACACTGTATTTTCCATCTTCAGAATTGCTCACAGGTAGTAAAACGGCACACTGTATTTTCCATCTTCAGAATTGCTCACAGGCTAGTAAAACGGCACACTGTATTTTCCATCTTCAGAATTGCTCACAGGCTAGTAAAACGGCACACTGTATTTTCCATCTTGAGAATTGCTCACAGGCTAGTAAAACGGCACACTGTATTTTCCATCTTCAGAATTGCTCACAGGCTAGTAAAACGGCACACTGTATTTTCCATCTCCAGAACTATTCGCAGGCTAGTAAAACGGCACACTGTATTTTCCATCTTGAGAATTGCTCACAGGCTAGTAAAACGGCACACTGTATTTTCCATCTTGAGAATTGCTCACAGGCTAGTAAAACGGCACACTGTATTTTCCATCTTCAGAATTGCTCACAGGCTAGTAAAACGGCACACTGTATTTTCCATCTTCAGAATTGCTCACAGGCTGGTAAAACGGCACACTGTATTTTCCATCTTCAGAATTGCTCACAGGCTGGTAAAACGGCACACTGTATTTTCCATCTTCAGAATTGCTCACAGGCTAGTAAAACGGCACACTGTATTTTCCATCTTCAGAATTGCTCACAGGCTAGTAAAAACGGCACACTGTATTTTCCATCTTCAGAATTGCTCACAGGCTAGTAAAACGGCACACTGTATTTTCCATCTTCAGAATTGCTCACAGGCTAGTAAAACGGCACACTGTATTTTCCATCTTCAGAATTGCTCACAGGCTAGTAAAACGGCACACTGTATTTTCCATCTTCAGAATTGCTCACAGGCTAGTAAAACGGCACACTGTATTTTCCATCTTCAGAATTGCTCACAGGCTAGTAAAATGGCACACTGTATTTTCCATCTTCAGAATTGCTCACAGGCTGGAAAAATGGAAAATTGTTGTTTCATTGTCAGAACTGTTAGCAGGTTGGTAAGAATTGCCCATTGCCATTTGCCATCTTTAATATTTTTCACATGCTGGAAATATTAGTATTTATCTTGCTTTTTTTTTTTTGCGTACAGACTTGTTTACACGCAATACATTCTGCAAATCATTTTCCGCCTACATGAACTGCTTATGGGCTGGGGAAAAAAAGACATGTTGTGTTTTTCCATCTAGACAATGTTCAAAGGGGGATTAAAAAAAGAAACGTATTTTTAAAAATAAATGTTTGTTTTGGATGTCTCATTATAATATCTTCAGTCTTGTTGCACCTGCCCGAATGTTATCTTGAATCCCCCCCCCCCCCCCCTCCCCAAAAAAGAATCTTGAATCTCCTTAGCCTCCCCCTCCCTCCCCCCCCCCCCCCCAAAAAAAGAATTTGAACCTCCTTAGCCCCCTCCCCCCACCCCCACTCCCCCGGGCCTTTCATACCCACCTTCTGGAAATTCTGAGCTACGAATTCCCTTCTTTTCTATCCCTCTCTTTGTTTCTGCCTTGTTCCTTTTCTTCCTGTCACCTCCTTCTCGTCTAGTTTCTGCCTTCTTAGTCCATTCTCCTGCCTCCCCCTCCCCCACCCTCTCCCACCGCCAAGAAAGACGAAGTATACCCATTCTCTCCCACGCCGAAGTCGGATGCGCTGGGCCTGACTTGTCAGGTGTCTAACGTCTGCAGCGCAACGCATTTTCGGCCTGTATGACAGACAACAATAGTTGCTGTCTGAGCGTTCAACGAGACGAAGAAGAAGACTCCTCCGCCGACAAGTTCACAGTCTGGTGCACGTTACACGCTGGTTCTAACCGGGAATAGTAATAATAATAATAATAAGAAGAAGAATGTATGGAATTTATATAGCGCTGAATCTTGTAAAGCAACAAATCAAAGCGCTCAGGTGACTTTTTTTTTATATCGAGGATAATAGAATAAGCACTCATGTGCTTTTTTACATCCAGTCCCCGTGTGTATGCGGTTTTGTAAATTTTGTCATCTGTTCCCTCTTGCCTTGTGAAGGAGAGATGTGCAGATGTTGACATATGAAAAAGGTAGTCCATTTCTTCTGCTTCAAAGACATCACAGAAAGCGATCACAGAAGAGCCTGTAGAAAGAATATTGATTGTGAATTTATGGTGTGTGACCAAGTGGCTCCAGATCATTCATCTTTGTCCTCCACCCGTTTCCTTGGCTCATTTCTGCACCTCTTTTGTTTTGTTTTATAGGGACAGACAAGACAGACAGGCCCTAAACAATGTAGCCAACGAGAGAGTACAAGCCCAATTACTTGTACATACAGGTATACTCCACGCGTGATCCGGCCTGTGATTGCACAGAGAGAGAGAGAGAGAGAGAGAGAGAGAGAGAGAGAGAGAGAGAGAGAGAGAGAGAGAGATGAATAAAAAAAATATTGCTGTTAAAGGTTTACAAGCCATTCAGCAGCGCGTCACGTTAATCATTGATACATGCCCGTTTTGGGTTTTTGTTGTTGTTGTTTTGTTTTGTTTTTATTTGTTTTTTGTTGTTGTTGGGTTGTTGTTGTTGTTGTTGGTTGTTGTTGTTTTTTTTGGGGGGGGTATTTTTAAGTTTATACCATGTACAAAACCAATTGTGACAACAACAACAAAACTCAACATGAAAACCACTATAGAACAATTTGTCTTTAAAGTCATTTGGCAAGGTAGCGGAGAACAAGAACAGAAAGCATCAGCCGTGTGGTTGACGCCAGTATACATTATGATAGGACACGTAAGAGTTCAACCCTCTCACGTAGTCTCTCAGCACATAATTATACTTCCATAGCAGCAGCATCACATCATTCTCATCCTCATTGATCATCATGCAAAGAAAACTGCTTCTGATGCGGTGATCACAGTTGTTCTGGTTTCATGGTGACCTGTTTTGGTTTCCCCATACACTTTTCTGCCTGTGATGAGGTTGTGTCAGGGCCTTCAGGGTTGGGGGTTCACTGGAGAAGGTCGTTGGAGGGACGTTGTGGTGGTCGCCGCCTGGAGTGGGCGTCTCACTCAGTCTGGCTCTGGGACGGAGCTATTACTGTCATCAGTAGGGTGCTTAATAAGTGGTTTCCTGCCCATATTAGCTCAGAACAGGCACCACGGAACACCACCAAAGTGACCAACCAGCAGTTCAGGGCCCTTCTGGCTGGTGGCCCCATGGCGGCCTGGCATTGATGGGCTTCCTGTGACCCTGAGGGAGTAACATGAGGAATCTGGGTATGGCTGGGGCGGAGAGATTGAAATGAGTGACGTGGGAACGGCAGAACCAGAACGTCACAGAAGATGAGGCAGCTACAAAAAAAGAGAAGATGATTGTGAAGAAGTAGAATGGAAAGCATCAGCCCTGTTGTTTCCCTTTGGGATGCGCTGAGCCTGGCTTGTCAGGCGCTTCACGGCAGCGTGACGCATTTTCGCTCTTATAACAGACAACATAGTCGCTGTCCAAGCTTCCATAAAGAAGCTTCCCTTTCCTCACCTCCTCACCATTTTCGTCATGTTCATCTTGTGTCGCTGTGTTGTGCTCTACAGTGAAGTCTGTACCATTTTGTTGATGGCTTGCACTAGACATAAAACAGTTCTTTGCCACGATAGTCACCAGCTTGGTTCTGTTGATGGTGTACTGCTCTCATCATGTTTTGCTGCTCTCATCAGGTCACAACGTACCTGGCTTGGTGGGTTTTCTTCGGTATTAAACCTGTGTGTGTAGGTAGAGAACAGAGATCCGCCATACTTGGTGTCCACATTGCTTTGTCTGGCCTCAGTCAAAGAGTAAAAAACGGTTTGATCTTCATCGCCTGATATCTTTCAACTACAGACGGTGTTGTCAGTCAGCAGGGCAGTCGGGGTTTTCTCCACAGTTGCTGGAGGACCCGTAACTGGCAGTTTGAGGGGAATTAAGCAGAATGTGAACGCAACACTCTGAAAAGGCGCGTTCCTGCTTCATTTCCAGTCGCCTGACCAGAGATAACAGATAACGAACTTGTATTTTCTGAGGGTAATAGAATAAGTATAGGACTCTTTTTCTTTCTTTTTTTATAAACATCCAGCCCTCCTGGAGAGAGAGAGGGAGAGAGAGAGAGAGGGAGGGAGGAGAGAGAGAGAGGGAGGGAGAGAGAGAGGGAGGGAGAGAGAGAGAGAGAGAGAGAGAGAGAGAATGTTGATTTTTTTTATGTTTTCTATAGTTTTTCAGCTTAAAAAACCCAAACCCTACCTTTCTTTTGTTTCATTTTTTAAGGTTTCTGAGTGTCCTTATTGTTACTGGGAAAAAAATGTTGGCAGGGAGAAGGGAAGGGAGGGGGAAGGGGCGGGGTTTGGAAACAGGAAAAGACTATTACGCTCTTCAGTCCTTTTAGCCATTTTACGCCACCCTGTTTTTTTTTTCTTTTTCTTTTTTTCTTGTTTGCTTGTTTCTCTCTCTCTCTCTCTCTCTCTCTCTCTCTCTCTCTCTCTCTCTCTCTCTCTCTCTCTCTCTCTCTCTCTCTTGATTTCCCTCTCTCTCTCTTAGTTCTCTTCCATCCCCCCCCCCCCCCCCACTCTGTCTCCTCTCTCTCAGAGTTAAGAGTTTCTCTCTCTCTCTCACTCTCGTTCTCTCACTCTCTGTCTGTCTGTCTGTCTGTCTGTCTGTCTCTCTCTCTCTCTCTCTCTCTCTCGTTCTCTCACTCTATGTCTGTCTTTTTGTCTGTCTGTCTGTCTGTCTCTCTCCAGTTCTCTCTCTCTAGTTCTCTCTCTCTATCTCGCTCTCTCTCCCGTCTCTCTCCCTCTCTCTCCCCGTCTCTCCCTCTCCCTCCCTCTCTCTCTCTCGCTCTCTCTCTCCCGTCTCTCTCCCTGTCCCCCTCCCCCCCCCCCCCCCTCTCTCTCTCTCTCTCTCAGTCCTGGTGTGGAGCTAATTAACGACTAGTGCCTGAGTGCCTCCACCTTCCCCCCCACCCACCTTCCCCCAGTAGTTGTGCTTCCTTTAATGCTCTTCTCTCCCTCTCTCTCCGTTGTCAAGAAGAAGAAAAAGAAGAAAAATCGTTAGCAGTTTTAGATGATCTTGATCGTTGGGAATTCAGACTGGAATTGCAAGAGCTGAGTCGAGTGTGGGTGCTTTGCATCTCTGTCTCTCTGTCTGTCTGTCTCTGTCTGTCTGTCTGTCTGTCTGTTCTCTGTCTCTGTCTGTCTGTCTGTCTCTGTCTGTCTCTCTTCCTCGTCTTCTCTCTATCTCTCTTCTCTCTCCTCTCTCTCTCTCTCTCTCTCTTCTTCTCTCTTCTCTCTCTCTCTCTCTCCAGTTCTATCTCTCTAGTTCTCTCTCTCTCTCTCTCTCTCTCTCTCTCTCTCTCTCTCTCTCTCTCTCTCAGTTCTTCTCTCTAGTTCCTCTCTCTCTCTCTCTCTCTCTCTCTCCAGTTCTATCTCTCTAGTTCTCTCTCTTCTCTCTCTCTCTCTCTCTCTCTCTCTCCAGTTCTATCTCTCTAGTTCTCTCTCTCTCTCTCTCTCTCTCTCTCTCTCTCTCTCTCTCTCCAGTTCTATCTCTCTAGTTCTCTCTCTCTCTCTCTCTCTCTCTCTCTCTCTCTCTCTCTCTCTCTCTCTCTCTCTCTCTCTCTCTCCCGTCTCTCTCCCCGTCCTCTCCCTCCCTCCCCCCCCCCTTATATATATCCTCGAAATAAAAGAATTTGTCATTGAATTTGTCATTGTCTCCCTCCGAATCCACCCTCATCTCTGCACTTTTTCTTCAGTCTTCCTATGCAGCCATATTATGTAACCTTATGTTTTTTTGGTGACAGTAGGGTTATGTGTATGGAGTGCATATATATACATTTATAAGTACTTGCTGACTCCTTCATGGCTTGGAGTCTGCGTGTGTGCGCCATTATAGTGTTGATGCCAATTCTTGTGACCAGAATAAAACGCGTTGTTCTGACGGACGTTAAGGCCGAGTGGTTAAGACTGTTCCACTACAATCCCATGGGTCCATGAAGCCCTGGGTTCCAATCTCGGAAGCGGCGTCTGGTGAATCAAGGGTGGGGGATTTTTTTTAACCATCTCCTGGGTCAACTTCAAGTGCAGACTTGCCAGTGCCTCAGTTTTCTTCTTGTATATGTATACACACGGGGACGGGATAGCTCAGTGGTCGGAGCACTCGCTTTCCCCCAGCCAAGTTAAGCAGCGTTGAGCGTGGTTACCAGTTGGATGGGTGACCGTTTGCGCGCCTTGGCTTCACTACAGTTCCCCCAGTTCACCCAGCTGTAAATGGGTACCTGCCCTCTTTAAGGTCAGGGAAGGTAAAGCAGCGAGGGAGAGGAGATGGGCGCCGCCCTCAATACGCTGGCCCTAGAGAAGTGAGGTCTCTGACGCCTCGCTCCCCTACGACCTTAATATAGGTTATGGGACACCTTTACCTTTTACCTTTATATGTATACACATGCAGAAGATCAATTATGCACGTTAAAAATTCGCAATTCTTGTTAGCGTTCGGTGGGTTACGGAAACACGAACATACCCAGGCAAGGTATTATTGTTTTTTTTCTTTTTTTTTACGTTGTTCGGTTGGATCTCTCGAGATTCACCAGTGGTAGGGTCTGAGATTCACCAGTGGTAGGGTCTGAGATTCACTAGTGGTAGGGTCTGAGATTCACCAGTGGTAGGGTCTGAGATTCACTAGTGGTAGGGTCTGAGATTCACTAGTGGTAGGGTCTGAGATTCACCAGTGGTAGGGTCTGAGATTCACCAGTGGTAGGGTCTGAGATTCACCAGTGGTAGGGTCTGAGATTCACCAGTGGTAGGGTTTTGCGTATGCGACGGTTTTGCCCACCATGAAGGTAGCAGTATTCCGACTTCGGGGAAAGGTCAGGTCTTAAAGCTGTCATCACACACGTAAGCTTGTCATCCAGTGTGTACTCACCGTCTCTTTTGATTCCAACACACACACACACACACACACACACACACACACACACACACAACACACACACACACACAACACAATACACACACACACCACCCTGCGCTTATCAAATGTCTTGTGTTTTTTTTCTAGATTTCTTTTTCTTCTTTGAGAACTGAAGCCAAAAATCTCTCTCTCTCTCTCTCTCTCTCTCTCTCTCTCTCTCTCGCTCGCTCGCTCGCTCGCTCTCTCTCTCTCCCTCTCTCTCTCTTTTATAGTGGTGAAAGCGCGGAATGCTATATAAAGATAAAGGTAGTTGTTATCGGTAGTTTAACAACCCGCATGCCGCGATTTCCCTTGTGAACCCTATACTTCCCTCTGGAGTTGCGGTTTTTCAGAACTGTTCTCCCCCTCCTAGAAAAAAACCCACAACACACACACACACACACACACACACACACACAGGAAGAACTTGCTGCAAATCTAATATAAAGTGTTCCCTGGATTCCCCACCCCCCACCCCTGCCCCTGCCCCCTACCCCTACCCTCACCCCAGTGTGGTAATCCCTCAGGCAGTTCAACCGCTAAGCCCTCATGTTCTGACACAGTTCTCAATGGTCTGTGGTGCAGTCAAAAGCCATCACTGGGGCGTGGATGGTGGTGTTCTTTTGAGGCCTGGCCCCCTCCAGGTCTTCACACAGCTCGCGCACAGCGCTGCTGCCTTCTCCCTCCCGTCCAGTCCCCTCCCGTCCCTTGTGTAATGTAACCACATGAATGTGAATGCACTGCACCCCCTCCCCCCCACACACATAGTTAGGAACAAAAGGGGAGGTTTTGGTTGGTGATGCTGTTGTGTTGAGGATGTGTGTTGTTGGGTTTTTTTTTCCCCTCTTGTGGTTTTTCGTTGTTGGGAAATCAGTGTCGAGAGAATGAAAGGACATGTTTTGAGTTTATGAATGTGATTTGAGAGAGAGTGGGGGGGAAGAGAGGAGGGAGAGAGAGAGGGAAGGAGAGAGGGAGGGAGGGAGAGAGAGAGGGGGGGAGGGAGAGAGAGGGAGAGAGAGGGAGGGAGAGAGAGAGAGGAGAGAGAGAGAGAGAGAGAGAGAGAGAGAGAGAGAGAGAGAGAGAATCAGTGTGACTTCAGACAGACAGACAGACGGACAGACAGAGAGATGCAGAACATTTCAGATCCATAGAACAAAAGACAGACCAAGGGTTTGATCGGAGGTCCAGAGGTAACGCACCTGCTTAGAAAGGGAAAGTCTGGGTTCGATCCTCGTTTGTACCCGAAACTTTCCCCCCATTCACTAGACCGTGAGTAGTGGTCTGGGTGCTTGTCTTTCCGATGAGACGATAAACGAGGCTTCTTGTGCAACACGCATTAAGAATCCACGGCAACAAGAGTTCCCCTGGCAAAATTTCTGTAGTAAAAAGAAAAAGCCACTCTGATAGGGAAACAACATTTAATACACATGCAGACAGCAAAAGAAAAATTAATGGTTGGCGCTGCTCTTGTGGCGACGCGCTCTCTCCGCTGGAAGACCAACCCGAATTTCATGCAGAGAAATCTGTCCGTGACTTAAAGTGGTATATCTTACAATACAATAGGAATACAATACAACACAATACAATACAATACAATGCAATACTATACTATACTATACTATACTATACTATACTATACTATACTATACTATACTGTACTGTACTGTACTGTACTTTACTATACTAAACTGTACTGTACTATGCTATGCTGTACTATACTATATCCTTCAGATGAGACTATAAACCGAGGCCCCGATTGTGAACGCATGCAGAACATCTTGCGCACACGTTAAATCCTGTTCCGCTGTTTGAAAGAGTAGGCCATTGTGTGCCGGTGGGAACAGATGACAAAATTTTAAAAACCGCATACACACGCATAAAAAAAAATCTGATCGCTTTGATTTGTTGCTTTACAAGATTCAGCGCTATATAAATTCCATACATTATTATTATTATTACTATACTGTACTGTGCCATACTATACTATATACTATACTATACTATACTATACTATACTATACTATACTATACTATACTATACTATACTATACTATACTTCCACCCCCAAGCTGACAGTACGCTGTGTAACTACACACCAAGGTTGCCCCGACTATACCCCTGTCTGTTTATGTTCTTTTCCTTTAATGACTGGCTAATAGTCCCCATAATATCCCCAGTTATATTTTTTATCCCTCTTACCCCTGTAACATTTGCTCTTTAGAATTTACTGCTTATTGGTGTCCGATTTCCTTTTGTACAGTCATATTCATTGCCATTCTGGAAAGTTCAAGTTCAGCGATATTGGCAAAAGAAATTGCCTGTGAATCTAAATGATTTGTAATGAAGATGATGTTAAGTACGATCATAAATACTGAAAGATTGCCTCACTTTGTTTTGTTTGACATTACATCACTGTCCATGATGATGTCAGGACGTTACACAATGCCCAATCTGGGTCAAGGTATACTACTACTTCTACTACTGGTAATAATAGAAAACAGTTTAAAAAGATATGATACTCTGGGTTTATAGTTTCAAGGTGTACAGACAATTTGCCCCATAACAATAAAATCTGTCAAGCCCCTCTCTCTCTTTCTCTGTCTGTCACTCTGTTTGTCTGTCTGTCTGTCTGTCGCTCGCTCTCTCTCTCTCTCTCTCTCTCTGCCTGAGCGGGTCTTGTATAGTTTTATTTGATTTGACAGCCCAACTTGGGGATCACCCAAAGCTTCCATCAGAGCTGACTTGTTAGAGAAAACCCCAACAAAATTAACATAGCCTTATTACAAAGACAGAAGTTTGAAAACTAAAGTTTACATAACCAGTAACAACAAGTTTCTAAAAAAAATCAGTCATGTGGTTTTAATGCACATTCCGTTTTTGGCAGATACTTAAAAACATTAACAATTAAAATAAACTAGCAAACGAAAATCCAGCCGTAAAACGCCGGCACCTTAACAGCACTGACCCCTATAGTGTAACTCTGCATTGTATGGCCATTGTTGTCGGCGGGGCTATGAATAAAAAGACAATGCAAAGCTTGGACTGGAACTGTTCATTTGAGTTGGCAAAGTAGCGTGTCTAGTGAGTTATACTGGCCCAAATTCATGAACGATTACAATAATTGTGCCAGAATGTTTTTGGCCCCCATATCTGAACAAACAAAAAAACTGCGGGACATAACGTGATCATCATGAGCACAAGCGTGTCCACGATTGTTGGCAGCCGTGTTTCAACCTGTTCTTTCTTGTAGCCTTTAGGAAAGAAGGGAGGCCCCTGTGATGCAACCTGTCAGACAAACAGCCCTCATTGGCAAATACTGGGCCACGCCTGCCTGTTTGCATCTGGCTGCCATGACATGTTGTTGTCACCACTTGTAATCGTCTTTTTCTTCTGCTTTTACTTGGGTTGGGTTTTTTTTGGCACGTGCCACCCACGTGGGCACCTTTGATGGTCCCTCTCCCTCCTGTGTTATTGTGTCTGTGTGTGTGTGTGTGAGAGAGAGAGAGAGAGAGAGAGAGAGGAGAGTTGGTTGATAATCTTTTTTCTCAGGGGTTACAGAGAGAGAAGAGAGAGAGGAAAGAGAGAGAGAGAGAGAGAGAGGGTGTGTGTGTGCGTGCAAAATTTGGGATGCCATTCTGTGCTAAATGCTTTTCATGATGGCAGATTCTTTGTGACTGTCATAAAAAAAAGTTATTAAATTAAAATAGGCAAAATAAAGACAATGCAATACAAACAGTACCGATAATTCGGTTATTCGTTCGCTTGTTGGTTTATAAACTGATATAAAAAACCCAGCTACAAAACCTTAATACATTTTGATTTTTGTCCCCTGTCACTCGTTCTTCTCTACACATTTAGTAGAGTATATTGTGAAAAATGGCTTCAGTCATAATAATAATAATAATAATAATGTTTGGAACTTATATATCGCTGAATCTTGTTATCAGTGTATGGTAATCAGCAAGGCATTGTGGCATAACAGTTCAGCGTTGGATGAACATTATAAGTGTAGTAGTGGATATTTCATGTGCTTTTAAAAATCATATTTTAACCCTGGAGGGAATTGGGGAAAGCCTGGTGATTAGAGAGCTGCCCTCGTGATATGACGGCCCAAGTTTGAGCCACCACTGAGACACCCATTCGAGGGGATTTTCTCCCAGGAATTAACATTAGTGCCAACTCCTCTTCCCCAAAAGTCCTTCGGATGAGATTATAAACTGAGAGCCTTTGCGTGGAACGTGCACAGAACATCTTGCACACTCATGAAAACCTGTTCTGCCTTTCGGAAGAGTATACCATTTGTGCCAGTGGGAACCGATGACAAAATTTACAAAAACCGCGAACACTCTGGTGTCGTGTTTAGACATCATCCCCGAAGTCGGGATGTAGCTACCTTAAATAGTGGGGTAAACGGTCACATACGCAAAACCTCACCATTAATGAGCCTTGGAGCTCAAGCTGAGGAACGATATATATATATATATATATTATATATATATATATATATATATATATATTATATATATTATATATATATATATATATATATATATATATATATATATATATATTATATAATATCGATTGGCTAGAGCTCCAAGGTTCACGAATGGTGGGATTTTGCGTATGCGACCTTTTTTGCCCTTCACGAAGGTAGCCGCATGCGGACTTCCTGGATGTATGCTGGGTATGTTCGTGTTTCCCATAACCCACCGAACACTGACATGAATTGCGGGGATCTTTAAACGTGCATATATGATCTTCTGCGTGTGTAATAATACACGAAGGGAATCAAGGCACTGGCAGGTCCGCACTTGGAGTTGGCCTGCAAAATTAATTTTTAAAAATCCCCACCCTTCATTCACCAGAGCCACTGCCGAGATTCGAACCCACGACTTCGTAGACCCACGGAATTGAAGTCGAACGGTCTTAACCACTCAGCTATAGCGTCCGTCAGAGATGGGTTTGATTTCAGCAGGAATGTGCCACAGACCCGTCGAGTGGCCACCAGGTGATCCGCCAGGTGATCGCTGTGTCTGTGCTGTGGGCTTTTCCCAGGTCAGGTGTATTGGGTGATGTGTGGGTCAGCTATCTGTTGTGGTAAGGTGTTATGTTATATAACAGACCTTTCGCCCTCATCCCTGCATTCCCTCACCTCTCCGTCATTTCCTGTGCAGTAGGCGAGCAGGGGTGTGTGGATATTCTACATGCTTGTGGATTTAGAAACGTTGATTGAAAAGAAACACCAGACAACCTGTCCCTAGTAAAATCACACACACTCGCCCACGCGCACACACACAAACCAAAAGGACCAACCAACCAACCAAAAGCCCTTACACAAACGTTTAAATGAATTGATCATGTTGTAGTAGGTGACCTGGTAAGCTTTTAAGGTCACAGGCATTTCACTAACCAGATCAGATAGTGAGAATGAAGTTATTTCCAGAATGCCTGAAGGATTAAGGCAAGCAATCAGCACCACTCCCTGCCCTACCCCGGGTCACTGTGTAGTTAAGTAGCCAGTCCTTTGACATGACCACCCCATAGGCATTGGGCAGGGGGGGGGGGGGGGGGGGAAAGAGAGATCTAGATAACATGGTTCCTGGGCTTAGCTGTGAAGAGGGGTGTGAACTGCTCAAAAGTCAGTTGGATTTCAATTAGGCTGTCTCCACAGGCGGAAATATGGCGGACCTCAGGTCTGTCTGCCCAGTACAGGTGTATCATTAGACTACACACTGGAGTCTCCCAGGTCACTGTTTCCGCTTCCTGTGTGGGATTCCTTGTGCTGTTGTGGAAATGTTCCCACAGGGCGGAATTCTGTTTTCAACCTGTTATCTGCCAATCTTGTCAGGAGCATCGAAAATGTTGGGATAGAGATCTAGCAGTTGCTGAATTCATTTATCTTTATGCTGTTCTTATATTATACCATTTGGATAGAGATCTAGCAGTTGCTGAATTCATTTATCTTTATGCAGTTCTTATATTATACCATGTTAGTGTGTAGTTGTTAGACAAATCTGTCCGTTCCAAAAAAGGAGTAGTTTACTTCTACGAGTGGATAGATCTATACGTGTATTTTGGGTCCAAACTGGGTTTGAAGAGAAAGAAACTTTCTTCATAATGCATTTCAAAACCTTGAGAGTTCACTCTCCCAAATAAGTACAAACATTTTGTCCTTTTGCCTCCTACCCCACCTTTGCATTTGCGTGGGGCTCTATAGTCGCGTGTTTAATGTGGTTGGTTTGATTGTGCATTTTATTACTCCTCTGGCCCTGTTGTATATCTTAGGCATTAAGTGTCTCCATGAACTCCTGACCAAAGACAGAAACTTCAATGTCAAAGCAGTGTAGTATAAACGGCCGTTCTTTCCACATGTTCCAATATTTATGCAATACGCATTCGTCTGATAAAATAGATTTCTAATGTATTCCGTTCATTATGCCGAGGAAATAATGTATTAGACGAAGTAAAAAGAAATGTTATCATTATTTTTAAGTACTGCGTATGAAAAGGTATCTAGTTAAAAACATTACCTATTCTGTACCTCCTTGAAAAGGAGCCCTTTTAGAGTCTCTTTAAAAGAGATATACTCAGACTAGTCAGAAAAAATAGTTATATCTCATTCCTTTGAGGCCAGTTGTTTCCCAATACCTTCCCTGGCTTTTCTCTCTTGTTTCTAAATCCCCTACCTCCTTCTTTCTTTGTCATAAGTTGTATGGTCTGGCGGAGCCTCACTATATAATGCATCGCAGATTGGTGTGTATTTCAGTGAACCGGGCAAGAAACAGCTCTGGAGAAATACGCAGGAAGTATTCTGTACAGCTGCAGATTGCAGTTTTCTGTCTTCCTCATCATGTCTGTCTCGGCCCCTTCAGCATGTCTCAGTCCCTTCATCTCTCTGTCTGTCTCTGTCTCTGTCTCTGTCTCTCTCTCTCTCTCTCTCTCTCTCTCTCTCTCCTATTTCCTCCCTCCTCCTGTGTCTCCTACAAGGGGAAAAAAGTTTCTGGGTAATATCTTTTTCATTTTCTACTTGGGCATTATTAGACGCAAAGATAACATGCTTGATTTTCTCGTCGCCTTTTTTAAGCTGGCGCAACAGGTCCTTTTTTCACTTCTTGCTTGATTTTTGCTTC
>CM054149.1:10146165-10241165 GCA_028751875.1 Rapana venosa
GCATCACGGCTCTTCTTCAGTCATCTGCTTCGATCCAATGGGGGGTCGCCTGTTGGACTGTTTCGCTCAGGGATGTCTGTCTATGTTTGGTCTTTTCTGTGAGGTTGTTCAGGCTACTGGATGTGGTGCTATGGGGATCAGGCCAGCATCCTCTCGCTGTCATCGTTTGTTTTGTGAGATGGGGGTGGAGGTGGTAGGTAGGGGGGTGGTTTTGATTTGTTTGTTGTTGTTTTTGTTTGGTTCGTTTGTGTTGGTAGGTAGAGGGTTGGTTTTGATTTGTTTGTTGTTGTTTTTGTTTGGTTCGTTTGTGTTGGACCACAAAGTGGGATAGGATGAAGAGAGAGAGAGAGAGAGAGAGAGAGAGAGAGAGAGAGGTGTGTGTGTGTGTGTGTGTGAGAGAGATAAAGTGTGTGTGAGAGAGAGAAATTGTGTGTGTGAGAGAGACGCTTTGACGCTTTGACCAATTTATTGTCATTGCCCAAAGTGGCCTATTGACAAGGGGGGTTATACACGGCTTTCTTTTGTAAATACAAATAAATACAATAAAAATCACATGATGCATTTAACGTAATGAAAACAAAAAAACCAAAAATGAGCTCTCTATGAACGGATACGACTTTAAGCTCTGACGTAAACTCAGTTTCAAACTGAACACAAAGTAATAACAAGGATGAACAATAGGAACCAATAAGCAATAACTAAAATAATGAAAAAAACATTCTAGAATGCTATATTAGACCATCCATTGACATTGTAAGTGAAATTTTCAAAAAATATTCTTGCTGGAGACTACAGCGTAATTATAAATGTTTCTTTAGGTGTTTCACAAAATGCTGGAGTTTACATAATATAAATTTACTTTAGTTTAGTCACAAATGTTAAGCTAATTGGAACTTAGCTGTAATTGTCTTAATTTCAGTGCTTCAGCAATAAACTTTGCAACCGATTTGATCACAATATCATCATCGGACGATAAGATAGAAAAAATATCTTGCCTTCGGAAAGCTTCTAGATTGAGAACACCACAGTTTTCACGTATGGAAACATATGATTGACAATGAAACAGGAAATGCACTTCATCATCAAGAATATGACCACACATAGGGCATGGGAACTGTGTGGACGTCTCAGGTTGAAACCATCTTTTGTTTGCATTGAAGCCGAGTGTTCTTAGTCGAAATCTTGTGTGAGAGAGAGAGAGGGAGAGAGAGAGAGTGTGTGTGTGTGTATGTGTGTGTGTGGTATGTGTGTGTGAGTCTGACAGACAGACTGACAGAAAGAAAGAGACAGAGAGAGAGAGAGAGAGAGAGAGAGAGAGAGAGAGAAGAGAGAGAGAGAGAATACAGAGAGATAAAGAGAGAGAGAAAGAAAGCAGAGTTAGATACACGTGTTCTCTAAGCTGTTTGTTATTCCCAGTCACTGTGACGGGAATGATTTAGCAGCTAAGAGGATGATAGACAGACAGACAAACACAGTGTGGAGGAATCAATCAGTCTGCGATCATCTTGTTAGTCGTCTGCCAGGCCACTAGACACGCAGCCATCAAGCCAGCATTCCTGCCTGCTCCTGTTTTATTTGATGTCCTTCTCCATTATTGCAGCTTTCAGCAAAGTAGAATAGGATGGATGATGGCAGGAAGGAGGAAGGGGGAGAGAGAGAGTGAGAGAGAGAGAGAGAGAGAACTCGAACTCGAAATGTTTATTGAGGGTAAATGGATAAACCAGGGGCTTCTTTACACCAGGCCTTCATGGGAAAAGAGAGAGAGAGGGGGGGGGCAGACACCACACACACACACACACACACAAGAAGAGAGAGAGAGAGAGAGAGAGAGAGAGAGAGAGAGAGAGAGAGAGAGAGAGAGAGAGAGAGAGAGAGAGAGAGAGAGAGAGAGAGCTCGTGGAGTGAAGGATAGAATAGAAATACGGCACGGATCATCAGCAATGTTTATACAAACAATTAATATGGAAGCAAACAAATCAACTTAGATCGGCTGAGTAACGTTGATGAACGCCGCCTACATCTGCTTGTGATTTAATTAACTACTCCAGCTTTCAGTTTGTGTTTCTAAAAGAACTGTGAAGCTTCTTCAGTCAGAAGCGAAGTTCCACACAACACAACATCACTGAATGACCGACCAGTGACTGATTGGCCAGCAATACAGAAGGCTAAGGGAAACCCTGCGGAGAGGTCATTATTTCCACCACGTCAACATGTAGGACTGGGTTCAGCTGGTCAGTTTGGAAATCGCTATCATTTTGTTTTTCTTTTTTTTTGGAGCGGCATCATTGTTGTGGACGCTTCAATCCATCATTAGATTGGCCTGTTTTTTTTCATCGTAATAATTATTGCCCCCCACGACATGACGTAGCGTTGTTGGGGACGGCTTTTGTAGCTGAAGAGATGATGGCGACGACCTGCTGAGAATGCATTACCGCTGTTGATCGTTTCTCCTGCCTGCCTGCCCTCTTTGTTCTGTTGTCTGTGGGTCCGCAAGTTCATGGCTGCTAGTCATCATCATCAGAAGAGAATCTGGCCAATTTGTTTCACGTTTCTGTTTTGATTTTCGTTTTTTGTCTGGGTTTTTCTTTTTTGTCTGTTAAGTTTAATAGCTGGTTTGTTTGGAAACGAATACCTGTGGGTTTTTTTCCTTTTGCTCTGTTGTCTGTGGATTCACAAGTGATGGCTTGTTTGTATCATCAAGGAAGAATCTAATTTTCCCCCGGCAATTCTATCTTGATTTTGTTTTTGTCTGTTTTGTCCGTTAGCTTTTTGACTCGTTTGTTTGAAGAGTGATAATAAAATTATGTATTTTTTGGTTGTAGTTTTGTTGTTGTTGTTTCTTTGTTCACTTAACCTGTGGAAAGCAAGCACTGAAAATTGGTGTGGGCGGTCCGTTCACTGTTCGTTCTTGTGTATGGGCAGAATAGCCTAGTGGTTGTTGCGTCGAGCTCCTGGCCTGACGGAAACTTAGACCGCAGGTTCCAGTCGAGGCTGAGGTACCCCGTCCCGGGAAAATTTTTCCGCCTCTAGGGTCGGTATTGGTTCAGCTCCATTCTTTTCTTTTGAAGAAAGCTTCTGTAGGAGCGAAGCTAATAGGAAATCAGAAGAAAACCAATGCTGTTGATTTCATGCATGAGGTTGTGAAGTTCTGCAGTTGAAAGTTCATGACAAGAAACCGCATGGAGAGAGGTTTGGAGAAGGCAGAGGGGGAGTGATTGTATCCTGTTTGTGTGTATCCTGTTTGTATAGCACGGCAGATTTCTCTGCATGAAATTTCGGGTTGTTCTACCCAGGGAGTGCGTGTCGCCACTAGAGCAGCGCCACCCATCTTTTTTTGTTGCTGTTTTCCTGTCTGTAGGTGTATTTTGTTCCCCTATCACAGTGGCTTTTATTTACATAATTTTGTCAGGGACAACTCTCTTGTCGTCGTGGGTTCTTTTACGCCCACTGGCTACGTGTTGCTCACAGAACCACGATTTATCGTCTCTTCCGAAAGACTAGCACACAAGTCCACTGGATGGGGGGAAAGTTTTGTAGGACACAGATGAGATTTAGTGGCGGAACTATCGCTCTTCTGTCTAATGTTGCCCCAGCCCTTCCCAGTGCTCCTTCACAGGCAGTGTAGCAGCCACGACCTGTTATGAACAAACAACGGACCACAGCCAGTGATCAGGAAAGGGCATCTGCTTCAGTGGCTAGTGCCCACCGTCCGTCCCTAATGATGGGGGTCGTCTGTAGCACACTCTGATCTCTGCCCCTCCCCTTCCCTCCCCCTGCCCACCGGTCACTCTGTCACGTGTCAAAAGCAATAAATTATCCAGATAAAGGCTGACCAACATCCTTTCTGTGTCTAGTCATCTATTTATTATTTGTTGGTTGTGGGATGGGGTTTTTTTCTTCTAGAAATCCCTACTTCCCTTCTTTTTCTCTGTTGTTGTTGTTGTTGTTGTTGTTTTTGTTGTTTGTTTTTTGTTTGTTTTAGAAATGTACACTCCTCAATTGTTGTGGTTTCTTTAATGTGTCAAAAAGTCAGTCTCTGAAAGAGACCAGCCGTTGTTTTTCCTTGACTAGCATACCTCGGGGGCCATATCTTTTTGCCCATGTTTTTACTTTTTTTGGAAAGTTGGTTTATTAAACCAATGGGGACAGGATAGCTCAGTGGTCAAGAGCACTCGCTTTCCCCAAGCTAAGGTTAAAGCAGCGTTGAGCGTGGTTACCAAAGTGGATGGGTGACCGTTTGCCCCCCTTGGTTTCAGTGCAGTCCCCCAGTTCGCCTTGCTGTAAATCGGTACCTGCCCTCTTTAGGGTCAGGGAAGGTAAAGCAACGAGGGAGAGGAGAGGAGATGGGCGCCGCTACCCTCACTATGCTGGCCCCTAGAGAAGCTGAGGTCTCTGACGCCTCGCTCCCCAATGACCGAGTAGGTTATGGGAACGCCTTTACCACCTGTTGAAAGGAAACCCGAAGGAGTGACCACTGCGGTTGTGCTGTTTGCTGGCTTGTGTGTTTGGATCAGTCCGTTGATTGAGGAAAGATCTAGTATGGGCTGAGTTAGTGCAGAACAGTTGAGATGGATGGTTTCTGTACAGGAGACTGAGGAAATACAATTTGCTAAGTGTAGTGCGATTTTTTGCTGGACGTTATCCTCGCCCCCCCTCCCCCCCACCCACACACACACTCCATGTTGGACAGACAAGTAAAATCATTGTCATAAGTTGTATTCTTGAAAAAAACACCCACCTCCGCGTTTTTAATAAACAAATTAACTCGGGTTACAAAAAAGAAATCCCATGAATAAATGAATGACTAACAAACAAAAGTGAACGATGGCATCAATAAATTCATATCAAATTTATCACGCTCAATAGTCTACCTATATCCCATCCCCTGGGGGAAAGATCAGGTGACGGGCAAAGCACCGCTGAAGGAGCCGGTGAGGCGATAAATGAGGGCAGGGGTGGTGACCCCTCTAATCCTGCCCCCCTCCCCCTGACTGAAGGGAGGGGGGTGCCCGTGCAAATGTGGCCTGTACTGTGATGGGGGCCTCTGGCCAGTCCCCAGGCCCCTGTCAGGGAGGATTAAGGCACCCAGGGTCCGCTGAAATGGTCCCGCTGTCTGGGATTATATGGTTGTTTATTGTGGCCCGCTTTGGCTGGCGGGGACGGGATAGCACAGTGGGCGGAGCACTCGCTTTCCCCCAGACAAGGGATGGGTGACCGTTTGCGCGCCTTGGCTTCAGTACAGTTCCCCCAGATCCCCCAGCTGTAAATGGGTACCTGCCCTCTTAAGGGTCAGGAAAGGTAAAGCAGCGAGGGAGAGGAGATGGGCGCCGCCCTCAATATGCTGGCCCTAGAGAAGTGAGGTCTCTGACGCCTCGCTCCCCTACGACCTTATAGGTTATGGGACTCCTTTACCTTTACCTTTGGCTGGCTGCTGTCCAGGCTGTTCACTATTAGGCTGTCTAGACCTCTGTCTGTCCGTTCATTGGTCCGCTCTGCTGTATCCATCTCTCTGTCTGTGTCTCTGTCTGTTTGTCATTTCGTCTGTTTGTCTCTTTGTCTGTCTTTCTGCCAGTTTGTCTCTGTCTGTCTTTCTGTCTCTGTGTCTCTGTCTGTCTTTCTGTCTCTGTGTCTCTGTCTGTCTGTCTGTCTGTCTGTCTCTCTTCTCCTCTCTCTCTCTCTCTCTCTCTCTCTCTTCTTTTCTCTCTCTCTCTCTGTGCGTGGGTACATGGTGCGTGCGTGCGTGAGCGTGACCGCGTGTGTGTGTGTCATAAAAAGAAATGGCACCCTGAGAGAATAAGTACGCACGCATGCATGCATGGCACGAGTGCGCACACGTGCATAATAATACTGTAGGCACGTCTGGCGTTTGTTTGTGTGGTAAAGACTGCACAGAGGTATAATTACTTTCGTTATAAGTCATAACACAGAGCAGGGGTTGGTTGGTCAGTTGCTGGCCCTGTTTGGTCAGCTGAAGAGGAGGCGGGGTAACGGTCATCTCCATCCATGTGTCCATCTGTCCATCCTGCAGGCCTTTACTTGTCCAAGACATCCTGGCATGTTGACTTACCCCACCCTCTTACCCACCCACCCCGCCCTTTCCTATCAACCAGTGGCTGGACTGGTTGGCAGGATGCTAACTAATCCCCTCCTCCTCCTCCTCTTCCTCCCTCCTGTCCACGTGTCTTGTTATGTCTGTTTATGGACGTTGTTGTATTGCTTTGAGATGGACAGTGTAGTATGGTATCAGTTGCTGGATTGTGTGTGTGGGGGGGGGTGGTGGAGGGGAAGAGATGAGGAGAGAGAGAAGGGAAAAAAGAGGAGGGAGATAAGGGGGAGGGAAGGGAGGGAGACATACCCCCCCCCCAAAACAAAACAAAAACCCACAAAAAAACACCAAACAACGACCCACCACTCTTAAATCCATGCTCTGTCCACCACACGTTTTCTTTTTTTTTTCTTTTTCTTTTTTTTCTTTTTACATAACATGCATCCATCCCCGCCACCACCCAACGGCCACCCACCCTTCTATTCTTTCCTGTCTACCTAAAGCAAAGAATCAGTTTTCAAGGCAAGTGGGATTAAGTAGAGGGGTCATAGACAAAGTCATCCCTACACCAGGCCCCCTAATGAAAATCAAACAAACCTAATCTTCACTGTCAGCCCGGGGGGGAGGGGGGGGGGGGGGGGGGGGGGTGGGTGAGGCGGTCAGTGGAAGGAAGACTTGCTGGCCAAGCAGACGCTTTTTGTATTGTACTGTACTGACCGCTCTGTCCCGTCGAGTCTGGCAGGGGGTATGGTCAAAGCAGGGCAAAGAGAAGGAATAGAGAGAGAAGAGAAGAGAGAGAGAGAGAAGAGAGAGAGAGAGAGAGAGAGTTTTAGATTTTACTGTAATCGGGGTTAGGTCACAATACAAAGAAGAGAGGAGAGAGTTCAATTTTTTTTTTATATCCCCCTTAGGTCACAATCAGGAGAGAGAGAAGGGGGGGGGGGGGGGGGGGGGGGGTAGAGAGAAGAAGAGAGAGTTAGTTTTTTCTGTAAAACCGGGGCCTTAGGGGACAATAAAGAGAAAAGAGAGGTTCAGATTTTTTTCGTACATGGCCTTAGGTCCCCAAAACAAGAAGAAGAGGGAGGGAGAGAGAGAGAGAGAGAGAGAAGAGAGAGAGAGAAGTTTAGATTTTACTGTACTCCACCTTTGGGCACAATACAAAGAAAGAGAGAGAGATCAGACTTTTACTGGCATGGTGTTAGGTCACAATACAGAGAGGAGAAAGAGAGGGGGAGATGAGAGGAAAAGGGAGGAAAAAAATGAACAAAAAAGAAAAATGAACAAATTTTTTTTATAAAGGGGAAGAATAAACAAACAAAGCTTTTTTACATCCAGCCCTCTGGAAAAAAAAATCGAAAGTAATTAATGTGCAATACATAGCATGAAGAATGATATAAAGAAAGAAAAAATACATACATTGATGATGGACTTTCCATGCAAATTCATCCCAATCTAATTTCATACATGAAAAACATAATTTTTTTAAAGTAAACATAAACAGGAATAAGCCAAGCATGGATAGGCACGGCTAATTAAGAGAGAGAGAGAGAGAGAGAGAGAGAGAGAGTTCAGATTTTTACTGTACATCGGTCTCTTAGGTCACAATACAAGAGAGAGAAGAGAGAGAGAGAGAGAGAGAGAGAGAGAGAGAGAGAGAGTTCAGATTTTACTGTACATCGGCCTTAGGTCACAATACAAGAGAGAGAGAAGAGAGAGAGAGAGAGAGAGAGAGAGTCAGATTTTTACTGTACATCGGCCTTAGGTCACAATACAAGAGAGAGAGAGGGAGAGAGAGAGAGAGAGAGAGAGTTCAGATTTTTTACTGTAACATCGGCCTTAGGTCACAATACAAGAGAGAGAGATGAGCGAGAGAGAGAGAGAGAGAAGAGAGAGAGAGAATTTCAGATTTTTACTGTGTATCCGCCTTAGTCACAATACAAGAGAGGAGAGAGAGTTCAGATTTTTACTGTGTATCTGCCTTAGGTCACAATACAAGAGAGAAGAGAGGGAGGATAGAGAGAGAGAGAGAGAGAGAGAGAGAGAGAGAGAGATTCAGATTTTTACTGTATATCCGCCTTAGGTCACAATACAAGAGAGAGAGAGAGGGAGGGATAGAGAGAGAGAGAGAGAGAGAGAGAGAGAGAGAGAGAGAGAGAGATTTCAGATTTTTACTGTATATCCGCCTTAGGTCACAATACAAGAGAGAGAGAATTCAGATTTTTTACTGTACATCAGCCTTAGGTCACAATACAGAGAGAAGGGGGGGAGAGAGAGAGAGAGAGAGAGAGAGAGAGAGAGAGAGAGAGAGAGAGAGAGAGTTCAGATTTTTACTGTGTATCTGCCTTAGGTCACAATACAAGAAGAGAGAGAGAGAGTTCAGATTTTTACTGTATATCCATCCGCCTTAGGTTACAATACAAGAGAGAGAGAGAGAGAGGGAGGGAGAGAGAGAGAGAGAGAGAGAGAGAGAGAGAGAGAGAGAGAGTTTGTGAGGTGGGGAGGGATGGGTGTGGGAGGTGGGTGTGGTGGGGGGTCGAACAAGGGAACAGATGTCCACTTGAATGTCCTGGCACCCAAGTGGACAAGGGTACCCCCCAAAAAAGTGAAGTCCACTCCATACTTGACCTCTGGCTGAGGTGGAGGGTGTGAACTATGCCCTTCAATTTGCTTAGAGGTTTCTGAACTCCCTCCTCTGTGCTGTGCTGGCCAGGCCAGGCCATGCTAGTTACACTTCTCTTGTCCCCGGGAGGTGTCGTCCAGTTGTCGCCCCTGGTCTGATAGATTTGTCACCCCTGGGTATAGTGGAGGTGGTGGTGGTGGTGGTGGCGGTGGTAAAAAAAAGAAAAGAAGAAGTCAGCAGCAGATGTGGGTGGAGGTCCTTGGTGACGCTAGGGTGTGTGTTGTAGGGCTGTGTGTAGACCTCTGCAGTGTGGTGTGTGGTGTGTGTGTGTTCTCTCTCTCTCTCTCTCTCTCTGCCGCCTGTCTGTCTGTGTATCTGTCTGTCTCTGTCTCTCTCCCTCTCTGTCTCTCTCTGTTTGTCTCTTGCTCTCTCGCTCTCTCTGTCCGCTTGTCTGTGTATCTGTCTGTCTGTGTGCCTGTCTGTCTGCCTGTCTCTGTCTCTCTCCCTCTCTGTCTCTCTCTCTCTGTCTCTCTCTCTCTCTCTCTCTCTCTGTCCTTCGTGAATTAAACGGAGCCATTTGCAATCGCTTCACAAGCAAATAATTACATATTGCAGTCAGCACCATTATTGATGATGATGATGATGATGATGATGATGAGAACGTACAGCTTACAGAAGTATGAGCTTGGCCCATTAGGTAAAAGAGAGGACTTTGACTGTAGTTGAGAAGAAAAACTATCAACAGAACATGAGATTGAAACCTTTCAAGCCCGCCTATAGTCATTACTGCAAACATGGTTCTGGGGAGAAGTTAAAAGCTGTCTGTGTTCCAGGGACAAAGGGTTGATGACCCCAAAACAAAGAAAGACAGAGAGATCTGACCAGTGGTTCCCATCCCGGAGTGGGTAGCAGTGGCGGGGATGGACATAAACCTAAACGGAGCATTATTATTATGGGTCTACACGACCAACAGTAGGGACCAAGGTAGGCGTAAAATGGGCGGACTCCAAATTTGCCCTGAGAAAAAAGAAGAGAGAGGGGTGGGGACAATGTCCACCAGCCACCTCCCCCCCCCCCCCCTTAATTCGTTTGCATATTAAACTGTTCGGTAGATTTGTTCTATTCTTTTCTGCCCAGAAGGCGTCTGAAATGAGATTGTCAAGCAAAATGATGTCCAAGCTGTTCTCAGTTTTAACTGGCTCGTTTTCCCAGAAGTCTGGAACGTCTCAGTGTGTAGAGTTTTAGAAGAGGTGGGGAAAGGCAGGGGGGTGGGGGTGGATTTCGATAGGGAAGGGGAGAATGGTGATTTTGGAGGGTGGTGGAGGGGGTGGGAAGATGGAGAGGGTGGGGGGGGGGGGCTGGGGTTGGAAGGGCAGATGGGGGTGTGTGAGGTTAGGGTGGACACAGCGTCATCAGCACTGCCCCAACAATTAGCACCTTTCCCCTGACGTGCCCTGGCTTGACCTTCTGTCGTCTGGCGAGTAAGTTTGATTGAAAGAAGGAAAGAGAGAGGGGGGGGAAGAAGAAGGAGGAGAGAGAGAGAGAGAGAGAGAGAGAGAGAGAGAGGAGAGGAAGGAGGAGGAGGAGAGAGAGAGTGATTGAATGAATGAATAAATGAATGAATGAATTATCTTTAATACACAACGGTAGAAATTTGAGGACAAGCCAAAAAAAAAAGAAACCAAACAAAATCCAACAGGCAGTTGAGTTCAGGTTTTGTATAGGTACTTTTAATTTTACATTTTCAATAAAGTTGTTTTGTTGAGAGAGAGAGAGAGAGAGCTCCATCTCCAACTCTGATATTCTATTGACAATTATTGGATAAGCTTGAGGCTTCTTTACACCAGGCCCTCATGCAAGGCAAAAGTCCGGAAAACAAACAGAAAGAAATCAGTAAATGGTACACATACCAAATGAAAGCTAATTAATTATCAACTACTCATATATCCAGTCAATTAGTTAATAAGAGAGAGAGAGGGAGTATTTTCTGGGTGCTGGAAATCTACAAACGAGTCACTCTCTTCACGGTCTTCGTGATTACCTTAAGTAGTGAACTATGTATAATTGGTAGAATTACCTTGAGTGGCAGGGTGACTATGAAGGTAGGGCATTAGCATAGGAAGGATGTTTGACTAAGCCCGCTTTTCCATTTTCTTTGTGTGTGTGTTTTCTCATGATAAACTAAGCACTAATCTAAGGATGGAAGCGCTGTAAAGCGACAGGGACTGAAGCGAAATGTCCTGTAATGCTACAAGGCTGTAAAGGGCTTTGTAACAGTCGGGGTACTTTCTTCTTTTTCTACATTTATCCGCATGGTACTCTTTTTTGTTGTTGTATTCTCTCCTGCGCTAACAATGGTTCTAAAAGGATCATTGCCATTGGAAATGGGCGGGATATTGGGCATGAACAGCGCAGGCTAAATCCTTCTGTACTACCCGTTGTCAAACAATGGATTCAGATTTCAGGCTCTTACTCGCCTTTAACAGGATTGTGTTAGTCATTTCACAAACTTTTTTCGGTTTTGTTTTTATGAAAGAAACAAAGATGTTTCGGAACAGAGGGATTCACACACGCTCAGTCGTACTGAACAATAAGGATGCAGAGACCCGAACATGTTGAAAACAACTCTGAAGAAAACCAAAAAAATACCTCGTTTTGTCATCTTCTATAATTGAATGATTAGGTTTAGGTTTAACAAGTTTGAGGATTGTTCTTTATATGTTGTTCCGTTTCAGTACCAAAAAAAAGTTTGTGAGACAGCACGGCAAAGCTAAACTACTTAAGCTCTGAAAAGTTGATCTGTTTAGAAAGAGATGTTCAGACTGTTAGTGCACAGAAAACAGAGACTGTCATTTTTATGGTAGTGCCGTCTTGTTTTATTCTGACATAAGAAATAAACGGTTTGTATTGTGTTTTTGCTGAGCAGTGCACACCATGTTACTGTTTGCCTAGCCTATCAGATCTGAGTGTCACATCATGGCAGGGTATTTGGACACCCCTAACAAGTTTCAGTCCAATCCTAACTTCTTCATTATTTGAAACAAAGACGCCTGTTCCTGCACCTCCATAAAAAAAACACAACAACATGGGATACAATTGAGAAAGAAACGAGGATGTGACGATAGCAAAAAAACGAAACAAGAGGAAGATTCCAAAGGTCACTTCAAAATATACCATTTCTACTGAACGTAATAGCGATTTCGTTTTAAGGCAACATGTGCTGTTAGGCTATACAAATCGCCACGGTTTCGAAATCATGACACTTGCCATGGCATCGCCTTCTCGTCATAGAACAAGCCATCATTTCCTCGCTTTGATTCCTGTTTTGTTCTGTAACGGTCTGTCCTTGACGGCACAAAGAAGAGAGGAAGCAAGAAGCAGTACCGTTCTTGGCATCAACAGAAGTCACCAGAGAATGGAGAAGAGTTGACAAGTCTGTAGTAGTGAAAGCGATAGAGCGAGAACAGGGGAGCAAAAAAAAGGAGAGGAGAGGAGGTATCCAGCTGGTTTGTTTGCTTTCATAGCAGCCAGGAACCATTTGCCAGGTCTTTGTCACTGCGGAAGAAGACTGGCGGGCACAACACAGCGCAGCACAGCACAGCACAGGCCAGATCTTCCCGAACACTGGCGGAAGACTCAGAGGAATAGCAGCAAGAACCAGCCAGACCTCTGAAAACCCCGGCACTGGTCCGGAAAATACGGTGAGGACTGGAGGCACTGATGGAGGATTTCAAGCCTGGGTGAGGACTGCTAGCACCTGCAGCCATCAGCCTTTCTTGTTGGGGCCCAGCTCTCATCTCAGACAGCAGGGGGGAAGGGTGCTAAGCACCTGATTAAACACAGCACTTTGGGAGGGACCCCCTCGTTTTATGAGCGGTGTCTTTGTGGTCTGAAGTGGACCCAAAATATGCTCGTACCCTATGACTCGCCCTGTGTGCAACGCCACCCGCGGGGTATGGGTACGACAGAGGAGGGAGAACTTTGTTGGTGCTTTACTATGACTGTTGGTTATTATCCTTGCCCCATGCTGCTTCTGTTGCTATTGTCGCTGCTGCTGCTGCTGCTACTGTTATTGCTGCCCTTGCTGCTACTGCTATTTCTGTTTCTACTTCTAATACTGCTACTTCTACGGCTGTCGCTACTACTACTACTACTTGTAATACTGCTACAACTACGACTGTCGCTGCTGCTGCTACTACTACTACTACTGCAGCTGCTGCTGCTGCTTCTGCTGCTGCTGCTGCTGCTGCTACTCTACTACTACTACTACTACTACTACTACTACTACTACTACTACTACTGTTGCCGCTGCTGGGGGGGGGGGGGTTGCGTATGATGCTAGCAATGTTATTATCATCAGCATTGTTACTTTTTCTCGTTTGTATTTTCACGGATGTTGTCTCGATTGTTTTGTTGTATTACGAGTTGAACCAGCAGAGCAAAAGTCGGACACTACATAAAAAAACCAACTGCTACCCCCGAAGTCGGAATGCGGCTACCTTCATGTTGGGCAAGAACGATCGCTTAACCAAAATCTCACCATTGCTGAACTTCGGAGCGCTAGCCGAGGAACGGGGAACCACCCCTCCCCCCCCTAAAAAAACAACAAAACAAACAACAACAACAAACCCTGAAACTTGTCAAATAGCATTATAATATATCGATAATACAGAAACCGGAATGAATGAAGTGCATTTACATTCAGTTAAAAAGATCAGGCGGACTAGCATGTAAGTAAACAAGGTATATAAAGTAAACAGGAAAACGCAAGAAAAAGTAGGAAAGGATGAAATAAATAAGCAAAGGAACAAACGAATGGTTATCTTTGTCAGAACACACTGCCATGTGAACTTGGGAATCACTGACTGAGAATGCTTCTGTTGAAGTTGATACTTTTCCCTGCTAGCCTATATAAACATGCAGTACCTTTCTTACCGGACTTTTAACAAGAATCTTTCTCTCTCGAAGAAAATCTTATTCTGGTTTTTTGCTTTGCTTGGATGTATGTCTATGAAAAGAAGACGGTTTTATGGAAGAAGAGAGAGAGAGGAGAGAGAGGAGATGAGAAGAGAGAGAGAGAGCTCTAAACTCAGAAAGAATTTATTCATAAAAGGCTGTTGGCCCATATGTGAAGGGGGCTGCTGATCAATACACTGAATAATGATAGGAATACACGGTGAAGTACAGATGAGAGAGAGAGTTTTATTTTATCTATTTTATTATTTTTATTTCTAGGATAGTGGAATAAGTACTCGCGTGCTTTAAAAAAAAAAAAATCTAGTCTCCTGTATATGTAGTTTTGTAAAGAGAGAGGGGGAGAGAGAGATAGAGACAGAGAGAGACACAGAGAGAGGTGCCTGTGTCTGTCTGTGTGTCTGTCTGTCTGTGAGACAATACATTGCGGGACACCGTGGACATTAAAGCGGCCATCAAAAGCGGAGAGGTCACAACTCAGATTGCGCTCAAGGTCAAGGGAGGCTAAGGTGGCGGTTCAGCGATAGAACGCCTCTGTTCCAAATTAAGCCAATCTTTCCTTCACACACCCACCCCACCCCACCCTCATTAGGCTAGGCTTGGCACAAAGGCTAGGACCGTTATAGTATTATTATTAGCAACCATTGAGCTGCACGAGTGCCAGGGGTCAAAGATCGCCAGCCAGGCATCGTGATAGGCTTGACGATGTCATTGCGTGAGTTGTGGCCCCTTTTGTGGAGGAAGGAGAGAGTCGCCTGCCCTTAATGACCCCTGACCTCTCCGGAGCCGGGGTTGGGGGTGTGCGGTGTGCTGATAGTGTGTCTGTGTGTGTGTGTGTGTGTGTGTGTGTTTTAAAGATGCTCTAATGCTAATAAGCTGAACTCTTGTCATTGTGTTTAGCTACAAATAATTTTTCAGTGATTTAAGAGAAGGGATTAAAACAAGAAGAAAAATCAATGACATGAAAAGAATCATAATAAGATAGAAATGATTAGCTACAAAGATTTCTTCAGAGTGTGATTTAAGAGAAGGGATTACAATAATAATAATAATAATAAATCAATGAAATAAAAAGAATCATAATAAGAAATAATTAGCTACAGAGATTGCTT
This sequence comes from Rapana venosa, assembly GCA_028751875.1. Taxonomy (NCBI): domain Eukaryota; kingdom Metazoa; phylum Mollusca; class Gastropoda; order Neogastropoda; family Muricidae; genus Rapana; species Rapana venosa. The sequence continues at coordinate 10,160,918 of CM054149.1, forward strand.
AAGAGAAGGGATTACAATAATAATTATTTTTAAAAATCAATGAAATAAAAAGATTTATCCCAAGATAAAAAGAAATCACACAAATCCCCAGCATGGTAATTGTTGTTTGCTCAACGTCAGTAAGAAGAGGGGACTCTGTGCTTCAACACTGACTTAAAGAATCTTCATTTCACAGAAAGAATGATGCAGATCAGTTGTCCTTTTTTATTTCTTCATCCCAATTTGACAATTAATGCTAAAGGTACGCCATTACTGCATGTTTTGGATTAGGTAAAAAGGACACTGAAACAAACCCTCTTGTCTTTGGAAAGTAAAAATATATCTGAACAAAAAAGGGGGATATAAATGTAATTACAGCCATTTTGAGTGTGGTTAGAATGTTATTGTATCATTCATTCAACAATTCAGACAGTGTAAGAATAGATAGATAGATATGTACATACATAGATACATAGAGAGAGACAGAGACAGAGACAGAGAGACAGAAACAGGGAGGGAGAGAGAGTGAGCAGAAAAGGAAAAAAGAAACTAATCAGGCTAATTAGCACAGCTGATTTTATCATTGACCTTGTCCATTGTCATGAACCATTACCTTGGAAAGAAACAAAAGAAGAACGTGAAGGACACACACACACACACACACCACCACCACACCACACCACACCACACACACACACACACGCACACCACACCACACCACACACACACACACACCACACCACACACACACACACCACACACACACTACCATACCACACCACACCACACCACACACACACACACACACACACACCACAACACACACAAACACACACACACACACACACACACATACCCCTATCACTCTTTGGAACCAGCGAACAATAAGATTAGTTAACCAAACAGAAAAACAGCTTCTGCACACGATGTCCCGAACCCACTAGACTCAGCCCTTGAGCCCCTTACCGTCCTTTCCGTCTTCCCCGCCTCTTCTGCTCCTAGGTCAACCGACCTCTGATGATCCTTGGGCCCTCGGTCACACCATGGTCACTGACAGGCCGCACGTGCTGGTCACGAGCTCAGAGTGGTCTGCAGTGTGCTGAGTGGTCTTTAATGATGTGAGGGACATCTGATGACCGCCTGGCTGGACAGATTAGGAGGAGGAGGAAGAGGAGGAGGAGGTGGCGTGACTGTGAGCGTTGAGGGCAATTTCTCTTTTTAGCATGATGCCATTTTTCGTCGTCGTCGAACGCTTAGACAGCAACTATTGTTGTTTATCATGTGAGTGAAAATGCGTTGCGCTGCCCGTTTAAGCATTCTGACATGTCAGGCTCAGCAGTTCCGACTTATGCATGGGAGAGAATTGTTATTTTGTTATTATTGAAGTCTTTCGGGAGGGATAGGTCGGGTAACGGGGAGGAGATAGACAGGAGACATGACCAAAGAAGCAGAATAGACAAGAGCGGGTAACAACTTCAGTGACAGTTTCCAGTGCTTATATTCCCTTATTGTAAATGTATACCTCAGGTCAGGAAGGAAAGCTATAGGGTAAGGTGCCCGCCCTCATTATGCTGGACCCAGAGAAGTGATTTGATAACCCACGACTAGTTCATGGACTCTTACTTTACATTAATGAAGTCTTAGACAGTGGAGTATAGCAAAGAATGGCCAACAGAAATAGCAATTTCTCACTTCAATGCTTCACTATTGTGAATAATAATAAAATTAAATTAATTTAACTGCAGAAATGTAACTGATCAGACGCAACGAAGTCGCTCACTGAAATGCTACAGTATAGTAGTGCACTCATGCATGGGGTCATCACGCAGTGGCTCAGGTCTCAGGTTGTCAGAGGGTCTTTAAGAGGTGAGGGACATCTGATGACCGCCTGGCTGGACAGCATGTCCATCTTTTCTCCATGAGGGGTCAGTGAAAAACAGCCATGGGCCTAATGGAAGGCACGTGGTGTGTGGTTGTGTGTGTGTGCGTGTGTTGTGTGCATGCGTGTGGTGTGTGCTGCGGCGTGGTGCGTGGTGTGTGTGTGTGTGTTACACGCGTGCCTGCCAACATATATACTTAGTGTACATATATAATATAATATAATATAATATAATATAATATAATATAATATAATATAATATAATATTTATGCGTATATGTTGACGAGTTCTTTTTGCACAAAAACTAGTGTAACGGAAAAGAGGATTCGATGAAAGAACAAGATGGTTTGAAACCGGCATTTTCAATCTCTGATACTTCACTAAAAATAAGGAAACAAGACAAGTTGATCTGCTCATTCTCCAATGGGGATGCCTGAGGAGGGTGGGGGGGGGGGGGGGGGGGGGCTGTCAGTATACATAGCATCCCCACCTTCTGGAAACTCTGTGCTAAGAATTCCCTCTTTTACCTCTTTTTTTTGGTTTTGCCTTCTTCCATTTCTTCCTGTCATCTCCTTGTCTATGTTCTGCCTTCTTGATCCATTCTCCTGCCTATTTTTTCCCATAAAGACTTAAAAAGACAACAGTTCTCTCCCACGCTGAGGTGGGATACACTGGGCCTGACTTGTCAGACCCTTAACAGCAGCAGCGACGCATTTTTCGTTCATATGACAGACAACAAAAGTTGCTGTCTGAGCGTTGGACGATGAAGAACTCCTCATCACTCTAAGAAGGAAGGTGGCAGGATGGTTAAGATGTTCGCCTGCCAACAAGTTAACCGTGAGGTTCTGGGTTCGACTCCCAGCCTCGCCCTTTCTTCCCAGTTTGACCAAAAAATCCAACTGAATGTCAAAGTCCTTCGGATGAGACTATAAACCGAGGCCCCGTGTTCGAACGCATGCAGAACATCTTGCGCACACGTTAAATCCTGTTCCGCTTTTCGGAAGAGTAGGCCATTGTGTGCCGGTGGGAACAGATGACAAAATTTACAAAACCGCATACACACGGGGACTGGATGTAAAAAAGCACATGAGTGCTTATTCCATTATCCTCGATATGAAAGAATAAATAAATAAATAAATAAGATCCCAATACTGTCAAATGGATCTAGAAACTCCCATCATTTCTCTATCATTCACTCCTGAGTAACAACAGAAGAACAAGATTTTCCTTGAGAGGAAGGCGGGGAAAACAGTAAAAATGGGGAAAGAAGAGGGAAGTGGGAGGGAGGGACAAAAGGGTCAAGCAGGATCAAGAGGAGGGGGTGTGGGGTGTGGTCAGGGTGTGGTCTAATTGGTCCAGTGCACCCCTTGGCCATTGTGGGGCCTGGTCAGAGTTTGTTTTTAGCATTGATCTAACACGTGTGCCACGTGGCTGCCTTGTCTGTCCCTTCCCTTCTGGGTAATGGGGTTGGGATTCACTCATAATTACCGACCCCACCCTGCTTTTTTGTGGTGGTTGTTTTTGTTATTGTCCTTCTTCCATACCTTTTTGGGGTGGAGTGGGGTGGGGGTGGGGGGGGGGGGGGCGTCATTGCCTCCACCTTCCATCTCTCTCTCTCTCTCTCTCTCTCCTCTCTCTCTCTCTCTCTCTCCCCTCCTGTGTGTGTGTGTGTGGTGAGAGAGAGAGAGAGAGAGAGAGAGAGAGAGAGAGACTGGCTCTCTCGCTGGCTCTGTCTCTGTCTGTCTCTCCCTCCCTCCCCCCCCCCCCCCCCTCTCTCTCTCAACTTAACCGCTTTTTAGAAATAGACTTGGTTCAATGTTCATTGTTGTATATCTCTGTCTCTGTCTCTCTCTGTGTCTTTGTTGTCTTTCTCTCTATCTATCTCTCTCTCCCTCCCTCCTTCTCTCTCTCTCACCCATGTGTGTGTGTGTGTGTGTGAGAGAGAGAGAGAGAGAGAGAGAGAGAGAGAGACTGGCTCTTTCCCTGGCCTGCTGGCTCTGTCTCTGTCTGTCTGTCTCTCCCTCCCTCCTCTCTCTCTCTCTCAGCTTAACCGCTTTTTAGAAATAGACTTGGTTCAATGTTCATTGTTGTCTCCCTCCACCACCACCACCCCTCTCTCTCCTCTCTCTCTCTCTCTCACTCCCCCCCCCCCCACCCCCCATCCTCTTTTAATGGACAATTAATGGCGTTTGATGGAGGAGTGTGAAGGACATTTTCAATTTCATTCAATTTTTTTCTTTTCTTTTTTTTTTTTTTTCTGTGGAGGACGGAGTACATAAGTTATCACCTGGGAGTGAGAGAGATAGAGGAACTGTCAGCATCAGCGTCATTTGTCGTCAGTCAGTCTAACACACACCACCCTGACTCCACTCCCTCCTTGTTTCGGCACTGTTGGGGATAGACAATGAACAATCTCTCGCTCTCTCTCTCTCTCTCTCTCTCTCTCTCTCTCTCTTCTTGTCCTCTCTCTCTCTCAATCTCTCTGTCTCTCTCCTCTCTCCACTGTCTCTGTCTCTCTCTCTTTCTGTGTCTGTCTGTCTCTCTGTCTGTCTCTCTCGTTGAATCTCTCTCTCTCTCTCTCTCTCTCTCTCCTCTGTCTTTGCTCTCTGTGTCTGTTTCTGTTTGTCTTTCTGTCTGTCTGTCTGTCTCTCTCTCGTTGAATATCTCTGTCTCTGTATTTGCTTTTTGTGTCTGTCTCTGTTTGTCTTTCTGTCTGTCACTCTCTCTCCTTCCCTCCCTCCCTCTCTCTTTCTCTTGCTTGCTCTCTTTCTACCCCCCCCTTCCTCCCCCCCTCCCCCTCTCTCTCCCTTCTCCCCCTCTCTTTCTCTCTGTCTGTCTGTCTGTCTCTCTCGTTGAATAGATCTTTTCTCCGTCTCCCTCTGTCTTTGCTCTGTGTGTTCTGTCTGTCTGTCTTCTCTCTCTCTCTCTCTCTCTCTCTCTCTCTCTCTCTCTCTCTCTCTCCCCCCCTCTCTCTCTCTCGCTTGCTCTCTTAACCCCCCCTCTCTCCTCCCCCCTTCTCTCCCTCCCCCTTCTCCCTCTCTCCTCCTCCCCCCTCTCTACCCCCCCCCCCCTCTCTCTCTCAACAAAGCTTAGAGAGTGATTTTGTTGGGATGGTTTTTTTTTTAGTCTTACGGATTACACACCTCATCCTTTTTTGTTGCTAAAATAATAAAAGTGGACAGTGGTCAGCTCTCCACTGTGTGGGCTCTGTTCGTTTAGTTCCCAGCTCAGATTTCGGGAAGGTCAGGAGTGGCCGGCCATTCTCAGTTTGACGGCCAGGCCAGGCCAGGCCACTCTTGGCTAGCCTATCGGACTACATCATTACATGACGAATTTTCAGACGCAGGGTAGAAAGACAGAAAGACAGAAAGAAAGAGAGAACGCAGACCGTGGCGGCGTTGATTTATTTATTATACTGGAGAAACAAGAATAGAGGCTGGGGAGTATAGAGTAGAGAGGGGGGCAGAACGGAAAGGATACCGTGACTGATGCGTTATTGGGACAGAGACTCTGAAACCTGACCACACCTTAGTGTGCTTCCCTTTAGGCGCGAGGGCGTGTGTTAGTGTTAGTGTAGACTAGACTAGAATTAGCGCTGTGGAGAATGATTGTGGGAAAACGGTGGTCTGGCCGTCGATTTAATTTAAATGGAATTCATCCCCGAAGTCGGGATGCGGTTACCTCATGGTGGGTTAAAAACGCATGGTCACGTGCGTAAAATTTCTTTATTGGTGAACCTCGGAGCTCTAGCCGAGGAACGTGGGGAAAAAGCCAGAATTTTATTCAAACAAGTCCGAAAAACAGAATCACTAGGGAGAACCAATATAGTAACCATACACAGTATAAAAAAAATAATAATACAATAAATAAATTTAAAAGACTTTTAAAGACTTGCAAAGTATACATGTAAACTATTTGTGCCAAAAGTTTCCACAATATTCAAGTTGTTATCAATCGATTAAGAAGAATAAAGCATTAGATTATTTGAACCATGGATGCTATAGCCAAGTGGTTAAGATCGTTCCATTTCAATTCAATGGGTCTGTGAAGTCGTGGGTTCGAATCTCGGGCGGCATCTGGTGAACTAAGGGTGGGGATTTTTACAATCTCCCAGGTCAACTTCAATTGCAGACCTGCCAATGCCTTAATTCTTTCGTGGATATACATATGCAGAAGATCAAATATGCCGTTAAGAACCTGTAATTCATGTCAGCGTTTAGTGGGTTTCGGAAACACGAATATACCCAGCATAGTTGTATCCTTTAAGTCGGAATGCAACTACCTTCATGGTGGGCAAAAATGGTTGCGTTCCAACTTTGGGGATGTTATAAAGCAGTGAACAGTTTGGAGCATGACAAGTAGATGAATGAGTCAATGAATTCGATTTTTAAAGGAATATTAATAAGAAAAAAGCCGTGAACTGAACTGACGGACAAAAATCTATATATAGAATGATTGATATATTCCACCAAAGTTTAAACACACACACACACACACACACACACACACACACACACAACCAAAAAACAGACAGAAGCTCCAAATAACCCCCCCAAAAATATATCATCCGAGGTTAACAGCCTTGCTTTGTTTTGTGTTAGTGTCTTGGCTCCGTCTTCACAACAAAATGGATCAAACACCGGCTTTTGCCTGAACAGATTGCAGACAGTCGCTAGAGCTAGCTACTCTCTTGCTGCTGCACAAGTGACGGGCGGCGCAAGTAGGGGCTAAACTAACAGGCAATGGTCTCCCCCAATGACAAACAAATGACTTGGTCACGTGGCTCGGCGTCACGGAGCGCACGGATTGATGGGAAGGGCAGGCAACCGGTGTGGGTACCGGCTGCCGCCTTCCAAGTCTGTCACGATTCCAGAACTGCAAGCAAACTAGCGGTGTTGTTGCTGCAGTGTCTAACAAACCGTTAAAACAAGGGATAGGCCTTAATATAAGGGAGGTGCGTTCTGCAAGCCCGTCGCTGGCTGCGTAGAAGATCTAGTAGCGGACAGAGTCTGCGCGAGTTGGTTGTTTCGTGTTTCAGTCTCAAGTTCTGGCCAAGGTCATAATTATAATAAGCTTTGTCTCAAGAAGGAAGGTGGCAGGACGGTTTATAATTTAGACGTTCACTTGCTAAACAAGTCAACCTTGAGGTTCTGGGTTCGATTCCCAGCCTTGCGCTTTCTTCCCAGTTTGACAGGGGAAAAAGATCGAACTGCATGATTGTCAAAGTCCGTCGGACGAGGCTGTACACCGAGGCCCCGTGTGCGAATGCACGCAGAACATCCTGCACATACGTTGAAAACCTGTTCCGCCTTTCGGAAAAGTAGGCCATTTCGTGCTGGTAGGGATGGATGACAATTTTAAAAAAGTAATAAACGCATGCACACAGGTGTCATGTTTGGACACCTTCCCCGAAGTCGGAATGTGGATACCTAAATGGTTAAAAGGGGGGGGGGGGGGGGGGCGTTGCATACGCAAAAATCTCACCATTGGTAAATCTCGGAGCTCTAGCTGAGGAAAGATTAAACAAACAAAAAAAGAACTTTGTCCATTATTGATGTGAGCAAAGTGCCAAGTAAGCAAACTACATTAAAATGTTATTCTTGGAAATGCCATGTTGAGATTTTTTTTCAGCCATAACAAGGGTTGGTTTTTGTTTTTTTTGGTAAAACAACCTATAAATATCCTTTAAGTCAGAGTATGGCTATCTGTGATAGAGCTATTAGTGTGAAGAATAATTATGAGAACACACACACACACACACACACACACACACACACACACACCACACACACACACACACTCTCTCTCTCTCTCTCTCTCTCTTCTTCTAACCCAGTGTGTACTTAGGGTCTCACAGTGCATCGCAGGTGGGGTGAGTGAGATACAGTGTATAATCTTGGTGACCCCTTCCCCCACAACTGGGAGACCCCTCCCTCTACCCCTGGGGGACCCCTACCCTTATTCCTGGGGGACCCTCCCTCTACCCCTGGGGGTCCCCTACCCTTATTCCTGGGGGACCCTCCCTCTACCCATGGGGGACCCCTACCCTTATTCCTGGGGGACCCTCCCTCTACCCCTGGGGGACCCCTACCCTTATTCCTGGGGGACCCTCCCTCTACCCCTGGGAGACCCCTACCCTTATTCCTGGGGGACCCCTCCCTCTACCCCTGGAGGACCCCTACCCTGAAGGACCCCTACCCCTGAAGGACCCCTACCCCTGGAGGACCCCTACCCTTATTCCTGGGGGACCCCTCCCTCTACCCCTGGAGGACCCCTCCCTCTACCTCTGGGGGACCCCTCCCTCTACCCCTCCCTCTACCCCTGGAGGACCCCTCCCTCTACCTCTGGGGGACCTCTCCCTCTACCCCTTGGGACCCCTCCCCTTATTCCTGGAGGACCCCTCCCCCTCCCCCCTCCCCCTGGTGTTAAGCTGGCGAAAGCCCGATAACAAAAACAGCCGAAAGTCATAATTATGGTTTCCTTTCCATAACAGCTTGGACTCTTGTCGTACTTTTGAACACGCATCCTAGGATGAATGTAAGCGCAGAGAGTACACCATTCGGGAGGTGGAAGCCAGAGTCACAGAGATTGCTTATTTTTCGATTGGAGGCTTGATTTCCCCCCCCCCCCCTCCCCCCCCCCAGTCACAGAAGTTTTAGAAGATAAAATCGTCCAGTTATGTGGATACTCTGGGCTTGTATTCTGGCTGGATCAGTTTTTTTCTAAAAATTGGTTTTTATAGCGGCTCATCTCAACCGGAATCCTGACACGTCTAACTGATGGGCGCCATTGGAGCGCTGTGTGTTTCTAAAATCTCTATTGCCTAGGTAAAAAAAGGTAAAGGAGTCCCATAACCTGTAAGGTCGTAGGGGAGCGAGGCGTCAGAGACCTCACTTCTCTAGGGCCAGCATATTGAGGGCGGCGCCCATCTCCTCTCCCTCGCTGCTTTACCTTCCCTGACCCTAAAGAGGGCGGGTACCCATTTACAGCTGGGTGAACTGGGGGAACTGTACTGGCGCGCAAACGGTCACCCATCCAACTGGTAACCACGCTCGACGCTGCTTAACTTGGCTGGGGGAAAGCGAGTGCTCCGACCACTGAGCTATCCCGTCCCCTCTATTGCCTACAGCAGAAAAAAGTTTGTTTGGGAATAACCGTTATTCAGTATGAAACTATGAACGTCATGTCAAACTGAACGCACCTCTGCGTGTTCCTGGAGATGGTGCTGTCTTCCCAAGGACCCGGGCATCCAAGGCTCCCTCCATTCCTGCAGTGATGAATGTCGACGTCTACCCGCCGTACCCGTCACCCGAGCCCCTAGCCCGGCCTCGCTTTAGAATCCACTCCTTTGCTGAGGAGGGTAGCTGGCAAGGGGAGGAACAAGAGCGGCCAGCGGTACCCGGGCTAGGGTTTCTGCTCCTCCACCCAGGGTGGAGGCAGTGTGGGGGAAATAAATCAGCACAGACACGTGTACACTTTCGGGGGCAGAGGGTAGAGGGGCTGAGGGAACAGGTGGGGGTGGGTGGCCCTGTTTTCCCTGTCCTCAGACAGTTACCATTCGTTAAAGTCAGGATGTGTCATGCCCTGGAGGGCAGGGAAGGGGGTGCAAGTGTCCTGATGCACAGAGAGAGAGAGAGAGAGAGAGAGAGAGAGAGAGAGAGAGAGAGAGAGAGGTCTTGTGCTAGGTGCGGAAATAGCGATTAAACATAATATGAATAGTGGACGTTGCAGATTCGTCATGTATATTCGAGAGTAGGCATGCACACTTTCAAGCTTTGAATTGAATTCTCCATGGCTCTTTAAGGCATAATGTCTGAAATGCAGGAATGTCTGGTGACATTGGTTTTAAAAGGCAGTTTCAATCAGGAAAGAATCACGAAGGGGTTTTGGGATTTTGATGGTAAAGAAATATTTTTGTTTTGCAATGAGACAAGGGCACATAATCTCGTGTTTGCACACAGGAGTAAGTATTTAAAAAGAACACGAAAACAAATTAGAAGCTTCTGTTAAAAATCGGGAGAAACCATCTTTTCTCTAAGTCGTATTACCTGACCAGGGTTATCACCGAGTTTAGGGGGTGCTATCTTTTGTACTTGACTGATTTTTTTAACATGAACACGTGAGTGTCTTCCTATGAACATCTTTCCACTAAAATGTGATATTAGTCAGGCATGAACCTGTGGTCGTGGGCAAATGCTGGCTACTGGGAACAATTTCTCACCTATTTCTGATAATTAATTGCTTTTAAGTATTTTAGGCTGTAGTCCTTCTTGTTCTCCTGTTGCTTTTTATATATTTTTTGTTATAGTAGTTCCCTTTCATTGCTGCAGTCGTGTCCACGTGTGTAGGCTATACATGTACGTGTCTTTGCTTTGTGCACCTTCTCTTGCCCTCCTTCCCTGCAAGTGCTAGTGTGTGTGTGTGTGTGATGTGAGGTGTGTGTGTGTGAGGTGTGTGTAAGACAAGGAGGAAGAGGGAGACCAGGGAAGGAGAGTGGGGTTTCACCCACACACAGAAAAGTAAGACGTTACAAACCGTCATTTAAAGGATTTCCGATCCTCTATGAACTGACTTTACACGTCAAGCGTCAAAGGCCATAAAGTCTGGGTCCTGCTGAGAAGTCTAAAAGGGAGGAAAACCCTGGCCTGCCCTAGTCATCCAGTCCTGTCTCCTGGGTGTCAGCGGCGGACCTTCAGTCTGTCTTCCTCGCCTGGCTGAGCATGTGGACGTCAGGCAGGAAACTGTAGATGACTTCATGGCTCCGGTCACACCGCCCACACGTCGCTGTAGTAGCATGGGGTTGGACTCGTCATCAGCACCGCCTTGTATTCTACACCTTCACTCCTATCATGGGCCACCCACTTTGTTCAAGTGTGGCCCAGCAAACCTCTCCTTCCCCCCTTTCCTTGTCTAGCTACGCGTGGTGTGTGGTGTCCCCCGTCCACGTCAGTGCTGAGATGGTTTGTGACCGTGTTCTGAAGGCTGTAGGTAGCGTTTTTCACAGCTGGGGGTCAGGGTGGATTTCATTCAGACAGAGTCTTTACGAGGGTGGCGAAGCGTACTCCAGGCAGTGGATCTGATTGCCGTTAAACGCCTTGGCGACCAAGCCTGTCAGCACAGCCATTTCCGCTCCACACTTAATAGCCCCACCCTACGTGGGTGTTTATTTACTGCGACAGCTTGTGACTAAGCTAAAAATTTAAAAAAAGGTATTAGAGGGTAGGAGAGTCTTGTAAAGAAAGGGGGACACTTTGAAGTCGGACTCCCCCCCCCCCACCCCCCCCCCCCCCCCCACCCCCTCACACATACACACACAACACAAACAGCTTAGTAATGACCTGAGCATCACTATAGGTAGCCTGCATTCGAGTTGATTATCCGGGGCATTGGAGGGCAAGAGAGTCGTTTTAAAGAAAGAGGGAAACTTTGAAGTCGAACCTTCTCCCCCCCCCCCCACCCCTCCCCCCCCCCACCCCCCACATACACACAAACAACCTAGTAACGACCTGAGCATCACCATCGGTTGCTTGTATTCGACTTGATTTATGCAAGAACAGGCGATTCTAAATCTTACAACTGTATAATGCTGATGTTGGTGATGTAAGTCAAAACTTACACACACACACACACACACACACACACACACACACACACACACACACACACACACACACACACACACAGTTGATGGTATAGAAGTGGTTATTAGTAGTATCTAAGGGTTGTTCTTAAAATAAAACAAACGAGATGAGTCAATGTTTGTGCGTTTCACATGGGTTTTGTCAAAGCAGTTACATAGTTCTTTGGTGACACTAAAAAATTGCGGTACTATGTAACCACCAGACGCATGACATATTGCATAGAAAGCTAACCATCTCTCCATCTAAAAGAAAACGCCAGACATTACTGATGACATAGATGACCAGGAAGATGAACAGCATGTATTCGGTTATGTGTGGAAAAGTCTCAACAAAGACCACATATGCCTAGGGTAATATCACAAGCCAAAGAGGACAGAGCGGGAAGTGGTTCATATGATGTTTCCAACATAATTTTTATGTATTTATTTATTCTTTTATTTTGAGGATAATGGAATAAGCATTCGTGTGCTTTTTTTCCACACCTAGTCCCTGTTTGTATGCAGTTTTGTCAATTTTGCCAACGGTTCCCACCGGCACATAATGGCCTACTCTTCTGAAAAGCGGAACAAATTTTCATCCGTAACTGCATAAATAAAACCACAGGAGTAAACTGTGTATATATTTTGGGTCTTATGTTGTTATTTCACTATTTACGAGGAAATCTACTGAAAGCGGTGCAACAATCCAAATGTTCAACGCGATCAAAGTAGCTAGTTTTGTAAATACTTTTTTCTCTGAATGTTTTACAACAAAGTGATGAGTTTCAAAGGCCATTAGAAAATAGGGTTTTGACGGCATCCATCATCACTTGGCTTCAGTACAGTCCCTCGCTTCACCCAGCTGTAAATGGGTACCTGCTCTCTTTAGGGTCAGGGAAGGTAAAGCAGCGAGGGAGAGGAGATGGGCGCAATGGAGACAATGTAGAATGTGATACAATTAACAAAAAGACATTGCCTAGTATGTAGCCGAGTTGTTCACTTTTCTGACAGAAACGCTTCAATATTATTGAAGAATCTAAATCCAAGTTCAGTAGTTTTGCCATGGTTCTTTGTGTTTTTGCATCACTCTCTGGTGACTGGTTGTGGACCAAATTATAATGGTAAGGGGTATTAAAGCAATAAACCGTCAACGCAGTCATTTGTCACAGAAGAAGGATTACAACTGCATCACTTCAAGCTTTCGCGGCTGAACACTGCATCTGGCAGTAACACTGCAGACCCAGAACTTTCAGGACTGTTGGTAGTACTGGTAGAGTAGTAGACTGAAGAGTAACAGTAGGCAGGTCACACCCTGGCTGACAGCCCAACACCTTTACCTGGTGGTTAACGGGAGAGATGGCCGACATTAATGGGGTACTTTGGTGTGAAAAGTCTGCACTAGTCGTCTTCCCCTCTGTGGTTTTATGGTCCACCACAGCTTGTCTTCTGTCTGTCCTGTGTGGGTGCAGTGATCGGAGGCAAGCAGCTGCCGCTTGCTTCCATCTCCCTGTGTGTAGGTTTGGAGAGTTTCTTGTGATGCCCAGAAACCGCGCCAACACTATTTTTAAGTTGTTGGGTGTTTTTTTTAACTGTAGTCATGACTCTGAAATCTTGGTGGTTCGCAGTTTCAAGACAAAGGCTATGTAAGGTTAAAGAAAAATGTTGGAAAATTCTGTTTGTTTGTTTTTGGTGTTTTGGGGGGTTTGATTTTGGGTGGGTTTGGTTGGTGTGTTTTTTGGAGAAAAACAAATTAACAATTACTATATTATCATTTAACTTCAAAATGTTTAATACATGAAGCAGATATTGTTGTTAGTAACGGAGTTGCGTAATCTTACATCTCTCTCTCTCTCTCTCTCTCTCTCTCTCTCTCTCTCTCTCTCTCTCTATATATATATATATATATATATATATATATATATATATATATATATATATATATATATAGTGTGTGTGTGTGTGTGAATGTTGTAAGCACACAAAATGTTGTGCTAAGCAGTTAAAAACAACTTGTGGCTACTTTTTGATGGGGTTTTGGGCAGTTGAACGGCTTGATCCAGTAAGTGACAAGGAAACCATTTAACGACGACCAGTACATACAGGCACTGGTTTTACCAGACTGGAAGGTAAGGTTTCTCCTATCAAGTCGTTGTATTCTTCTTCTTCGTCGTCGAACGCTCAGACAGCAACTATTGTTGCCTGTTGTATGAGCGAAAATGCGTTGTGCTGCCGTTAAGCGCCTGACAAGTCAGGCCCAGCGCATCCCACTTTGGCATAAGAGAAAATTGTTATTTGTTAAGTCTTTCTAGAAAAAAAGGCAGGAGAATGGAACAAGAAGGCAGAAAATAGATAAGAAGGAGGTGATAGGAAGAAAAGGAACAAGGCAGAAAGAAAGAGAGTGATAGAAAAGATGAAACTTTTAACACAAAATTTGCAGAGGGTGGGGATACCGTTTTTTTGTTTGTTTGTTGTTGTTGTGGTGGTGGTTTTTTTGGGGGGATACTGTTTATACTAACAGGGCCCTGGCATCCCCACCGGGGAAAGTCTTTGTATTCTAAGGTACTGGAGAAACCAATTCTTCCTACCTGTCGTGAGACTGCGCAGTTGCACCTGGAAGATATATAGGACCTTTGTTACGGTCGTGTACCACACCATTGAAGAGACATTTTCATATGTTTCTCTCCCATGTTTAGTACTAGTGTTTGTCTTTTCCAGGAAAAGTAAATCGGGCAGTTGTGGTGAAGGGGTAAGGGAGACAGGTCATGGCCACAATACAGTCGGCGTGCTGGGAGAGTGGGAGTGAAGTCTGTGAGTGTTGTGGCAGTTAAAGTGGTAGTGAGGCCACAATGTGAACAGCAGACTTTGTATTATTGTCCCTAGCTGCCAGCGCCCAGGTGTTTCCTTGCTTGTTGTTCTTGGCATTATCTTCAGCTTACCTACCCCCAAATCACGGGGCTTTGCCTAAAATCCAAACTGCCAAGGGCCTCTCTCTCTCTCTCTCACACACACACACGCGCGCGCGCGCGCGCACGCACACACACACACCACGCACGTGTCCTCAAACATGCATGAAGAAGACCTTTCTTCTTCCTAAACAGATGTTTCTCGATTCGAAAGTATCCTGAAGTGAAGGGAAGAGAAGAGAAGGCAAGAGAAGGCAAGGGTGTCGTAGTGACATGAGCCTGGAGATGGCGCCAGGAGCTAGGCTGGATGGAAACATCCCACACATCATCACCGTGTCTGCAAAAGTCATGGGCCAGAGGAAAGAACTCATCTCTTGCATTGTTCGCCATTGTTCTGCCCGCTGTCACGCTGACAGGCTGTCACGCCCACAGAAGGTAGGGGAGGGGCCTGGAATAACTGAAGTGAGATGACGGGGAGCTAGGCAACTGTCAAGTCTGAGGACTACGCTCCACAATTGTCCGCATGCTCGGAAAAGAGACGACTGTATAATTATGTTTCCAGGAGGGGGAAAGAGAAAAGTGTTTAAATCAGCGAGGGAGGGAGAAAGCAAGACAAGATAACTAGTATTGGTTTTTTTTCATTTTTTCTTCTTTTCTTCGTTTTTTTTTTTTTAACCTTGTGAAAACAAACGAAAGAAAGGACGAGGAAGAGGGAGGGATGTTCCAGTCATTGTTGACGTCCATTTCATTTTTTTCCCCGGTTGTTGTTGGTAGTTTCTGCGGTGATGTTTGGTTATGGCTTTGCACGTGTTCAGTTAGGAGAAGAACTGTTAGGGAAAAGCTTCTGACAATGACCCTCCGCTCTCTTCAGATGACGTGTGTTTAACAGTGAAGAGGAGTTGCTGCCGCAGCTGAAGTCATTTACTCCCTCTGGTCCATTGGGCTTTTTCCTTTCTTTGGAAAACACGAAGGGCGGTTCTCTTCTACATACATCTTCTTCGGTTTCAACACAATTTCATTGCCAAAGTCCAGTCTTGTAGTTAATAGCCCTGCGTTAAGAGGCTATACATATTATTCAGATATGCAAAAAGAGCACCATCCACAAGCGAAAAGCTTCCAACAGTTAAAGCGTAAATAGTCCTTATAACTAAAACCTTTATACTCAGAATGGAATGAAAAGTCACTCGAAATTAATTACTCAGTTGTTTTTTTGTGTGAGCTACAGATCAACCTTTTTATCCTTAGGTATAAGCGTGCATTATGGCCCATAGTTGAGATTCTTCCTTTAAAAAAAACAAACCCAAAAACTCCAACGGGACTGCATTTTTTTTTTCAAGATTTTATCTGCAGTTTACTTGGTCTCCGCAAACCTAAAATTACCTGTCTTGTAAAGCCAAGAGTACCAGCTTGTTAAAAGGGGACTTTTAAAGCAATTGAAGCACACTGTTTGACAACACCCCCCCCCCCCCCCCCCCCTCCCTTTTTAAGCTAATATACTTTACGCTTAACAGCTACCGGCTTCGAAGCAATTAAAAGCATACTGTTCGACCCTTTTTTTTATCTTTTTTTTTTAAAGCTTATATACTTGACGTGCATGATGGAAGGCATTAAAGGCTGTACATGCAGAAATCTGTTAAAGCATACCTTCTTTTTTCTTTTCTGTTTTTTTTTTTGGGGGGTGTGTGGGGGGGGGGGGAGTGTTGGATTCAATAGGTGCTTTAGGGATGGATTTTTGGTGGTTGGGTGTTTTTTTTTTAATTGGGGAAGTGTTGAAAGATTCTCGAAAGTTTTGAAAACTTTAATAAAAAGATAATGACATTAAATGTGTAAAATAAGAGAAATTTTAGCTCTCCAGTTCTAAACAGGCCTCTCTCTCCTCTCTCTCTCTCTCTCTCTCCTCTCTCTCTCTCTTCTTCTCTCTCTCTCTCTCTCTCTCTCTCTCTCTCTCTCTCTCCTCTCTCTCTCTCTCTCTCTCTCTCTCTCTCTCTCTCTCTCTCTCTCTCTCTCACCAATGGCCTTTTTGTGAATAAATCATTCGAGTTCAAGTTCGATTTCTCTCTCTCTGGTTCATTGCTTTCTCGCAGGTAAAAAAAACAACAACAGTTATCGTAGATGACAATATCTGTGTTTGTGCAGCTGGAATCCATGCCATGACGGTTATTTGGGCTGTTGTGGACTTTTTTTTTTCTTAAGTTAAGTAACCATGTGTTTTATGCACCCAGTTCCCTTTCCACTGTCCCCTTGTGAATGGGTTTGAAAGCTTACCACAGTACTCTCTCATTCTCTGTCTGTCTGTCTGTCTGTCTATTTCTCTATCTGTATCTCTGTCTGTCTATTTCTCTCTCTGTCTGTCTGTCTCTTTGTCTCTCTCTCTCTCCCATCTCTCTCCTTCTCCCCCCCCCCCCCCCACCTCTCTCTCTTTCTATCTCCTCTCTCTTTCTCTCTCCCCCCTCTCCCTCTCTGTCTCTCTCACCCTCTCTGTCTGTGTCTCTCTCTGTCTCTTCTTCTCCTCCCCCTCCCCTCTCTCTCTCTATCTCCTCTCTGCTTCTCTGTCTTTGTCTGTCTCTGTCTGTCTATCTGTCTCTCTCTCTCCCCCCCCCCCCCTCTCTCTCTCTCTGTCTGTCTGTCTGTTTTTCTCTTTTTCTCGCTTTGCAAACATGGACATGCTATGAAATGGGGGGGCAATGAGGGAGTTATACCGTTACAGCCACAGCACAACACAGCACAGCACAGCACAGCACAGCACAGCACAGCCTTCAAGAGGTCTAAAACAAGGCCACGCATGATGTTCCTGGAACAAGAGAGGCAGGCACACGCCTTCCCCCTCTTCCCCCCCCCCCAAACAACTAAGTGTACTGACGACAGCTGGGAGGAGACAATGCCACTTTACACGGCCCTTTGCATCGCTACGCCCGTGACATTAGCCCAGCTACAGCTCTAGCTGCCGCTCCTCTAGCACCGCTCCTCCAGCATCGCTTGGCTGGCGCTGATGAAAAAGCCTCAAGTTGCGTGACGCCCTTAAACACCCCATAACCCCACATGGTGCCGGTGCCGTTTACTGCTGCTGCTGCTGCTGCTGCTTGCTCTCTCTCTGTGTATAGATCTGTTTCTGTATGTCTGTTCTGTCTGTCTGTCTGTCGTCTTCTGTCTGTCTCTCTCTCTCTCTCTCTCTCTCTCTCCTCTCTCTCTCTCTCTCTCTTCTCTCTCTCTCTCTCTCTCTCTCTCTCTCTCTCTCTCTCTCTCTCTCTTCTTCTCTCGTCTGTCTGTGTCTGTCTGTCTGTCTGTCTCTCTCTCTCAGTGTCTTTGGGAGAGGATGAATGTTGATATTCACAGCAGATAAGTTTGTTTCGTATTTCAAGTCAAAAACACTTATAATGTCCCATGAAGGGCATTTACAAGTATTTGCTCTCTCTCTCTCTCTCTCTCTCTCTCTCTCTCTCTCTCTCTCTCTCTCTCTCTCTCTCTCTTCTCTCTCTCTCTCTCTCTCTCTCTCTCACACACACACACACACACGCGCGCGCGCGCGCGTGCGCGCGCGCGCGCACGCACACACACAAACTAGCTGTCAGACAAAATAAGATATTTTCATGATTATGGGATGATGTGAAAAAGAATGAATTGTGATATATCTTCTTTTAGTCCGTCGTGTTCTTTTAGTCCGTGCTGTTTTAGCAGAGGAGGCAGCTGCTGTTTCGGAAATTGGGCAGAAATGTGATTATAGTGGAGATGCCTTGCCCACAGTACATCCCCACTCTCGGCCAAGTGGGCATAAGGACAGTCAGCGTTGGAGATGTTCTCCAAAGGCCAACCAGCCCCCAGGGCTGCAGCACATAAGGACTGTGCGAGTCAAGCCTCCTAGTCAGAGAGTCATAGTCGATCACTAAAGACTAAGCTGTAAGGTGGAATTCCATGAGTGGAAAAGCCACTGGTCATACAGCCTTTCACTTTGCTGTTGCCCGCCAGCCTCAATGGTTTAATCAAGAACTGTGATAAACCCCAGGCGCTGACGGCATAATGTGATATATATCCAATTTTTCAACACCTCAGACGAACAGTGTGGCAATAGTGAGAAATTCTCAGACAGATAAAGATGGTCAAACACAGAAGATTATACATCAGTGACTGCAGAATACCCACCGTGATACGTTCACTCCCGCAGCTAGCATGAGAAACCACCGACTTGACCAGCGCATTAGGTTGCTATGATAGGTTGGTTCTCTCGCCGCTTTTTCTTTTTCCTACCCCCCAACACATTCTTCACCTTCATCTATCCCGTAGTCTTGTAGAAGGTTTTGGGCACCACTGAAGATTTTGCAACCAGCTTCCTCCACTCCTCGCGGTTTTCAGCTTTCCGTAGCAAGTCGTTCCACTCAAGGCCAGTCAGTCCACTCTCTAATGTTGTCTTCCCGTCGTTTTCTCTGTCTGCCTCTTCTTCGTCTCCCTCCTTGTACTGTTCCCTGTAGGACAGTCTTGGCCAGTCCAGAGGTTCGTGTGACGTGCCCGTACCACTTTAGTCTGCGGTTTTTTTCACTGAAGTCAAGAGCTCTTCATACAGCCCCAATGGCGTTTTCAGTTCTGATGTTCATTTCCTTGTTAGTTATGTGACCTCTGGATGAGAGAGCAAGAAGGCAGCCATGCCACTCAAAGCAGTCAGTAAACCATTGTAACATCTCTTAGTTTCCACCCCTCTTGGGATGGACACAAGTTTACCACGGAACTTCAGCCAATCGGAGTTCCCCCTGTGGGGATGGGGGTGGGGGGGGGGGGGGGGGGGGGGGGGGGGTCTGTCAGTAAAAACAGCATCTCCACATTCTGGAAAGTCTGTGCTAGAAATTTCCTCTTTTCTCTCTTCTCCTCCCCCCCCCCCCCCCATTTTTTTTTTCTTCCAGAAAGACTTATAACAATTCTTTCTTATGCCGAAGTCGGATGACTTGTCAGGCACTTGACGGTAGCGTGACGCATTTTCGCTCATATTACAGACAATAGTTGCTGTCTGAGAGTTCGACCACGAAGAAGAAGCCAATCGGAGTGGGGGGGGGGGGGGGGGAAGTGTGTTGTTGACCCAGCTGTATGCTGTGTGTATCGGTGTCTCCTCCCCCTCTCAGTTCGGGTGTGGGTGGAAAAGGAAAGGGATACCTGCAGTCAAGTCTTTCTGTCTCCTGTCGCACGCAGACGCATTTGGCGGCAGGTTGTTGTGCCAATATTGGCTGCAGCAAAGCGAATGAAATCCAGTAGCGGTAACGGCGGGGCCAGAGGAAGGGGCAGATGTTAAGGAGGGAGGCTCGGGAAACAGGGAACAGAGGGAAGTGGGCATGAAGTGGCGAGAAGACCGGTGTCATGGCCCATTCATCATCATTAGATTGCTGGCTGACTGCACGGTCTGACAGGTGGCTGGCTGCACTAGCCTAGCTGGTATGGTGCTGAGGGAAAAAAGAGTCCCTCCCATGTCCATCCTCTGCAGCTCGCCCTCATCCTCCTCAGATTTCTGTCACCAGGGACAGCTCTTGCTGCCGAGTGGTTAATCAAGACAATTCGACTTCAAGCCCATGGGTCCATGAAGTCGTGGGTTCCAATCTCGGCGTGGGCGTTTGGTGAATGAAGGGTTGGGGAGATGTACGATCTTCCAGGTCAACGTCAAGTGCAGATCTCCGCCACTGCCTTAGTTCTCTTCGTGCACATATACATACGGAAGATCAAATATGTGCGTTAAAGATCTGGTCATTTTTGTCAGCATTTGGTGGGTTACGGAAACCATGAATATAGCCAGCATACATCCCCGCAGTAAGAATGCGGATACCTTCATGGTGGGTAAAAACGGTCGCACACGCAAAATTTTGGCATTGGTGAACCTTAAAACCGGAATCATATTTACCTTCCTAATGACTGATTTTTTTTTAAAAGAAAGAGAATCCCAAGCATTCTTATGAGATATTTTGGGTTTTTTACCAGTTTTGTCTACTACAGTGTATATTAACTGTGTTGGAAGTTTAAGAAGATGAAACATGAAATGGTGGTGGTGGTGGTGGTGTGGATTTTCTGGCTACTGTTGGGAGAAATGGTTAGCTTTAAACAGTGACTCTCCCGTGGGGATGCCGGGGGCCTGTCAGTATGCATAGCATCGCCACCTTCTGGAAATTCTGTGCAAGGAATTCCCTCTTTTCTATCCTACTCTTTGTTTCTGCCTTGTTCCTTTTTCTTCCTGGCACCGCATTCTTGTCTATTTTCTGAACGATATCCTTCCCATGACATCACACACATACACACACACACACGTACGCACACACACACACACACACAGAGGCACACACACACTGCATACACTCAGGGACTGGATGAAAAAAAGCACATGAGTGCTTATTCCATTATCCTCGAAATATAAAAAAACACCAAAAACCAACAACAAACACACACACAAATTGCTTGCATATGCAAGTGAGAGAGAGAGAGAGAGAGAGAGAGAGAGAGAGAGAAGGAGAGAGAGAGAGAGAGAGAGAGAGAGAGAGAGAGAGAGAGAGAGAGAGAGACTACCTTACAAAAAAAATCTGTTCGCTTTAAAATGCGGAAATATTAAAAACAAAACAAACAACAGAAACCCAGTCCCCACGCGTGTTGGTTTCATTTCCTCTTTTTGAAATAACAAGATAACGGGGGAGGAAAGAAAGCAGCCAGTTTTCCCTTCTGTTTCTGTCACACTGAGGAGCAGAAGAAAGCGGAGACGTGGCATAATAATGCTGCAACAACAAAAAAAAAGAAACCATAGTTCCCCATATTAGCGTGTTATTAGGCTGCAACTCTTGTGATATACGAGTTGGCGCATTGAAGGTGCATATGGCCTGCCCTGCCCTGCCCTGCCCTGCCCTGCCCTGCGCACTGTCAACAACCTGCCGTAGGATGAGGCTGACTCTTCTCCCGCCCGTGTAGAGCCCAACTGCCAGGGAAAGATGAGAGGGCGCGGCGCATACGGTCGTGGTTTTTTGTTTTTGGTGGTAGCAAGGCGAGAAAACGTGCCACAAGACGATTCGCACATGATCGCCAAAGCCAGTTTTATATTATGTTTTCCTTTTGCCGCGCGCGTAGTGGCGGACAGGCGATCGTGAAATTGCAGTTTCATTGGTTTTGGAAGGAGAGAGAGAGAGTGATGGGGGTGGGGGAGGGGAGAGAGAGATGGGGGTGGGGGAGGGAAGAGAGAGAGAGAGGGGGGGGAGGGGAGGAGAGAGAGAGTTGCGGAGATATTCTTTCAACAAAGGAAGACAACAACAACAACAACAACAACAACTATGTATTGCTTCATACGGTTGCCCTTTCCTTTTATGCAATGACTGACTGGTTGTGGGGGGTAGGATGGGGGGGGGGGGGGTGGAAGTTACACCTTTGGGTGCTTTGCTAGCATTTTTTCGGTTTTGGAGAGGGGGGGGGGGGGGGGAGCTCTTTTCCAGCAAAGAAAAACATGTTCAGACTTTGGAAGTTGTGGCAATAATGGCAATAGTATGATGAATAGGACATGAAGCAACCCCCTCCCCCCTCCACTCATGTTAAGCACATACTATGATAGACAGAACCAACCCACTCCACTCCACACACACACACACACACAACAAGAGAGAGAGAGAGAGAGAGAGAGAGAGAGAGAGAGAGAGAGAGAGAGAGAGAGAGAGAGAGAGAGAGAGAGAGAAGAGAGAAACTCGAACTCGAAAATTTTTCACAAAAAGGCCATTGGCCCATACATGAAGAGGGTTGCCGAACTCTTAGTATTTTAGTGAGAAAAATAAGAACAAGCACAAAAAATAAAATGTTATTATATAATTATAACAACTACCACAACAAAAATCAGTTACAAAAAATATGACTTAAGTAACCAAGATGTCTCTTATTCTAAAGGCTTTACACAAATATAAAGCGAGGCTGCGCACAATCTCAGGGTGACTAGATGCCATGAGTAAACAGATTCTAAATAAATTAGGCTGTCTACTATATCTTATGGGAATGTAATTCTGCCTAACATCTTCTAATACTGGACAGCACAACACAAAATGGACTTCATCTTCCACTGCTTGCTTACATAATGGCATAGTAACCTGAGGTTATCTATATATATATGATACAGAGAGAGAGAGAGAGAGAGAGAGAGAGAGAGAGAGAGAGAGATTAGGCAATCAGGAGAGATGGTTATATAATTGGTATGCTGTACATAAGCTAGCTAGGGAAGATAGGCATGTCCTGTGTGACACTGGCTTGCTGTCAGGGCTGTTAACGTCTTCTTCGTCGAACGCTCAGACAACAACTATTTTTGTCTGTCATATGAGCGAAAATGCGCGCGCTGCCGTAAAGCACCTGACAAGTCAGGCCTAGCGCATCAGTCTCACCTTCGGCATGGGAGAGAATTGGTATATCTTAAGTCTGTGGGGGTGGGGATGGGGGAGAGAGCAGGGGAATGGACCAAGAAGGCAGAAAATAAACGATACAGAGATGACAGGAAAAAAAGGAACAAGGCAGAAACAAAGAGAGGGATCATAAAGAGGGAATTCCGAGGTGAATTTCCAGAAGGTGGGGATGCTATTTTATACTGACAGGCCCCCAGCATCCCCCTGGGGGTAAGGAACCTGACGCGTGGTCTTATTCAGGAAAAGATGGGAAGCGGGTGTTGGAAGAGGTGACTGGGAGGTGTGAGGGAAAGGTGAGAAGTCAAGGTCGACATGGTGGTCGTCATGTTGACGAGGCAAGGGAACCGGCCCCAAAATGAAATAGTGAAATTCAATCGTGGGCGTTTTTGTCTACCGCTTGCTGGAAAGCGTTTGTGAAGCGCAAACAAGCATTTGACAATGGTGGAGCGTCATCTGTTGGTGAGTGAGACTTATGGAAGGTTGGGAAGGGGGGGGGGGGGGGGGGGGGGTGAAGAGACAAGAGAGAGAGAGAGAGAGAGAGAGAGAGAGAGAGGCAGGCGATTTAATTAGTGCTTGGAAAAAAAGTAAACTTATTCCATACTGAACAGGGTTTTAAAAGATTTCCCATATCTGAAATGACCACAAAAAGTCTGTTGCTGTCTTGTCACAAAGCTCAGTGTACATCATTGCTTTCTTTCCTTTTGGGAGGAAGGGGGCGATAGCCATTAACGCTGCAATTGGATCGGTGGTCATCATCGTTGATGAAATGTAAGACTCTTATTGGTTTAAACAACATTTCATTCCAAGAAAATCAAACACATACACACTAATAATAGAGCAGCAACAACCTAAAAGCTTATAATGTGCTCAACAACAACGACAAGTTCAAGATTCTTATTGACAATATGAATAATATAGATAGGGTGAACATCAACGGGAAGAAACCTCAAGAGCAAATTGGAAACCACCCGAAAAAGTAGATTTCCTGACTTTACTACTTTTAAGAAGCCTAGTTATCAAGATGGATCGGGATGTGATGAGCAGGTGAAGCAGATTTTCCCAAGCAAACTTTGGACATTGTCATTTGTGTTTGATTTTCCAATGGTACAAATTGAGGGGTTGGATCAGGTAAATCGTCTCAAGTATCAGCGCTGAAAACAATCATTATTGTAAACGCACACGCAAGACTACTTTGATCCTTTCTATGTGTTCCTTACTAAACTTTTTGAATACAGTCAACGAGGGACCTATAGCCGAGTGGTTAAGTTACACAAAAAACCCAACCCACCAAAAACCAGAAAACAGAAGAAAAACACAACACCTTCAGCTGTTGCATTGGGAAACGCGCTTTCGACTGACTTGGAGGAAGCTCTTACCAAGCACTGCAGGCCTGTCTTGAGAGTGCAGTGGTCATGCGCGTGTCTGGTGTCTCTCCTCTGGAGCCGTGTCAACCTCAAGTGTGGCGCCTATTGTCTGCTGCAACCTTGCTGCAGTCCTCCTCCCCGTTCCCGTTCGTTTCCCCCGCCCCTGCCACCCACTTCTGTACACAACAGACTAGAGAAACAAAAACACCACTGTGTTGGATCAAGAGGCCTTGTGTTCTGAACAAGGATTTGGCGACCCAGGGAGATGGTGTTGATTCGGTGTCCTCTCCACAAGAAGCAGCACGCGCTAGGCTTTTCTTCAGGTGATGTCAGGGGAGTCAGTCAGTCCCCAGTGGACGTATGTGTGTGTTTGTGTGTGAGGACGGTTGGTTGAACTGTTCATGGGTAGGCTCTCACAGCAAGTTCTCCTCCCTGACAAGGACTTAAAGCTGTGAAGTATCAGCTCTCTCTCTCTCTCTCTCTCTCTTCTCTCTCTCTCTCTCTCTCTGTCCATCAGACCTGTCTGAGGAACACAGGCCGCCGTTTGCATCCCCGTTGGTGGTGGCTCCGCAACATGGTGTTCGCACGAACTGTGCTACTGTTCTGCATTGTGTAGTGGGGCGGGAGAGCCTGGTGGTTAGAGCTGTTGGGCTCTTGATCTGACGGCTCAGGTTCGAGCGCGAGGCATCTTCTCGAGGGAGATTTCTTTGTCTAGGAGTTACCATCAGTACTGACTCCACTCTGCCCCAGAAGCCCTTCAGATGAGACTATAAACCGAGGTCACGTGTGCGAATGCACGCAGAATGTCTCGCGCACATGTTAAAACCCGTTCCGCCTTTTAAATTTTTTTAAAATGTTGTTCTTTTATATCGAGGATAATTGAATAAGCATAAGTGCTTTTTTACATCCAGTCCCCGGAAGACTAGGCCATTGCTTGTCTGGTCGGAACCGATGACAAGATTTTTTTAAAAAAAAAACACGCACACAGGTGGAGTGGTCAAACATCCCGAAAGCCGGAATGTGGCTACCTTATAATGGTGAGCTAAACGGTCGCTTAAATCCAAATGACAGCAGCACCCAGAATGACATGTAGGCTACAGAACGAAGGAATAAATCCTGTCCCGCTTTTCGTAAGAGTAGGCCATTGTGAGCCGGTGGGAACAGATGACAATATTTACAAAACTGCATACACACGGGGACTGGATGTAAAAATGCACATGAGTGCTTTCTCCATTAACCTCGATATAAAAGAATAAAATTTTAAAAAATTAAAAAAAAGAGTCTGCCTGCAGGCATGATTCGAACACTGGACCTGTAGCCTTCCAGGCAGAGGCTGTACTGCTAGACCATCGACCCAGTATGATGATGATGATAATAACAAAGATGATGTGGATGACTATAATGATGATTCTTGTCATTATAATGATGATGATAATAATCACATCACCGTTATCATTACCATTATTATCATCCACATTATGCCTTTGTTTTTATAGATTTTTTGTTGTTGAAAAAATCAACGAATGGGATGTTGTTGTTCGGTTTGTTTGTTTGTTTTTGTATAGTAAATAGACTTGGAGCATCCTTTATAGTACAGGATCTTCCCCCATCGTTACAACTCACATCTGTGCCTGCTTTCAGTCAGCCTTCTCCACGATCACCTTGCCTTAGTGCGTTACTGTGTGTGTGGTGTGTGTGTGTGTGTGTGTGTGTGTGATATTTCAAAATGGTTAATCTTATGTGAATGGCCGGCCGCATGCGCGCGAATGATGCGAATGCAAGCGCTTTGATTTGTTTGCTTTACAAGATTTAAGGCTATAGAACTTTCATTGATTTATCATCATCATCATCATCATCACATCATTATTATTATTATTATTTATTATTATGTGTTTCAGGGTGGCCCCTCTCATCAGACACCCCCTCCCAGCCCAGGAGAAGGACGTTCCCAGGCGGATTGACACCCCCCCCCCCCCCCTCCCCGACCCATCCACCCACCTGATACCAGGGGGCTGTCCTCAAGGAGATGAACACCAACAGGAGGAGACTATCATGATCTGACATAATCAGCTGTACATACCCCGCACACATACACACACACAGACACACACACACATACACAGAGAGAGAGACACACACACACACCAAACAGAGAAATCATTGTTCGTGCTCAAAGGGACGTGTAGCAACTGTACTCGTGTATAATCAATTATGTTGTATGCCTGTACATTTGAAACAGACATTGGGAGTTACTACACTGGCGTTTCAAAGTGGACTGAGCCTGCGTTCTTGCTGTTGATGGAGATGAACTATATCATGACTGTGGTGCGTTTTTTGTGTGTGTGCAAAAGGGTGTACATCTGAATCGATGAAGATGGCTCTTGGAATTTGTTTGTACAGCTTTGCGGTATCATGATGTGTGTTTAGCTTTGGGTATCTTGTTGTATGTATTTCTTTGGGAAGTATGATGTATGTGTTATGGTGAGTGACTAACAACAACACCATATTAGCAGTTGTTGACTAATTCGAGTTGTGAAAATGACTATGAAAATGATGTAGGTGTATCTCACGGAGTTTTGTGTCTCACTTGACAACAGTGGTATACCTGACACCAGTTGGTGATTAATAATAATTTGATTCGAGTTGTGAAGATGGTTTTTGGAGTTGTGTAGTGTATAGAACTACTATCAATCTCGTGGTTTTTGGACACAGCAGCCTGTGTGGGTAACAACATACTTGTGTGCTGTTTCGTCACAGTTGAATCGAAGATAGCTTTGGGCGTGATGATGTAAGTTTCCTGTAGTGACTGAGGACAACAGCATAATTATGTGTATGCGGCGGTAGCGGTAGCCAGTGAATTTTAAAAGAGAGTTGTCAGACCTCAACACAATCAGGTTCATAGTCTCGTCCATCTTTCAGTGCAAGTGACTATAACAGCTGTCGTCTGTTTTGATTCTAATGAAGACAAGTTTGATCGAATGTCTCTGCTTTTTTTCCTCTCATTTGTTTTGTTATTTGTTTCGTTTTAGGGGGATAAAAACATTTGTGCCTTGTTCGATTAATGTGTAAGCCACATGCGCGGGTAGGTTTCTGCGTAAGCGTGGTCGATTTTGTTTGTAAATATAGTCGGAGGTTAAATACAGGTCGTAGTGCCTTTTGAAGCAGGGATTTGGGAGGGGGGGGGGGGGGGGGGGGGGGGGATAGGGGAGGGGGGCGAGGAGAATGGGAGCGAGAGACAGTAAATACTATACATGCTTAATCTGTATGTATGTAGTGCGTGAGCGTGGCCATGTGTAACCAGTATTCATTCACGCTGCAGTATCGTTTTGACAATTGTGTGCCATTGGTTCAATGCCCCCAAGGTGAAATTCTACTATTAATGATGGTTCGAGGGATATGTGTGCGAGCGTATGCAGATAATAGATAATACATGCATACGTCAGTGCGTGGTACATGTGCATGTAGGCATGAGTGATCAATACGAATGTGGATGTATGTCTGGAGATTAATATGCAAAACGAACTCTTTGCTTGTTGGTTTGGTAGAGCAGGCTGTGTACCTAACAGAATTTAATGATGGTTGTTGCAGGGTTTGTCTCTTTTTTTCTCTCCTTTTCCAGTCCTCTTCTACAATTCGTCAAGACTGATTTGCGAGGACTAGGTGTTTTAAAATCCTCGTCATTTAAAGTTGATTTCCAATGCCTAGGCCATTGATAGGTAATCCCTTCCTATTTAGAAGCCAAGACAAACAAAAATATGGTTATAAAAGAAACTTCAAACACGAATCTAGTCTCATTGATTATTTAAAAGTCTGTGATGATGATTATCTACTGTATTCTGGCATCCTGTTTTGCAAATTTCACTTTAACGTGCAGAATGAAGTTTGCGGCTTTCGTTTCTGTGAATCAGGCAAAAAATAGAAATGGTGTAGAATTTGTCATGATAAGAAAGGCTTCATACTTGTTATCTTTCGTTGTTGCGGCCGATGGTTTTTCGCTGGTGTTGACAAAATACTGGGTTTTGGGGCAAACCATTGCTTCATTCTAGGCTGCACACTGTTGATCTAGTCACGAAAAAGTGCAATACTGTCTGTCAAGTGAAGCAATTTGTTTTTTTCGTTTCTGTGCCAGATAATTTTTCAATTCTTGAAAATTGATCAGCACTGACTCTTGTGTTGTGTGTGTGTGTGTGTGTGTGCACGTGTGCGAATCTTTTTGAATAGAACTGTCTTGTTTTGAAAGGATTCCCGCAGTATACAGTGCTTTTTTTTCCAGCCAGAACTTGGTTAGTCTTTTTTTCCGGACAAGAGACACTGAGCGACTGACGAACCATGGTTCTTTATGTTGGTTTATGATGATTTAGATAAGCTGGGGGGCCTCAGTATAAATAGCATCTCCACCTTCTGGAAATCATGTGCTTGGAATTCCTTCTTTTCTATTATTTCATGGGTGATTTTCTTTCCGTATTAAACGGAATTCCGTATTGGCGATATTAGATCCAAGACTTTGATCCTTTTGAAAATGACAACCTGTGACAAACACCTCCTTGGAAACCCTTGAAAGTCAAGGCTTGTCTATCGAAAGTATTCTCAGTAAGGATCATGATAAACTTAAGATACATTTTTGTGCGGAAAAATAAAGGTTCAAATGCATGGACGAACGAACGAGTACTAGCAGGTGTCAAAATATCCAAGGGAAGTTAAATATCAATTGGGCGCATGCGCAGTTAATCTCACTGAATCCTTTGCAACAGACTACAGCAAAGTTTGGAGGACATTAACGAAGTGACCACAACAAACGAAACGTGTGTTGTGTTTTGTTTTGGTTTGGTTGTTGTTGTTTTTCTTCCAAAAACAGATTTGGTACTTAGGAGTCGAGTTGCAACGAAACAGAAGAGTTCGAAGATGAAACCAACTTCCAAGAGCAAATTTGATACTTTTGGAGTCAAGTTGGATCGGTGGTCTAGAGGTAACGCGCCTGTCGAGAAAGCGAAAAGTCCGGGTCTGAAGTGTGCGGCGGTTCGTACCCCGTTTGGACCGGAATTTTTTCCCCCATCCATTAGACCATGAGTGGTGGTCTGGGCGCTAGTCTTTCGGATGAGACGATAAACCGAGGTCCCGTGTGTTACACGTAATTATTTAGCGCACGTAAAAAAACCCACGGCAACAAGAGAGTTGTCCCTGGCAAAATTCTTAGAAAAAAGCCACTCTGGTAGGGAAACAAATACAGCTGCAGAAAAAAAAAAAAAAGGGTGAAAGGGTGGCGCAGCGCTAAGTGGCGACGCGTTCTCCCGCTCTCCCCGGGGAGAGCAGCCCGAATTTCACGGAGAGAAATCTGCCGTGACTTAAAGTGGTATGAAATAAAATCTGAGCGCTTTGATTTGTTGCTTTACAAGATTCAGCGCTATATAAATTCCATACATTATTATTATTATTATTATTAAGTTGCCACCAAACAGACTCAAGGTAAGGAAATTCGACGCATTTGGTGCCTAACGCTCGAGCGTAAATGAAACATGCATGCTGATTTTGTATACAAATAACGGGATCAAGACGAGTGAACATTGTACTTTCGGTTTTTACATATGGTTATTTCGTCTCAAGTGTGGCATTCTTTTGCTGACTATAAAATTTTATCGGTAGATGCGGTATCCAACTTTATACTAAAAGAGATAGTTATGATGTTTTGTTGTTGCTTGAAACATACAAACTAATTCCAGTGTAAACACAGCATGACCATAACAGTTTGACATTAACGCAGATGTTATTCCTAAATGTATTTAACTTAAGGTGAAACGATCTCTCACAACACACACATGCACACTTTGGCCTTAGCAAATGCATTTATCACATATCCCTGAATTTCTTAAGCTCCTTGAAAAGTCTTTGAATTTTATACTGAGGTCTGTGTGAACCCTATACATATAAATGGGGAAAAAGACTTCATGCATATGCTCACAATCCCACACATTTTGAAAGATTTTTCCTAGGATTACACCATGCAGGCAGTACTTTTTTTCTTGACTGTGGTTGTTTTAGACAGTAAAAGGATTTTAGATCTATTGTTTTCATTTCTGGAGATAATTTGTCTAGATTAAAAAAACAACTTCAGCTTCAAGGGGCTGACTTGCGTTTTTTACAAGAGGGAAGAGGGGAGGATGGCACCTCTCCCTTAACCTCATCGGCTGTGATAAGGTTTTAAGTCTAAAAGGCTGGTTAACAGACTCTTATCATTCTTGTAGATTTGTATGCTTCAGGTATTTACTTATAGCCAAAGACATCTTTCTTTGTTATGAAGTATGATCATTTGGCAAAGCGTAGGATTTATGGTTTAAAAAAAAAGACAAAAAAGTCCAGTATTTGAAAAAAACCCATTTTTTATCACCTCTGCTGAGTATCCCTCTCTTTGTTCTTTTTCTTCCTGTCAGCTCCTTCTTGTCTGTTTTCTGCCTTCTAGGTCCATTCACCTGCCTTTTT
Organism: Rapana venosa; assembly: GCA_028751875.1. Classification (NCBI taxonomy): domain Eukaryota; kingdom Metazoa; phylum Mollusca; class Gastropoda; order Neogastropoda; family Muricidae; genus Rapana; species Rapana venosa. The sequence goes on from CM054149.1 coordinate 10,191,518, forward strand.
TTTTTTCCAGAAAAACTTCAAAAATAACAATTGTCTCCCATGCTGAAGTCACGTGTTGGGCCTGACTTGTCAGGTGCTTAACCATTTAACACAACACATTTTCGTTCATATTCTGACAATTGACAGACAATGGTGGTTGCTGTCTTAGCATTCAACGTCGAAGATTGGCTTTTGGAGACAAGTTTACTTACTATCAGTCATAAATGATCAATGATCTCGGGGAGGAAATGGAAGCAAGTTGAACAACTTGCAGCTTTGCACACAAATCACAATACACACGTTGGCACCTTGGGAAGGACCGAGCCAGTCACCATAAAGTTCACTACAAAATTTAAACTAAGTATCTTGAGTTCAAAATTGTCAGTTCTTGCTTGATAAAGCCATTAAAGGTGGCTTTATTTACAAGAGATATTTTGTTTTGTTTGTTTAGGTTGAGATTTTTCTTCCCAGTATTCAATGGTATTGTCACATAAGTGATGCAGGGAAGCAAGATCTAAGTCATAATTATATTTTGAGAGGTATAAATTGGAAATGCTTGCAATGCTTTTTATTCTGACAACCCTGTGACCATCATAAGAATGGACTGACAATAAACAGACTTTTCTGTGGACTGGTTACAGTGACTGGATATTGTTGGTCGTTAAAAAAAAAAGGTCAGTTTAGACAGGAGCCTTGACTTTCTGTTATCTTTCTTTCTTTTTTGGTTTTGTGGGTTTAAAAAACATTTTCTTTTGCCTACTGCCTTTTGTATGTACAGTGAATATTTTTGGAGATTTTTTATTTTGGAGATTTATCATGATTATTTTTCAAAAGTCTGTTTTTGTATGTGGTGTGATTTTCATCATGATTATTTTTCTAAAGTCTGTTTTTGTATGTGGTGTGATTTTCATCATGATTGTTTTTCTAGTCTGTTTTTCTTTATGGTGTGATTTTCAAGCCCCACCCCCCACCCCCCTTCCTAGTTACAGTTTGGAGTTATTTAGATGTCTCTCTGTGCTTACAATAACCTGCTTTTTATGTAACTTTTTCGTTGAATCTGCGACTCTTTAAAAAATTTTTGTTTGGATTTATATTATGATTTTGGTTTGTGAAGTTCATTGCTTACTAAAATAGAACTATATTTTGTTGTTAGTGACCTTTGTAGTAATGTCCCAGTGTTGATGCACCCACCTTACTCATCCAGACTCCACACACTTAGCCATCCCCAGTGTAGTTTGATTCACAAGACACTAACTTGACTAAGTTTGGAAAAGTTACAAGTTGAATCCTCCCCCCCCAAACCCAATACACACACACATTAACCATACATTAAAAAAAAAGAAACTGCATTGCTGAATGCAGACATTGCGCAATGTGGAGGATTCCAACCATTCTGCTTCATTCAGACTATGGTTATAAAAAAAGCTTAAGAAATTTTTTAAAAGCTAAACTTAAATTAACCTTGATATACTTCATTATTGTTGTGTTTACTCATTTCCTCAAACATATCACCTTGCTTGGTTGTTGAGTGAAAAAAATTTAGCCTAATTTGGGGAAAATGAAATCCAAATATTTTAAGTATCAGAAATTCTAAGAAGAAAAATGCCCTTCTGCAGAAGTCTGAAATTCATGTTAATTTTTGTTTTTGTCTTCTTTTTTTCTCAGCTAGTGCTCTGCGGTTCACCAATACTGGCAATAGTGATATTTTGCATATGATATGCGACCGTTTTTGCCCACCATGAAGGTAGCCGCATTCCGACTTTGAGGAAATGTTAGATCATTTAGGCTGGAAGAGCTCATCATTTTCATCCCAGAATAAACCATACAACCAACCCTGTTTAAGTTTTCATTTTTGTATCATTATTCACCAATTTCTTGCCCTTCAAAGCTGTCTCAAAAACAAAAATAATTAACTTTGGTTTATACCCTTCTGAATTAGGCCCTACCATTCTTAAAGTACATTATACTAATAAGATACTTAGTGAATTTTTGTGGTGTTTTTTTTCCCATTAGTTTGGGGTTTTTTCCCTCGGCTAGAGGTATGAGATTCACCAATGGTGAAATTTTTGCATATGCGACCTTTTTTCCCCCCCCACTATTTAGGTAGCTGTCATCCAGAAGGGCTTTGACATTCAGTTCGATTTTCTTGTCAAACGAGGAAGAAAGGACAAGGCTAGGAATCAAACCCAGAGCCTCGTGATCTTCTTGTGAGACAGGTGAACATCTTACTGTCCTGCCACCTTCCTCTTAAGATAGTAAATGAATTGTATGTGTGACTTCCCGTGACTGGCATTTTTGTGCAGGGAGTTTGCATAACATTTTCTGATTGTTCCTTTCACCTTCCTCTGTGTGTAATGTTGTGTGTGTGTGTGTGTGAGTGTACACACACTCATGCATGCACACGAGTATGTAAGCATGTGTGTATGTGCAGTTAAGTCCATGAAACTTGCTTATAATATGTGAATGAGCATCTGTCTGAGAGGTAAAGTTTCTGCAGCAAGCTTTGGATTCCGCAGAATATTTGACAAGTCTTGAGTTTGTCTTGTCTTCTTATATAAATATGCATATTAATTCAAACAATATTTTGCAAGTTAAAAATATGCTGTTGTGAGAAATGTTAACAAATTCTTTATATTCTATAACAAAATAAATTATTTTTGGACAACAAAAAAAAACAACTTTGGAGTATGTGCTTACATACAATGTGTGTATATGTGTGTGTGTGTGTGAGAGAGAGAGAGAGGGGGTGGGGAGGGGGGCAGACAGAAAGTCAGATACTGAAAAGGGACAGAGACAAGAGAGATGCAACATCAAAAGCAATGACAAATATCTCACCTGTCAGCATCACCGAGTTTGGCATTAGCAGCCACACCCAATGATAATGACAAATATACACACATCCTATTCTTTCACAAAAAGAAAGCCAGCAGCATGATGTCATCTGAAACAGAAACTCAAGTTTATTGTCACTGCTCAGATCAGAGCAATCCATTTTTAAAAGAGTTTGCGCACAGCAGACGACGAGACAAATGGTGCATACCAGAGACATTACACAATGGAAATGCTTTGTTCCACATTCATCCATCAGTATCACTCTTACCCATCCCTCCAACCAAATCTCTCTCATCCCACACAGCAGAGATCAAGGCAGGCAAAAGAGAAAAATAAAACAACAAAAAATATATTTTAAAAGAGAAAAGAAAAAGAAAGAATTTATAATTTTTATACAGTTTTGTGATGATGGTCAACAGAAAATGACTGCTCATTTGTGCACAAGACTCAGCCTATCAAATTCAATATTACACCCCCCCCCCCCCCCCCCCCCCCTATTTTATGGAAACTAAATTTGTGACACTCCACCACGAAATGAGTTGCTTAGCACTTGACCAACTTTACTGCTAGGAGCCATTTTAGGCAGATGGGGGTCAGGTTGTGGATTTTGAGATTTTGATGGATTATACAATTATAGCCATTATTCTACCTTTTAATTGAATATCAAGGCATAATTTTGTTTCCTTTTGCTTTAAACATGTTTTAAAAATACCCAAGCCCTTATTCTGACCATATGTTACAATGCTAAACTTTGTCAATTTTTCATTTTGTCACACCCTGCAGTGTATCGTTTCAATTTGTAATAACTTTTCGCTGAAGTGTCAGATTTTCATTCTGGTTTTTTTTCCATTGAAAAGCATTTTCATTGCAGATAAATAACATGTCAATAAGTAAAAATTGACCTCTGGTGCAATGTGACTCATCATGTGGAGCGTCACAAATAGGACAGCAAAACTTTCATTTACTTGCACATTAGCTGAAGTAGACCAAGTGTTATCTTGCCAACCTTGAATTCCAGTGACAAATGCAAATTTATCAAGGGAGGAGGATTTCAAAACACATTTGTGTAAGAAGACCCTGTCACAGCCCACTTTTTCATGTTTTTATCACATTGAAAGAATAGGGGAAAATAAATGACTCATGACTGAAGATACCTTACAAGAACACTGAACTTTTCTGGTTTTTACTGTTCCTATGCTTTTTTTTCATATTTTTAATGAGCCCAACTCTGATCAAGTAAAGAAATACATATTTCATTACCAAATATATATTTTTGGCAATAATTTTCTGTAACAATCTATCAACCGCGCACGAGTGACTGAGGCATGGAAGAAACAACAATTTTTTTTTCCTAAACCCAAATGAGTTTCATTGAACTGAACACTAACCTTACAAAACTCCTTCAGCCACTTCATCTCCAAACATTTAGTTAAATCAAAAACAGAAAAAAAAATACCCCAGGTATTCTGATTTCTATCAATGGCCAACAAAGACAAAGGCAATTGCATCTCCTACCACACATGAAGTTACAACAGGTACAGCACAGCACAGAATGCTGTGGGCAGTGATGATGACCGCGTTCTCCCAATACCACCCCAAAGCAGTCTGTCCCTGCACTGCCTTGGTGCCTGTGCTGATGACAGTGTAAGGCACAACACAGTGATGGACGGGGGGGAGGAGGAGGGATCATTCCTGTAGTAGAGTATACACTCCGACACATTATTGCTACTTCTGAGTGATACTTGATTTGGAAAAATATGCAAGATACATACATGTAGGCTACACATATGTATATATAATATATAAACTGTTGTCATGATATTACTGCTTCATGCCATTGCTATTGATACTTTTACTTCTCCAAAGCCTCTGGTAAAGTGGAGAAACAAAGCAAGAGTTCAACAGGATGAACTGTCTGGAGAAAGTGAAGATATCAATTTAAGTGCGATAGTTTTCACTTGGAATCGGTTCAAACTTCATCGCTTGCATAACTCTCTCAGTGAACATATCAAAATTCAACAGGCAAAATTGTTAATTTCAAGGACCAGAATCAAAGATACTAATATCCACAAAGTGGGAACGTGGCAACCTTCATGGTGGGTAAAAACTGTTGTAAAACTTTCACCATTGGTGAACCTCGGAGCTCTAGCCAAAGAATGACTTTTTTTTTAAATTAAAAAATAAACTACAGGTACAATGTTCTTACCAAAGACTCACTAGATGTTGTGGCCAGTAGAAGAAAAAAGATTTGTAAATGTAACACCTTCACTAGATAATGATTATCTTCCAACAGTATCAAAAATGATCTGCAGTCTAGTTATCTCACTACTGAGTAGGAGGATGTTTGTCACAATTTTTGTGTTTTAATTCAGTTTTCAAATGGACAGTATCTTTTTTAAAAAAAAGTCTTCATTAGCGAGGAAATATGACGGAATACAATGATAAAAAAAAAAGCAAATGCACTGCTTATTCAATGTACCATATGGAAATAAAAATTTAACTTGACTTGACTTGACTTGCTAAGTGGGACTGGAAGCAGCTTTGTTCTCAGTGGCTTTATCAGGCTTGTACCGTAGCTGGGTAGCCCTGGTCAGCTCTAGACAATCTCTACATAAGCACGCTGTAATTCTGTAGAATCAGGAAACTGCCACAACGGGTTTAAAAATCTCACCTAGAAATCTGCAGAAGCAGATAGGATAGGAAAGGAAAAAAGAAGTAAAAACTATTCAAAACTTCACTACAGTAGATATTATTATGAGCTTTTAGATGAGCAGTAACACTTTATAGTGTACAAATGCAACTGTAAGTTTCACCTTCCCTCCAAATCAGAAAACCACGGAACTAAAAACAAAGGGCTCTTCATATATATTGTCTGGTATATTGGGCTTGTAATTTTATATAATGGCACCAATACAATGAAATAATCAAGTGGCAAAGACTCACAGATCACATAGGTCTTTTTCACTTTTTCTTTAAAGAAAAAATGTCTCCATGAAGGAATATATTGTGTCTAATACATAAACAAAAGAAAAGAGAAAATCTTGCATAGAATATGAAAAAAAAAAAAAGGTAATGATACAATATATGATTTATCATTTTTTTTCATTAAACCAGATTAAAGTCAGGTGAGACCAACTGACAATGACTTTGGACCCAGTGACCATGATAAAGTAATAAAGTCATTACACAGAAAAAAAAGCAAGAAGAAGGAAAGTTAAAAAAAAATTACACCAAACGGGGGAGGGAGGAAGGAGTATCACAATATCAGTTCCAGACGTTGCATATTCTTTTCTCTTTTTTTTTATGACAGGAAAAAGATCCGTGAAAGAAGTGAATGATCGTGGCATGAATAATATATTACATACTGTGATAAATGGTGTACATTTCCCCCCCCTTTCTTACAGTTGGTAGAATTACAATATTCAATACATTGCTATTAAAAGAGACACAAATGCAAACATGCAAGTAAGAACAAGAGACTCTTGCGCATGCAGACCTGTGCACAATGGAACGGGAGAGGCTGTACTGTAGTACCAATGAGTAGGTCCACGACAATGGGAACATTTCTGCTTGCTGCTAGAGCAATCTGTGCCATTTAGTCAACAGTTTTGGTCAGTTTAGATTAGAATGTTCAAATTTGCAGCATCGTGGTGTTGAAACATGTTAAATCAGAACTGGGTGGGAGGACAGAAAGACAAAAAGTCATCTTTCACATAAACCCTGGTTAAATAACACACACACACACACACAGAGAATACATGTGTACACACACATATGAACACAGGAAATCTTGTCAACAAAAGCTTTCACCCATCTCACTTTCAGGCCTTATCTGCTATCCACATTTCAGCTGTTATAAATTACCTGTACATATTAATTAGCATATTAAATATATTCAGAACCAACACTGAATCAATGATCACCTCAAATTATGACAGAAAAAAAGAAACACCACCTTAAATCCAGTTAGATGGAATTGAAGAACAAAGAGAGGAAAAGCCAAACATATACATAGTTTCGAGACATTTGGCCTTGGATAAAATACGTGGATTCCATGTTTTGTCACAACCACAACTTCAGTATCGAAGACAAAGTTCCACTTTATTTTCCCTGTCTAGGCTGAACCAATACCAGAGCACTTTATGGAGTGACTGAAACCAGTGCAGATATGACACTGGGAATAGAACCTTTACTACCAAATCTTGAGCTATTTCACCAGTGTTTAATCCCACTCTCTCTTAGGATTATTTTCAAGCAGTGCGATGGCTATAGCTCACTGGAGTATCCATCCCTCTCTCTCTAATGCCATGAGAGTTAACAATATTAGTATCACCAGAGTTTGTCAACTCTCTACACAAAGATAGAAGTTCTGAGGTTGTGTATATTATATATATCTTCTCTGTTCTGGTAGTTTATGTTTAGTATCTGTGATGTTTTCCCCATAGTTGTTAATTGAAAAGTAGTTAGACTTCAGTCTGATGCCTAGGCAAAGTTTTTCAGTTTCACTATTTTGCACATTTTTCATGTTGCATAAAAAAAGCAAATGAGTTGCTTTATCGGTACTTTAGCTTCAGCACTATCAATGTTTATAAACAAAAACACCATAGTTAAAGGGAAAAAAATCAAATCTGAAGAATTCATCGTAGTTTTTAAAAACATGCCATTTTCTGTCCAAAGATAATGAAACTTTAGTAAAAATCAAATGTTTTAATGTAGCTTTGATTAAAAAACAAACAAACCAACAACAACAATTAAAGTACCACCACTTTCACCACAACCAAAAGCACAAGTCTGTGATGCTTATACAGTCTTCACTTGCCAGTGAGAAAAATTTTGTTACCAGCTTACAAAGTTCAATATTTTTACTTCTGCTTTCATTTGCTTTGTGTTTTATCCCTCCGTGAGAAGTCATTGAATACTGTACAGGTTAAAACTGATATCTATTGTAATGTGTAGCTACTAAGATCCCCAGCTCTCAGAGATAATACAACATCTAATGGAATACTGTAGTAGTGTTAATCTGAGGTCTGTAGTAAACTTTATCATTTTTAACATTATATCACTGTGTGGTTCTCTCTTTCAAAGTAAACTAATCTCAACATATCTGAGCCACAATAAGTTGCGTAACATCTTTTTAATCAACACAAATAGTTTTCTTTAAAAAATCAGAACAAATTAATGATTGGTAAGTCATCAAATTTTATTTGATCAATAATTCAAAAAAGATATTTGTAGAAGATGAAGCATATTAGTTTTATGAGTTCACTTTCTTCAAAACAGACTTGCAGAACTCCTCTGTGTTCTGTTAGTTCCACGTTTCTAACAACACTTAAGAAAAGATAATATTCAAAGATGAAAGCAAGCAAATGATGAAAACTGACACGGCAGGCTTTTTTTTTTTTTAAACACACACTGTGTGAAGGGCATCATTACACCTTTGTAAAGAAAATCACAAAGCAAAAAGGTTTGAAAAAGTCTTCTGGAATGATATACAGAATTTGAAAATTAATAATTGAATTTGAACTCAATAGCAGGCAAAAATTACAGCAAAATGACAGCATGCTTCCTCTGTTGTGTAAACAAGATCTTGTATTTAAACATTCTCAGGTTATCAAAGTGTGGTTGTTCCGTATCAGTTAGTAAGTTGACCGCAGAGCACAATTACTTCAGACAACACCGACTGAAAAGCTGACGACAAGGCAAAACACAAGGGAAGGGAAAGAAATATGTACTTGAAATATATATATAGACAACAAGGATGTACATCCATGGATCAAATGTCCAGTTCCCCCGTGGGGATGCTGGGGGGCCCAACAGTATAAATAGCAGCCCCCCCTTCTGCAATTATATGCTAAGAATTCTCTCTTTTCTATCCCTGTCTTTCTGCTTTGTTCCTTTTCTTCCTGTTATCTCCTTGTCTATTTTCTGCCTTCTTTGTCCATTCTCCAGCCTTTAAATTTTTTTTTTTTTTTTTTAAAGACAGACTTTAAACTACAACAATTACCTCCCATGCCAAAGTCAGATGCACTGGGCCTGACTTGTCGGGCACAATGTCCAGTCACCTAGCTGTAGAAGGATGCCTGTCCTCTTTATGTTAAAAAAAACCCAAGATGGAAAATAAAATATGCATGTTATTACTTCTTTTCTTCCTACACATTCTTCAATAATCCTATAATTGTGCTTCACTGGTCTTGAAAGTGAAATGTCAAGCAAAAAAGGAAAACCAACTAAAAACAAACACCCCCCCCCCCCCCCCCCGAACCCCAATACCATATTGTTGTTGCTTAGCATTTATTTTTCTCTTATCTCTTTGGTGAATGCTTAGTATCAGAAATCAAACAAATGAAACAATAAACAGCATAACCATAATGCTAAAAAAAAAAGAAAAGAAAAAAAGTCCCCTACCTAAGGTCAAAATGTTTATTTTATTGAAACGCGTTGTGTTCTGACCAAACTGTTGTCTGCAGCCGATTAAAGACAGGACCCATCGACGACTTTTGACTGAAGTACTGACTTGCAGAAAACTTGGATCAGTTGAAACATAAAATATTACTTCCAGGAAGATACCAATGGCAGTCACAGTACTGATGAAATTTCATGGTTCAAGTACTGATGAAATTCCATGGTTCATTGTTCAAGAACTGATGAAATTCCATGGTTCATTGTTCAAGTACTGATGAAATTCCATGGTTCATTGTTCAAGAACTGATGAAATTCCATGGTTCATTGTTCAAGTACTGATGAAATTCCATGGTTCATTGTTCAAGTACTGATGAAATTCCATGGTTCATTGTTCAAGTACTGATGAAATTCCATGGTTGATTATTCAAGTACTGATGAAATTCCATGGTTGATTATTCAAGTACAGATGAAATTCCATGGTTCAAGTACTGATCTAATTTTAATCCACTACTTGCGCTGTTGAAAACATAATTTTGACTTTAACTGACCATACCAAAAATCAATAAATTTGCATACTGCATCAGTCTGTGACATTGGACATGGATGTGCAACCCGCTGGTTTGTTCACCACTATCAAAACATTAAATGCAGCACACACACGTCACAAGTGCAGTATGTATCATTGCAAACAACAAAACCATGCAACAACGCACACACATCCACCCATCCACACACACATACCACACAATGAACTGTACATGTACATATATCCAAATCAGATCTTATGCGAAAGACCGCACAAAAGCCTTGAGGACCCAGAGCTGTTAGACCAGCAAACCAGCATTTCTAAAGCTTAGGTTAAAAAAGCAAAACACTTTTGTCAGCAAATGCATGTTCACCACTCCAGCTCACATGTCACACTACTACTCACGACACAAGTGTGGTAAATTAAGGGATATTATGCACAGAGCACTGCGATAAAAGGATAGAGTTGGTTGGAAAATACGAGTCGTTTTTTTCTTCTCAAACACGCTCAAGCCAGCAATGACTGGTGTATCCGACACACTGAAGTGAGCTGCCACAAAATGTCGCTCTATGGCTGAGGTCTTTCTTTCAATACCATAGCTTCATTTCAACAAATTTTTTAAAGGGCACACAGCATAGATCTTGGAGGGGGGCACTCAATTTACACTCCAAAACAATGCACACCAAAAAAATAGCTCTGTACACACTTCTATGTGTATGAATAATGCAAACAGACAGACCTTTGTATCAAACTCTATCACGCCTGTACATTGTCCACGACATACATCTTATACATCAAACCTCTTTTGTCATCGTTCACACATGTCTGCTGACCCAAACACTTGTAAATATATAACTCTTGTACTTCATAACAGTCGGATAAATCATTTCCGAGAATGTGTTTAAGTTGAAGATTTCCGAGACAGAGAGGGTGAAGGGAAAGAACACACAAGAATAATTTATGAAATGCAACTGTAACGAAAGCTCCCACAATTTTTTTTCTTCACGACTCGAAAGACTAAACAAATGGTGGAAGGTAACCACACACACACACATCCTTACACACACATCCACACATTAAACACAGATACAGACACACAAAGCTGAATTAAAAAACTGCATATTAATTGATTAAAAAGCAGGATGAATTAGGAGAAGGGGAAAAAAGTTCACTATCAAAAATCAATTAAAAACAAAGCCCCACACACACACACCTCTGACAAGATCTGCAAACTCAGACACCAAAATCAAAACAAATGGCATATCCAAGCAAACTGAGGAAACAAATCTATATATTAAAAAAAAAACTTTAAAAAAGAAACTCTAAAAAATCCCCCAAACAAAAAAAACTCTTAAGAAATCCTTCTCCATCTTCCATTTGTACCCAGCACCGTTTCAATTGTTCTGTGGGAAGAGATAGCAAACAAATAAGCGAGACACCCTCTAGGTGCCTGAAATTCTCCGACTTTCATGTCAGAGGCCAGTTTCCCCCCAGCAGAACAAGACACTATGCAAACACAGAGAAAACACAGACTGCTAGGAGCCACACACAACAATGTCTAGGCCACTGGCAGAAAAAAAAGGGGTAACAATGTTTATCGCATACAGAATCTTCTGAACATGTGATATGTCAGTGTACATTTGTTCACAATGCTAAGGAGCACTTTATTTCCAAGGATCACTAACTCTCCTCAGTTGTTTCAGCATCCCATTGATGTTTTTGCAGTTATTTTTTCTTCCCTCCCCCCTGCCAATCTTTTTCATAGGTTCACCACATTGCATATTGTTGGCATAAAAGTTTGGATATGATGCGACCCCAGCAGCATACACCACACCACACAACACCACGTACCACCACAAACACCCACCACAGGGGCAGACATGAATGAGATGGTGGATGACTTCAGAGCGATCCATGATGAATGCAGGAGTAGAATGATGTCCCAAAGCTGGTGACTGTTGCTGGTCATCAAAGCTTCACAACCTCTTTCCCCTCCCTACACCTAACCTGACACAGGATCCATGTTGCAGCATCCCCTGCCTTATGAAGTTTTTGGTCCTCTACTATCACACGTTTCTTTGTTCATTTCACCTTCAAATCTTGCTTTCCCTTTACCTTCTTTTTACTTTTTATATCACACTTTCCTGAAGTGAATTTCTCCCAGAACATATTTGCACTTCACCACTATAAACCACACACTCTTCACTACCCTTTTCCAAAACACCATCAAACTATATGTGGCAGGATGTTCACACACTACACGAGCACAAAACTGCGTGGCCCCATGTGATCTTGCCGTAGAAGAAAGACGTTAATGGCTGGCAACAGCCTGATTGAACTGGTGACACGGTGACAAGACTGAAGCGAGGTGAAGACAAACAGAACATGAGTGGAGCTAATCCAGGGTGGAAATGAGCAGCAGTATCTCCTTGTACAGACTGGCCAGGGAACCTGTGGCGTTGGTTCGTTTTTCCATCATGCTGCGGATGTCCATTAACACTGTGTAGCAACGGGTGCACTTCTTCTGTCTAACACACACACACAAACATATTTCTTTCTGTCAAAATTCACATTCCATATGCTATAACAGAGTTTCAAAGAATATGAGCGTATTACTCTTAACAGCAACGCAAAACAATTTTGCTCATAATGACAGACAACAATAGTAATTTGGTCTCCAAGCATTCAATGAAGACTTTCAAAACAATAAAAAGCAGTGTTCAACAGACTGGTTGTTCATCATCCCTAACATTCATTCTCAGTCCCAAACCTGTGTCATTCTGAAAGGTCCAACATGTTTTTGCTCATAAAAAGCTGGAGTGCCGACGTGTAACACTGCCCCTACCTTTCCTCCCTGGAGATGTCCACGCCGATGCTGGGGGCTGAGGAGATGTTGGACTTGATGGTCTGACCCAGGTTCCTCATCACCAGCTTCACCGCCTGCCCTGCTGCCAGCACGTAGCTGTCACATACATAGACACGACTGTCACCTTCATATAGCCGTCACATAGACACAACTGTCACCTTCATATAGCCGTCACATAGACACAACCGTCACCTTCAGATAGCCGTCACATAGACACGACCGTCACCTTCATATAGCCGTCACATAGATAGACACAACTGTCACCTTCATATAGCCGTCACATAGACACAACTGTCACCTTCATATAGCCGTCACATAGACACAACTGTCACCTTCATATAGCCGTCACATAGACAGACATGACCGTCACCTTCATATAGCCGTCACCTAGATAGACACAACTGTCACCTTCATATAGCCGTCACATAGATAGACACAACTGTCACCTTCATATAGCCGTCACATAGACACAACTGTCACCTTCATATAGCCGTCACATAGACACAACTGTCACCCTCATATAGCTGTCACATAGACACAACTGTCACCTTCATATAGCTGTCACATAGACACAACTGTCACCTTCATATAGCTGTCACATAGACACAACTGTCACCTTCATATAGCCGCCACAGACACGACTATCACCTTCATATAGACACAACTATCACCTTCACATAGCTGTCACATAGACACGACTATCACCTTCACATAGCTGTCACATAGACACAACTGTCACCACACAGCTGTCACATAGACACAACTGTTACCTTCACACATAGCTGTCACACATATTCACTGTCATACACATGTACCTGTCACATTTATGCCGCTGTCACACAAACTGTCACATGCATATGTATGTCGTGACCATTTGTGCGCCTTGGCTTCAGGACAGTCCTCCAGTTCACCCAGCTGTCAATGGGTACCTGCCCTCTTTAGGGTCAGGGAAGGTAAAGTGGCCAGGGAGAGGAGATGGGTGCCGCCCTCAATATGCTGGCCCCTGGAGAAGCTGAGGTCTCTAACATTTCACTCCCCGACGACCACACAGGTTATGGGACACCTTTACCTCTATTTCCCCTCAAGACACATAATTATCTTAAAGATAAGATGTTTAATTCTTGTAACAAGTTAGCTACTGATGGATTTTTGACATTTTCCCTCCCTGAACAGCTACTTTTATCATAATTTAAAAATTTTATTTTTTGATCACATATAAGGAAATGGGGAGAAACTGGCAGTGGTAAAGAAAAACAAAAAGGCAAAAACCACATTTTAAAGATTTTGAATTGCTTTACATGGGGTTTGTTTTTTCTCTCTTTTTTTCAAATCAATCCATACAGAACACCCCCAAAAATCCATGCAGCACATCAACTCCAATGAATAAAAACAAGAGACCCCATCCCCCCCCTCCAACTCTTAAGTGCACCACCAAGCAGCAGGGCCCCACCAACTCACTCACCTGTCATACTTGCTGCTGAGGAGTTCTTTCAGCTGTGGCAACAGGATAGTACACAGATCTAGGTTCCATAACGACCTGCAACACACACACGTTCTATTCTCAACTCCTGACATGGAAGGAAGGTGGCAGGACGGTTAAGACATTCACCTGCCTAACAGATAAACCCTGAGGCTCTGGGTTCCATTCCCAGCCTTGCCCTGTCTTCCTGGTTTGACAGTGGAATAGAACTCAACATCAAGTCTTTCGGAGGAGACTCTAAACCAGTTGGACCTGTGTGCTTATGGACGTGTACGTCAAAAGAACTCATGACAGTTGAAAATCCGGAAGAGGACAAATGTCCTGGCAAAATTGAGAGGTTCAATTTCCAACTGTACCCCCAAAGTTGGAATGTGGCTATATTAATGGTAAGGGGGGGAAATGGCTACATACACAAAAATCTCACCATTGGTGAACCTCTGAGCTCTATCTGAGGAACAATTGGGAAAAACAATGAAAAAGAAACCCACATCCTGGCATGACATTTACACCCTTTTTATCACACACGTCTTGGTTTATTGTTGGGTTCTGAGTGTTCCCAGACTCATCTGGATTGGCCCGCTTCACACAGTTTCTGCTTGTCCTGTCTGTGGATTGCATGTAGACCCCAGCTCAAAAGAAATATCAAAATGAGACCAGGAATAAGCTAAACATAAATGCACTGGTCTCAGCTGAAACTGAAATTAGATGGATCATAGCAAAAACAAAAACAAACCAAAAAAACCCCCAACCAAACATTATTCAGAAGAAAAAGTGAAGGAAAACAAGTTCAGATAACCAGTAACTACTTCATCATTTTAAAAAAATGCTATCTTTCAATGACAGCCAAAAAAAAATCACAATAAAAAAGACTGTGCATGAACACGTTCCCTTAAAAATCTTACCAAAAAAACCACATTAAAATGACATGAACTAATTCACAACAAAAGCCACACATACTAAAATGAATACCAATAAACCAAAGGTATACTTATTCAACAGCTACTACATGCATTATACTGCAAATGTTAAAAAAAGACATTGTCATCTTTCTCAAACAAAGTGTCGATGAAGTGAGCAGCTGAGCACTGCCAGCAGAAGGAGTGAGCACTCACGTTTTCATGTTGAGCACGCTGAGGATGTCCACCACCACGGCAGGGTCATTCATGGAGATGGCAGACTCTATGGCCGTCTGTCAAACCACACATGTCACAGTTATTGCACACACCACACAGAGAAACAACACAGGCTGTACCTCTACGTATTCTGCTGGGCAATTTAGAAACATTTTTTGGTGTGTTGTTTTTAGAAACAAAATTGTCAACTGTTCAGCTTTTACCCTTCTTATTAATTTCTCCATTTTTTGTAAAATTTTTTCAAAAAGGTGTTTGCCAAATACACACAGCCTTAATTCAAAGAAAACTAATAAATTTCTTCTTCACTGTCATGGAACGTCAACTATTGTTGCCTGTCATATGGGTGAAAATGCATTCTGATGCAGTTAGGCGCCTGACAAGTCAGGCCCAGCACATTCAACCTCAGCGTGGGAGAGAATTGGTATCTTTTAAGTCTTTCTGGAAAAAAAACAGGAGAATGGACCAAGAGGGCTGAAAACAGAAAAGAAGGACAAGACAGGAAGAAAAGAAACCAGGCAGAAACAAAGAGAAGGATAGAAAGAGGAAATCCCTAGCACAGAATTTCCAGAAGGTGGGGATGTTACTTATACTGACAGCACCCCTACAGGGGAAATTTATCATTTTTACTTTCCTGAAACTGCTGGCCCTTGGGCTATGACTGAAACTAACACACAATACAATAAAATAACGGCCGACCTTTGTACTCCCTGACGTCCACATGGCGCGGATGATCTGAAGGTTTCGGTTGCGTCCAGAGAGCACTGTCATCATGAGGTTGTGTCCCTTGTTGACCAGATCCTCCAGTTCGTCTTCAGACACTGCTCCTGGAGACCGTGCTGCCTGCTGCTTCTGCAATATACATACACACACACATACAGTACTTTACAACACTGCTTCTGCAGCATACACACACATACAGTACTTCACAACACTGCTTCTGCAGCATACACACACATACAGCACTTTACAACACTGCTTCTGCAATATACACACACATACAGCACTTTACAACACTGCTTCTGCAGCATACACACACATACAGCACATTACAACACTGCTTCTGCAACATACACACACACACAGAGCACTTTACAACACTGCTTCTGCAATATACACACACATACAGCACTTTACAACACTGCTTCTGCAGCATACACACACATACAGCACATTACAACACTGCTTCTGCAACATACACACACACACAGAGCACTTTACAACACTGCTCCAGCAGCATACACACACACACAGAGCACTTTGCAACACTGATCCAGCAGCATACACACACACAGAGCACTTTACAACACTGCTCCAGCAGCAGCACACACACACACACACACACAGAGCACTTTACAACACTGCTCCAGCAGCACACACAGAGCACTTTACAACACTGCTCCAGCAGCACACGCACACACACACACACAGCACTTTACAACACTGCTCCAGCAGCACCACACACATAGCACTTTACAACACTGCTCCAGCAGCATACACACACACACACACATAGCACTTTACAACACTGCTCCAGCAGCATACACACACATACATACAGCACTTTACAACACTGCTCCAGCAGCATACATACACATATAGCACTTTACAACACTGCTTCAGCAGCATACACACACATACAGCACTTCACGACACTGACACATTTGATTACAGAGACAAGAAGGAAGATGGCAGGACCGTTAAGACATTTACCAGCTTAACAAGTAAACCGTGAGGTTCTGGGTTTGATTCCAAGCCTCGCTATTTCTTCCCAGTTTGACAAAAAAAATTGCACTGAATGTCGATATCCTTCAGATAAGGTTCTGCCTTTGAGAAGAGTTGGCCATTTTGTGCCAGTAAGAATGGATGACAAAATTGAAACAAAAAACAACAAAAAATTCACATGCACCAAGGTATCATGTTTAGACACCAGGAACACAGCTACCTATATGGTGGGAAGGAAGGGGGGGGGGGGGGGGGGGGCAGGAGGAATAGGTCGCAGACAAAAAAATCTCACCACTTGTGATCTTCAGAGCTCTAGTCAAGGAAAGGAAAAGAATCCCCCCCCCCACCATTAAAAAAAACCCAAAACCAACACTTCTTCAAACTGAATTTTACAAGGATATTTTGGTTCAAGTTAAAAATCAAATAGAAAGCAGGAAAACCCCACCCTCCACTTACACTTGCAACAAGTATTTAGCGCAGGGATGGGGGGTGGGGGTTCAATGCCTCCGTTTCCTCCACCTATTTTAAGGTTTGTCCTTTTCTTATTTTTTAAACATCAACCTAGCTTGTAGATTCTACCACAGAACTCAATAGTTCTGCTGACCCCCAACATAGTGCTTGAATAATCATCAGGAGATAAAGGAAATCCTCAAATTCATGGTGTAAGGGAGGTAATTTTATAGTCAAAACGAAAGAACATTCCATCACCACTTTATTGCTTCCAGCCTTGCCACTTATAGCAAAGGGAAAGATCAAACCAATATACAGACAATGCACTTCACAGACACGAGGCAGGGCCTTCTATAACCCACTGGTGACCATCCTGCTTTATGATGTCATTTTCTAAGAAAGTACCTCCATTCCGTTTTAGAAATGAAACCTTTTTTCATGGAGTCACACAACAATGACAACTTTTTCTGGGAAAGTTTCTGCCTGTTATTTTGATCTAATTCTTCCTCTCACTTTGATATTTTCTATGAAATTACCCCTCTCCCTCTAACCCCACAGCTGTCAGTTTTCCCCAACTTTCAGCTACTCTCAGCTGCTATCCATCCCAGCCCAGCTGCTGCCGATCATAGCAGGAACTGACCACACTTGGACTTGGTAAAAGGAAGGGGTATGCTAATTTTAGCACTGGGTTCCTTGACGGAGTTATGCTGGATTTGCGTGCTGTGTGACCCCTCTCCTCTCCCTAAATTACCCCTCTCCCTTAAAACATATTTTCCAAGGAAATGCCTGGCTAATGTTTTCTAAAGAAACATATTTTCCAAGGAATTGCCTTGCTAAAGTTTTCTAACGAAACCTTCCTCTAGCTGATCGCCTCCACTTCCGCCAAAACACAGCCCTACCGGTAAGAAGTCCTCAGCGTTGATTCCCCCGACGTCGTTTTGGCGTGGGGAGCGTTTCTGTGGAGGGGGTGACCTTTCTACTGGTCGATGAGGTCTGTGGTTCTGACTGCCCGGCTCTGCTTTTCGCTCTGCAGGACGCTGACGTACTAGAGGGTCTACAACTGCTGCAACGGTAACAATGATGATAATGATAATGATGATAAGAACAACAATGGCAACAGTATTCATGATAATTATTTTTTTCTGATGTATGTTTTTTTTTTAAAAACACCAACAAAATCATACAGAACTAATGAAATGCTTGATTTCAAGGTTGGCTGTGGTCTTTGTGCAACAAAAAAGAAATTCAAACAAAACAAAGGAAAAGCCGCCTATACACAAACAAACAAAACACAAGCAAAATTTTGGGTGAACAGACAGGCACAACAGGTTTATATTTCCAGATAGTATCTAAAAAAGAGAGAGAGAGCATATGAATGTTCACTAACTCCTCCATGCATCATTTTTAAAATCAGCTTTCAAAGTTTATTGAGAATCAGCTACAGTGCAGATTATATTTTCTCTTAAACAAAGTGAGTTTTTTCCTACCCCCCCCCCCCCCCCCCCCAGTCATAACTTTTCCTTCTGAACACAGAATCCAAGCCATTTTTATTAGAGAATTATACCCCTAAATAATCCAACAAACTTCTAAGAGTCTGGAAAGTAGACCAGAAGAACAAGAAGAGAGATGGCAGGACGGGGTTAAGATAATTCACTTGCCTAACAAATATACCATGAGGTTCTGGGTTTGATTCCCAGCCTTGCCCCTTCTTCACAGCCTAACAAGAACATTGAACTGAACATCAAAGTCCTTCCGGATGAGATTATAATCTGAGGCCCAGTGTGTGAACACACCCACACCATCTTCCGCACAGGTAATAAACCCCATCCCTGTTCTGCAAAAGAGTTACATGGTACCATCGACTGGGATAAGCCAGTTTCAGCCATTAGTACTATGACAGGAACACACCCAGCATGCAACATGGACAGGGGATAGGCTCCACCAGGGTCAATTTGCTTTAAACACACACACAAAACTACTGCCTGAAAGTTTCAGTGTAACACCCCACTGACTCCTAAGGGAGTTAAGGGAAAGGTCAACACTACTCCATCTTCTTCGTTGAATGCTCAGACAGCAACTATTGCTGTCTGTCATATGACTGAAAATGCAATGCGCTGCCATTAAGCACCTGACAAGTCAGGCCCAGCACATCCATCTTCCGTCTGGGAGAGAAGTGTTGTACTCTTAAGTCTTTCTGAAAAAAAAAGGCAGGAGGATGGACCAAAAAGACAGAAAACAGACAAGGAGGAGGTGACAAGAAGAAAAGGAACAAAGCAGAAATAAAGAGAAGGATAGAAAAGAGGGAATTCCTAGCACATAATTTCCAGAAGGTGGGGAAGTTATTTAAACTGACAGGGCCCCAGCAATCCCCAAGGGGAGAACCACTACTCCTAACAAAAATAAAACATAAGCAGAGCCTAAAATATCACCAGTAACGGAATGAACAGCTACACAGTATAAAGCAACCATGCCCTTACACACAGCCTCCCCCACATAAAGAGAAAGCACTCACCATCATCAGGCGGGGGCTGGAACTTTTCCACCTTTTTGGGGGCCACTTGCGCTGAAATCAGTCATGCTGTTAGTACAAATGCACACGCATGCCATACCCAACCTAAAACAAGAGATTCTAGTTGTTCTGAACCACTCACAAAGCATGCAACCAGCCACTGCAACCTCAATGATAATTTCCATCAATCAAAGATGTCAGTCTGTGGGACAGATTGTTTGGGCAAAGCAATTTGCATTAAGAGCAGCATTCTTTTGAAAAAACTAAACGAAAAACCAAGTAAACCGCATGCACCGAGAATACTTTCTAATGACTATAAAACACTGACCACTAACAAACCAACACCATTTGTCTGCTGTAACACCAAGATGGTGGACATTGTTAGCAGTCATTTGGAAATGCAATATGTATTATTAAACTGAACTGTCAAACAAGTGATGCTAATTCAAATACTGCAGCAAACTTCTTTAATGACACCAATAAAAAAAATTTTAAAAAAGAAGAAGACAAAAAAAAACCCACCTAACACTGGGCTGGCAATAAATTCTGTTGAATGACAGAAGGATGGTGGCAGGACAGTGAAGACTTTCACCTACCTAAGGGTTTGTTTCCCAGCCTCACCTATTCTTCCTGGTTTGACAAGAAAATCAAACTGAATGTCAAAGTTCTTCAGACAATACTATAAACTGAGGCCCCTTGTGCGACTGTATGCAGGACATCTTGCATACATGTCAAAAACCTGTTCCACCTTTCGGAAGAGTGGGCCATATCATGCCTGTAGGAACAGATGACAAAACTTAAAATTAAAAAAAAAAGTTATGCACACTAGTGTCATGTTTAGACATTACCACCAAAGTTGGAATGCAGCTATCTAAACGGTAATGAAAAAAGTGATTGCATATCCAAAAATGTCACCATTAGCGAACGGTGGAGCTCTAGCCAAGGAACAGGGGGAAAAAAGTTGAAATGTGAAACTTTGAGAATCAATGACAGTACACATGGCTGAGGTCATCAGCTAGGAACAGCTATCAGGCTGACTTTGTTACTAAAACCAGACTGCAGGAAACTAAAGGAAAATCTATTTTTGGGGGTCACACTTTATTCTGTAAGCCGCCGGGGCTGGTATGGCTTAAAAAGTAGCAGTTTACAACCAATCATTTTATGCGACACAACAGTGCACCAAATGATATTTTAACTAATGTTTCTGAATGATATATTTCCACAAAGCAACTAACACAGCAAACAACTCTTACAGCCAACTGAAGATATGTGTATGTGTGAGTGAGTGTGTGCGCGTGTCTGTGTGTGTGGAGCACACACACGTGTGCTCTTGAGTGCCTGCACACACACACACAGAGCTAAAAAAATCAGCATAAACATGCACTGTCTCATTCAAAGTTTTGTGCATAATTTTGTCTGGATTTAGCTCAGTGTCACAATTCAAGCAACTTTCTATAGGCGCTTTTTATACTGAACTAATTCAAACCAAAAACTGGGGGCTGGATAGCTTACTGGTTAGAGCGCTGAGTTAGTGATCTGACAGTGCAGGTTTGAGCCACCACTGATATACTAACCTGCTGGAGGAGATTTTTTCCATGGAGTTAACACCAGTGCTGACTTCACTTCCCAACAAGTCCTTTGGATGAAACTACAAACCAAGGTCCCTCGTACATGCAGAAAATCTTGCGCAAGTGTTAAAACCTATTCTGCCTTTTAGGAAGAACATGTCACTGGATGCTGGTAGGAATGGATGACAAAGTTTTAAAAATGCATGAACACTAGTGTCATGTTTAGACATAGTATCCCCACGTCAGTACACAGCTACCTAAAAAAAGAAAAAAAACAGTTGCATACCCAAAATCTCACCATTGGTGAAACTCAAAAGATCTAGCCAAGGAATGCAAATAAAAAAACAACAACAAACAAATCAAAACCCCAAACAACCAACCAAAACCACACACACAACAGGGCAAAAAGTGAAAGCTGAGCATGCACAAGTACAGTGGCCCCACAGCCCCCTCAGCCTACCTTGCCTGGAGTTGACCTGGAACAACTCCTGGTACTCTGCTGGGTTCTGGATGTCTGCCCCAGAGGGATCTTCAACATCATCATTCTTCTCAGCTGGCTCCTCGTTTTCCTTGGGCTCACTGAAAGCAAACGACGTGCACACACGTGTAAAATCACGTCCACCTCACAGGCAATCCAGAAATGTAAGATTCTGTAGAAGTATCGTTTCAAAAATCAATATGAGAAACCATGAGGGCAAAAAAATAGATCTGACTAGGATGTTGTAAAATTTCTAAATTACCTAACCCCTCCCCCCCTCCCAAAGCATTTAAGCAATAAAAGAACACCTTCTTCTTTCTCCTGTCCTAGAAATCCTTTTGATTTTAGTATTTCAAAAATTTATATTTTATGTGTGAGCACGTGTGTTTACATGTGTGTGTGTTTACATGTGTGTGTGTGTGCGCGCGCGTGTGTGCACACATCTTTGAATAGTTTATGTAGTAAAAGACAGCTCTACCATAAAGCCACAAAACATGCACACATTATACAGTAATATTCAAGACACAATGCGTAAGTCCAAACTGTCATTCTACACAACATGAACCTGCAGGGGGGGAAAAAATGCTAACGTTCAAACTGTGCCTTTACAACACAACACAACAAAACACAACTACACAGACAAAACAGACCACTGCCCACACTGTCATTCCAGATCAGGTGTACACGACTCCTTCACTCACCTGGCTTGCTTAGTTGACTGCGTTGGGGGTCTATCTGTAATAAAGCTTTTCCGACTGCTGCAAAAGCAAAACACACACACACTGCAAATCTTAAACACAAAATCAACTTCTACTCTTCGTCTTCCATATCTTATGCATTTGTCACCATGTGAATGATACGCAGAATAGTCTCTCATAAAAAAACAACAACAAAAAATACAACCCAAATCAAACCACACCCAACACATACACACCCACTCCACACACTTACAAAAAAAATGTCTACTGAAACATCTGCCAATTACTAGCGCCAGATTCACCCAAGAACAGGAGACAAGAAAGACCCCCCCCCCCCCCCCCCCCCCCATAAAAAAAAAGAAAACAGAAGTAAGAAGAGAAGGAGGAAGATGGAAAAAACTGGAAACAGGGATAGAAAGAAAACACTACATGACAGACAGAGAAAGAACAGAGACAGAAAGAGTCAACAGAGGCCTGGTTCATCCATAAACGACAATCTTCTTCCTCTCCCCCCACCCCCCACAAAAAAGAAAATAAACGACAGTCTTCAATCTTAGCCAAAATCTGGTCTACTCACTCCTTTCATTTTTATTATTTTAAAAAAATTGTTTCAGCTCAGTTTTGATAAAAACCATACCAACAACCATACTCGAGCACGACAACAGTGTGCACACCACAAACACACTTCTTACATACCGACACATACTGCACATAACACTCATTACCAATACTAATTCACAGAAATACCCTCACTCATGGTAAAGAATTGAGATAACATTTCTTTTATGCTTCTAGTACCAAAACATTTTTCTTGAGGTGAACTAAACGAAAACAACTTACTTTGGCAAAGTTAGAGACTCACGGCGATGGCCACTGGAATTACTGGATGTCCCTCCCGATGGTGCCACTTTCTGCACAGATTTATAAAGCAATCCACAGTGTTACAAACAACTGGTTTGATTCTGCTTTGTGTGTGTCTCTGTGTATGTGTGTGTGTCTGTGTGTGTTTGAGAGAGAAAGAGAGCATACATTTATTTATCTTAAAATGTTACCACCACCCTCTTCCCCCCCCCTTCCCCCCATCAACACACACACAACTATCAAAAAAAATTAGTTGTGTTCCAACATAGCTTCAGAAACTAGTTATTCGGTAAGCAACCAAAAAAATAAAAACCCAACAAACAAGAAATTAGTATCACTAATGTCTGCTACTTAAATATTTTGAAATCTTTAACATCAGCGAGTAAAAGAGAATTTAAAAAAGAAAAAAATTTAAAGAAAAAACATTTAAAAGAAAAAAAATTAGATAAAGGGGGGATTAAAAAAATTCACCCCAAAAGAAATGACAAAAAGAGAAAGAGGACATACATACAGAAAGAGACATACTTGAGACACAGATTGACAGATACACAGAGATATTAAAGAAGACAGACACACAGACAGATACACAGAGATATTTTTAAATCTCACACATCAACCAGTAACAAAAGAACAGAAGCTAGATCCAAAGACAAACACAAGAGAGAGAGAGGGAGGGGGAGGAGAAGAGAATGAGAAAAAGAGAGAGAAAGGGAGAGAGAAAGAGACAGACAGACAGGCAGACAGACAGACTTGAGGAGACACAGAACAGAACCAGACACACAGATGAAGCAGTCCATCAAAACGATGGGGATTGACTCTCACCTCTAGGTCTAAGACGTAAGAAGACACATTTGTTTTATGATAGGATACCCCGATCTGAAAACAGAGACAAAGCAAACACGAGTTCACAGGCAGAACCACACAGCAATCATTCACACACACACACATGCTTAGATATGTATGCACATAGGCTGTGCAGAAAACACAACACACACACCGATTTATAAACACACATGTTCAAAACTGGACCTTCAAATCTGAGAAGCATGATGTACACATGCACAAATGAATACACAGCATAACCACACAGGCCCCAGCTAATAAAGCTTTCAGCCAAAGACATGTAAATTACATAATCTTTGAATTTATGAATGTTACCAATTTTTGTCCTTTTTACACATCTGCTCTTGACAATTTCTTAAGTCTATGGAAAAAAAAACCACCAAAAATTATGCTAAGTTATCTCATAAGATTATCCTCTGTAATCTCTTAAAATTATCCTTGGTTATAAGATTATCATCTGTAATCTCATAAAATTATCCAGGTTATCTCATAGGATGATCCTCTGTGATATCTTATAAATTACCCTCGTTTATCTCATAATATAAAATTATCCCAGGATATTTCATAAGATTATCCTATGTAATCTCTTAAAATTATGCTCAGTTATCTCATAAGACTATCATCTGTGATATGATGAAATTATCCTAGGCTATCTTATAAGATTATCATCTGAAATCTAATAAAATTATCCAAGTTCATCTCATGATTCTACAAAAAACAACATATTTCCCCATAAACAGTGGAATGTTGGTCCACAGGTAATGGATCTGTCATTGGTTTCAACCCTGTTTGGTCCTGGATTTTTTCCATAAATAAAACCTTGCTTGTTCTCTGTCAAATGATAGTTGTCATATGAGTGAAAAGGTGTTGCACTGCTGCTAAGCGCCTGACAAGTCAGGCCCAGCACATCAGACTTTGGCATGGGAGAGAATTTACTATTTCAAGTCTGTGGAAAAAAGGCAGGAGAATGGACCAGGAAGGCAGAAAATAGACAAGGTAGTAACACAAAGAAGAGGAACAAGGCAGAAACAAAGAGAGGGATAGAAAAGAAGGAATTCCTAGCATATACTTTCCAGAAGGTGGGGATGCTATTTATACTGACAGGTCCTCAGTGTGCCCATGGGGGAGAACCTTGACTGAGGTCCCATGAGCAATGTGGGCTGAATGTTATAAAGAATCTGCAAGAGTCGTTCAATGCAAAATTCTGTAGTAAAGAGCCACTCTTACAAGGCAATCATAATACAGATAGGAAAGAAATTTTTTTTTTTTTATATACTAAAGATGCCCTCAACCCTGGAAAAGTAGCCACAATTTTAAATGCAAAGAAATATGTCATTATGATTTTTTAAAAAGTTTAAACTCTACAGTTTAACATTATGCAACAATGATCTCAAGGAAGCAACACCTACAAACAAATGACCAGCGGTAAACCTCCCAAACTCACGAGTTGTGTGTTAGAGATGCTCATATCACAGACTTCGCCCCAAGCCACGGACACAGTGTCGTACAGTTCTAAAGGTTCCCAGTGGTACACCTTGATGGTGTCTTTGCTGCCGCTGTACAGGCACATGCCATCTGGATGGAAGAGGATTGTCCTGCAACACCACAGACACCACACACACACACAGCATTAGTACTATTGGGTGAAATCAGGTGCTTTTTCAACAACTGGTGGGGATAACTGGATTTTAGGCAGAAAACTTACAGAGGCTTTTTTTGTTTTGTTTTTTCCACCCACATACACACACAAAAGCGACTTGTGAGACAATACACGAAATCTGTTTCCAACACAAAGGAAAAGCTTCCAAGAGATGATGAACACAGTGGAATATGAACAGTTACACAGAAACTGCACACATAGGAACAGTTACACAGAAACTGCAGAAATATTAACAGTTACACAGAAACTGCACACATACGAACAGTTACACAGAAACTGCACACATATGAACAGTTACACAGAAACTGCACACATATGAACAGTTATACAGAAACTGCACACATATGAACAGTTGCACAGAAACTGCACACATATGAAAAGTTACATAGAAACTGCACACAAGTTACACAGAAACTGCACACACAAAAAATGAACAACCCCCCCCCCTTCCCCCATTCCTTTCCCAACACATTCCATTTCTCTGTTGTCATTGAACAGCCCTTTCGCCCCCCCCCTTTCAATTCTTCAGAAGACATAATTAATTTCACAAGTATGCCGCCTTTGGTGAAGATTCTGCAGGCATAGGCAACAGCCTTTTTATCCTACCATGCTTTATCAATGATGCTTTGAAGCAGTAACTATAATTCACCGATGTGTTATTTGCTTTACTCACCTCACAGGGTTTGTCTCTCCTTCACAAGTGGAGATCATCTGGAAGGTTTCCAAGTCCCAGAACTTCACTGTCCTGATCACAAGCAATGCAGTACAGACACATTAGTGAAAAAAACATAAGTGGTACGTTGTCAAACTTCTGCAGGTGTCACACACACACACACACACTTCTGAAATATTCTCACCAGTGTAATTCTCTCAACAGTGCGATTTTAGGATGTAGGAAAAAGATTTTCAGCTTGATTCATTCCATGATGCAGACTCACAATGGATTCAGCAGGCTCTTGAGAAATGTCAAACTCTTATATCAACTAATGCCTGTGAGGAAACCATTTCCCCTTTTACACAGCTGTTAACATGTACCTAGAGTACTTCCCAGACTTTTCTGTTGATGACCAAAACTGTCTCTGTAAATGAACAGAAGCCACTTGTAAAATCACATCACATGCAAACACAAGAAAGAAATACTCTTGCTGACCTCAAATACATTTCATCCTGTACCAGACACAAACAAAGCATTTCGCTAAGGCAGCTCACCTATCAGAGCTACCTGAGGCCAGTAACAATTCATGAGGATGGAACTCCACAGTGTTCACAGGACCACGATGTAACTTGAGGTCTGTCAGCAGTTTTCCCGCTGTCAGGTCCCACAGCTGAAACACAACACAACACACACACACACAGGCATCAACAAAACTGATCCTCACTTTTTCACAATAGTGCACGCTGCCAACTCTTACTCTAACCATATCGATAGTATACCTCTTCACAAATGCTGAAAACAATCTTCAGAGATTCAAATCTCCGAATGCCATAACCTTTCCTTATAGTGCTCTCAAAGCTGACACCACTGGTCCTACTAATGTATATATGGCAACAGAAATATGAATAAGTCAACCCCATTTGTGACCAGTGACTTGACTGACTCTTCCTTACTTCTTAAGGAGTCATTGGACTCTGCAATTAAAAGAAGAGGTGGCATGAACACCCCATCCCCCATATTCTCTTTGATATTTTTATATTTAGGTTAACTACAGGAGAGGGTGTTTTGGGGGTTGTTTTTCTTTGGGGGGGGGGGATATTAACAAAGCTGTTACTGGATGGGAGGAGGGGGCAATAAATGACATGTCACCATGAAATCAGACAAAGTGTGGCACAAACAATAAATACTTTTACAAACAGATCAACCAAGCTGAGAACTGATTTTGAGAAAATAGCAGTTGAAGATATGAAAAAAACCACTACTTTTTAGATCTGCTCAATCAACCAAACAATGTATTTTGGAGGTTATTTTTTTGAGTGCAAAAGTGTGTGCTCTAAGTAGTTCTTACCGTACCTGTTCTACTCTACCATCCCTAAGTTTGCCGTTCCTGATCATCTGGACAAGCAATTTTGAAGTGGTAATATTTAAAACCTCTCAAAGTCGACATGCGGCTACCTTCATGGTAGGCAAAAACAGACATCTTGCCACTGGAAAAACCTCACAGCTCTAACCAAGAAACAAAAAACCCTGATAAATTTTTTTTTTAAATGCTCAGAATAAAGTTATTCTTCACCCAGATAAGGCCCAGGACAGACAGGAGTGGAGAACATTTGTTGCTGCCCTACATGCCAATAAGGCACCAAAGGCATCGATGATCACCCAGATAAACAATAAAATCAGCAAAACGAACACCATGCATGGTTTCTACATTTTTTCTTAAGTATAAAAAAACAAAAACAAAGCAGGACAAGACAGCATGATCTCTAAAGGAAAATGGTCCACATTTTTTGGTTGTTGCCACCTGTATCCCCTCAAGCCTTCAGGCAGTGTAGTGTGTCAGGCAAGCTGAACACGGCTGAACCCATCCCTCTCCCCTGTGTAAAATAAACCACTGACATCACCTACCTTCACAAGACCATCTTCTGAGGCTGAGGCAATCCACCTTCCATCAGGGCTGAAGCGCAGACAGTTCACACACCCAGTGTGCCCCTGTAACACACACACACACACACACACACACACACACACACACACATGTTCCCTGATAACATGTCAAAAAAATCTGACGCTATAGTTCTTATCCATTTCTGTCTGAGTTGGCGTTTCTCAAGGACATGTATGTGATTAAGTCCAATCCAATCCTGTTGTTTACAGTATGTGATTAACTTCAAACAGGCTACATCCTTCTTCTTTTTCATCGAACGCTCAGACAGCCACTATTGTTGTCTGTCATGAGAGCAAAAACGCGCTGCCCTGCCATTAAACGCCTGACAAGTCAGGCTCAGCATATCCGACTTTGGCTTGGGAGAGATATGTTATCTTTAAAGTCTTAAAGGGAAAAAAGGCAGGAGAATGGACCAAGAAGACAGAAAATAGACAAGAAGGTGACGACAGGAAGAAAAGCAACAAAGCAGAAACAAAGAGAGGGATAGAAAAAAAGGGATTTCCTAGCCCAGAATTTCCAACATGCGGGGATGCTGTTTAAACTGACAGGCCCCCGGCACCCCCTGGGGGTGGAGAGAGAACAAGCTATATCATAACAGTCAAACTATGAGCTAAGTCATCAGCAGAAGCGAGAAGAAAAAACAACCAAAAAAAGGCATTTTTATGCCACAGCTTTGTGCTACTGTGGACACAGCTGTTGCACAAAGGTCACACTAGTGCACCCTGTGATTGCCCTGTCTTTCTTTCCTTGCCTTTCTGCATTCACTTCACAGTTGTTTCAAACACATCTCACCAGCCTTTGTCTTCAGAACCCAAAATCTCAATAACACGACCAATTTTCTTTTGTCCAAAGAAACCCATGTTAAGCAGACAGCCTCCATGATGTGTGTGTGTGTGTGTGTGTGTGTGTGCGTGTGTGTGTGTGTGTGCGTGTGTGTGTGTGTGTGAATGTGCGCGTGTGTGTTTTATGTGTGTGTGTGTGTTGTGATGTCATATAAGGTGCAGTATGAGATCTTTACACAAAAACAGTTATCAACGAATACTGAAGCCACCATACCTTGTATGTGTAGATGCAGCCTTTCCTTCGTATATCCCAAAGCTGTAACAAAGAGTTTTTTGGTTTTTTAAATCACATCCAGCCCAAAGTGATTTGAAAAACAAACACCAAAAAATTATTCTAAATTTTTTTTTAAAGTACATAACAACAATGTTACTGCATCAAATATGGAGCACACACTATAATCATGATAAAGGTACATACTATTATATAAAAAAATCCACTTCCATTTAAAAAGTATTCAATAAACCAAAGAGCTCTAGCCAAGGAACAAAAAAACCCCAACCGAACTGACCTTGACATTGCAGTCCATGGAGCCTGACGCTGTGTACGCTCCATAAGGATGGAAGTCCAGACTCTTGATGCCTGCCTTGTGTCCAGTCAATGTGCGTAAAACTACAACACAAAACCACATCATGTTATCATTTACATGCATGCCTGATATGCGCTCAGTCGATGTGTGTTCAACTGGTCTCGGTTCAGAGTGTAAAACTGCAATAGATGATACCACATTATTTGCCTGCATGATTTGAGCCAAGTCAATGTGCATCAAACTGCAACAGAAAAAAAGATAAAGCATTTAAAAAAAAAAATCAGTTGAAAGCATGTTTAACCCAGCCAATGTGCCTGAAATGGTGAAAGAAACAAAACATTATTATTTGTATAAATGATGAGGGTTCAAAACTGAAAAAAAACCCAACAAAACACACAAAAAAACCCCTGCAAAAACATCAGTTGCTTTAGCATGATTGATTTTTCATAGTACCCTGACAGACAATGGCCATAAACTGCAATATGCAAGTCCTCCCCACTATGCCACTTTTAAAAAACAGCTCACACTAAGCACCAAACAAATATTAAATTGACATCTGTGGGTGAGAAATAAAATAATCAGTGATAGATTCTTCATTTCATTCCTTTGACAAACAAACAAAGAGCTAATGAATATTGTACAATCAAATCATGAACTTTTTCTAAATATTCCCCCCCCCCCCCCCCCCCCCACCCCAGCCAAAATGAAAACAAAATTTTTAGTTAACAAAATATATTCTTTTGGTAAAAACATTCACACAGGCTTTGAAAATAGTACAGAGGAAAAAAGAAAAAAAAGCAAACTGATTAAAGTAGATATCACAAAGTGAAAGAGTTAAAAAAACAGTAAAAGTGAAAGGAAATAGTAGCCACACATACACACACATTTCTGCAAAGTTTACTACAATAGTACAAAGCAACTGAACGAGTAACATAACAGATAAAACAGAACATTTTAGCTGTCTTGGGTTTCTTTGGTAAATTTAAGACTGGTTAACTGTTCCTTTTACTAAATAGGCAGAGGGAAAAAAACACCCCAGTGTATTTAGTAAAGATCTTACTAATGAAAAACGATCCTTTCTTGCCAGTTTAAATTATAGATTTTTTCCCTTGGAACAGTTACTGTAAATTATCTGGAACACAAGATACATGGGATACATCTGAGATACATCTGATCCATACATTAAGATGCCATTATTACAAATAACCCTTGTCAAACACCTTCCTAAACCAAACTACAATACATAACTCATATCAAAAGGCAGGATCTATGGAGTAATATAGAAGAAGAACTTTACATCAAAACGGTTTGAAATATGCATGTATCTCACTTGTAATGTTTCAAAAGTAAAAATATATCTCTCTCAGTCTGAAGAAAACGTCTGTTGTTAATATGATAATTTGGCAAGTAATTGAAGTCTCCTTTCAATGAACATGAGAAAAATTTGCACCTTTCCGCTGATGACGTAGCAATATTTTCCCACTTTTTTTTTTTTTTTTAAAGAAACATAGGAAGAAGTCTGAGTGGACATAAGCATATTTTACTAGCCAAACACACTGTCTTCACAGATTGAAAATAAACAAAATTAGACTAAATATTAAAAAGAACCACTTCCTCAAAAACTTTTATTTCATTACAACTCTGAAAAATGACATGCTGACTTTATAAATGTCACATACAATACACAGTTGAAAAGAAAATACATGTGTACATTAGGATATCAGTAATGGAACCGTAAATAATTTTGGATTTTGTCAAAATGCTTCTTACTTATATCTGAATGCATGCTGATAAAACAGGTACACGGTTTTATACTAGTGACAATTTCTTTTCTTTTTTTTTTGGAGAAGGGGGGGGATTTTTAAAATAAATTTTTTTAATTCCCCAAAATTTTTTTCTTTTGGATTTCTCATTTTTAAAAAGTCAATAATAAAACCACCTAAAAATAAATATAAATTTTAAAAAACAATGAAAAACCCCAACAAGTTGAACAACTGATTAACACAGATCTACATGCGCTGAAAGTAGCTCAGCCATGAACTAAGACTAGAGCACATATGAAATTCAACTACTAGTCACATGGAACAGTAATGGGAACAAATGTATCGAACCCCAAACTTCATCACATTTGAAAGAATACAGATCTACGCAGACAAAAAGCACACATTTCACGACACTTTGTAACCCTCACCCTCATTTTAACCCACCAGTGGACCTCCGCCCAGGCATGCAGCCATGGGTGCACACTAACAAGTGAAACGTGCGCTTTACCTAAACTAAAACATGCCTAGTCTGCAAGTGATGATCCTTATCATTAGAACGATTGATCTGAAATATCAAAAACACACAGTGTTACCGTTAGTTTTAAGAGAATAAAACTTTTTCCAAAAGCTACAACAGCAAAACAAAAAACATGGGTAACATAACAATCTACAGACAAACAATACAAGCATGCCTTCTGCTGATTCACAATAAAAATTCAGGACACTTATGAGCATGATGGTGAGAACAGACAGAAGGAAGAGGGGTGAGGGGGCTTATAAATGAAACGAAACACATTTTTCTTTAAAAATAAACAAACACATGCGCACTTTTGAATGTGATTCCATGCAAACAAGACACACACAAAATAAAAATAAATTATCTTTCAAAAAAAAGTATTTTACTCACAATCTGATGAGCAATCCTGACCAGTGTAATACACTGCCATTCAAGACAAACTGCACCATGAAACACAGATACAACACTAACACAAGATATCACTTGAGGGGCACTTATCCCATGTAGTATTTCCCTCTTTCTTTGTGAATACATCTCTGAGGTTTCGGAGAAAACTGTCTTTTACTCTGCAGTCGACATACCTCCAATAATCAATCTCGGAGACGGGAGGGGAACGGGATAGCCTAGTGGTTAGAACATTGCGCGCGCAATCTGAGACCCGGGTTCGATTCCCATTGAAGGGGATATTTTCCCCTGGAGTTCGCATCAGTGCAGACTCCACTCTCCCAAAAAGTCCTTTGGATGAGGCCCCGTGTGTGAATGCATGCAGAACATCTTGCGCACCCGTTAAATCCTGTTCCACTTTTGGTGAGTAGACCATTGTGTGTGGGTGGGAACAGATGACAGAATTTACAAAACCACATACACATGGGGACTGGATGTAAAAAAGCGCACAAGTGCTTATTCCATTATCCTCGATATTAAAGAATAAAATAAATAAATAAAATAAATAAATCTCAAGATTGATTGGCGACTCACAGCTGAAGTCATGGTATTACTGCTACCACCACTGCCTCTCTGCCTGCCAAGAATGTCATCAAATTCTGATTTTGTTTTTTCTTCAAAATCCTAAAAAATGTCAGAAAAATTTACCAGAGTTATAATCATGACCAACTCAAGGAATTTTGGTACTTTTTGAATGAATTGTAGTTAGCAATAGTCAATGCTAATTGTCATCTGTATCAAGATCAATGCACTAAAAACGCAGAGCAGATTAGACCAGTCACATGGCTCCCTGAAATTCAGTTTAATTTAAGGTACCAGATTAGATAAATCCCAGACACTTAAAAAAAATAAATATATTTACATCAGATTTGAATAAGTTTTCTGGACATTGCCAAATGACACTTCTCTATTCCAGTTGAGCACTCTATTATACATTAACTCATAAATGTTGTCACAAGGATGAGTTGAGTACTCTATTATAAATAAAATGTTCTGTCAGATGGATGGGTCTAATTTCCTAACCTTCTTTTCAAATTACGAATTAACTAAAGCAAATGTGATTTGGATGTGCAGACTATGTAAGCCCTTTTATTTATCATTAAATGTTCTAAAATCATACCCCCCCCCCACATTTTTTTTGATACATCAAAACAAAACAAACTCCTCTTTCAAAGCTACAGAAACCTACACAGAAAGGTCAGCACTTATCAATTCCTGAACAAAACAGAGCACAAAAAGCATCACAAACCAGAAAATGAGTGCATACCAGTGCATGAAAAAAAAAACAACTATGGGAAATGGGCAAGGATAATTAAAGATCAAGGACAAAAGAAGTTCAAAATGCAAAGGACAACAATGCTCAACAAAAAAGTGACAGATAATAGGTGGGTTTTGCCTGGAGAAAAAACGGTTAACCAGCTTTTGATGCGACTTACTTTTGGCCTGTTCCAGATCCCAGACTTTTAAGGCACCTGACTGTGACCCCGCAACCACCATCTCCTCTGCATGCCCAAACCTCACTGCCTCTATCGTCGTTGTGTGGCCCGAGAGACTCTGGAGGACACACAGACACACACACAAAAGAGTCACGATGCACACAGTTTACAACTATCTTGCCAGTTTTTCGTTGGTTTCTTTTTTTTCTTGGCTAGAGCTCCGAGGTTCACCAATGGTGAGATTTATGCGTATGTGATTGTCCCCCCCCACCCACCTCCACACCATTTAGGTAACCACATTCCAACTTCAGGGATGGTGTCTAAACATGAGACCTGTGTGCATGCTGGGTTTTTGTGTCATCCATGCCTATCCACACACAATGGCCTACTCTTCCGAAGGAGTAATGGGTTTTTAATGTGTGCGCAAGATGTTCTGCGTGTGTTTGCACATCAGGCCTTGGTTTAAAGTGTCATATGAAGGACTTTGGCATTCATGTAGATTTTTTCCCATCAAACTGGGAAGAAAGGGCAAGGTTGGGAAATGAACCCAGAACCTCATGGTTTACTTGGCATGTGAATGTCTCAACCATCCTGCCACCCTCCTTCTTATCTTGCATTTGATCACTGCTACTGTGACTATCTGAGTGCTCCTTATGAATACGTTGAATAAAAGTGTGAGAGAGATACAACTACAAAAGAAAAATGTTATTGTATAAGAAAAATGTCATGGTGTGTGTGTGTGCACATGTTTATATCAATCTGCATATGTATAAAAAAAATACAAGTTATGCATAGTCTGATTTCCTACTACATTTGGCTTTGTTTAATTTTGAGTAATCTGATTGGTGTTTGCCTGTTGTTTAGTGTTAGTTTTTAAAGAGAATGAAGATTTTAAAAAAATTCTAAACAGGTGGTACAATACCTCCAGCCATGTTCAGATCATCAAACACTATGCCTGTAAAAACTAGAACAAACTCTGCATGTGATGAAGTTTATCACTTCACAAAACAAAACTCAGACTTTTAACTTCCATATTTATATACTAGACAATAAAACAATCTGTTGGGTTTTTTCCTTTCTGTTCGTCAGCTAGAGCTTCAAGGTTCACCCATGTAGATTTTGCTTATATGACCATTTATGCCCATCATGAAGGTAGCTGTGTACCAACTTCGGGGATGTATGCTGGGTATGTTCTGTTTTTCAATAACCCACCATACGCTAACATGAATTATGGGATCTTTAATGTACTAACTGATCTTCTGCATGCGTATAATGAAGACACCAGTCGGTCTGCACTTGAATGGACCTGGGAGATCGTAAAAATCCCCACCATTAATACACCAGACGCCACTAAGATTCAAATCCATGACTTCATGGACCCATAGGATTGAAGTCGAAGGGTCTTTACCACTTGTCTATATCGCCCGTCTATTTTTTGTTTGTTGTAATGAGCAAAGTAAAAATCTATAGTTTACCATAATACAGTGTGCTTTCCCCACAGACCACAGGTTGACCTTCCTGTCCTCTCCTCCAGTGACCATGACACGACCTGACTTGTGGCCCAGCCCCACACAGTTCACGTCTGCCCCGTGGGCAGCAAACTCCTCTGCAAACACATACACACACACAGTTACAATGACTGAATCATCAATGACATAAGTTTTTAAGTGAATTCTGAGTTCTATACATACTGATACAGGGATTGCGAACAAATGAGACCCCAACCCCTATTGCCCCCAACTATCTACTTTGTTTTTGGCCAAAAAGAAAGACAACCTTTTTCACTAAAACAAAAAAGAAAGTTAGAAACACAAGATTTTATAACAGGTTAAAATAAAAAGCGTAAATTGTAATTCCCATATTTAACTTGGTAACCACTTCTGCACTTTAAAAAAACAACTTTTACCTGCTTCCTGCATTGTGGATCTTTAAAAAATAAATCCAGCCTTTTAGTTTTATATAAAAACTTTTAAAAAGAAGACTTTTTAAAACCTGATTTAACTTTAGGTTCCTGATACAAAACATCTCCGTGTCAAGGATTTCATAGCAAAAGTTTACATTTTTCTGTTGGAAGTTCTCTTTAAATTCTAGAACTGGGTGTCAATATATATGTGATGTCAGATTTCTTTTCTGGTCACTTGGCATACAGATCATACATAACCCTTTTCTTATCAAGTCGTTGTTTTATGTTGTTTAGAAAATGACTGATCTAAAATAGCCCTTATCTTATTGATTTGTTGTTTTATTTTGTTTAGAAAATGTGTGATCTAAGAACTTACTAATAAAGGCTTCTAATAATAATTATATGATCTTTACCTTTTAAACCATCACTTGGGCTGAACACTGGTATATATGTCACAAAGCCTCTAAACTGAAGTCTAAAGAAACGCAAGTTTGATCCACAGCCGATCCAACAAGAGATGACTCGATTTTGCCTTTTATCAGTTTACTGTTTAGTCAGCATAATTTACATCCTCAGGAGAACCTTACAAACAATACAAAAGTTTGTTCCATAAATTATACTGAGCCAGTTTTCGTGCTTTAAAAAAAAAAAAAAAATTTAAATTCTTTTATATCGAGGATAATGGAATAAGCATTTATGTGCTTTTTTTCCATCCAGTCCCCGTGTGTATGCAGATTTGTAAATTTTATCATCTGTTCCCACCGGCACACAATGGCCTACTCTTACGAAAAGCGGAACAGGATTTAACCTGTGCGCAAGATGTTCTGCGTGCGTTCGCACATGGGACCTCGGTTTATAGTCTCATCCGAAGGACTTTTGGGGGAGAGTGGAGTCTGCACTGATGTTAACTCCAGAGGAACCCCTTGAATGGGAATCGAACCCGGGTCGTCAGATTGCGAGCGCAATGTTCTGACCACTACGCTATCCCGTCCCCCATGCAATCGTGTGTGTGTGTGGGCATGTTTGTGAGTACATGTACACATAATAAAAAAACCCAGAGTGAAACACCGACTAGCAAAATACAAACCAGACAAATCTGAATGATCACAACCAGGCTTGCTTCACCTTAAATCCAAGTTACGAAAACTAAGTTATTTCTACAAGTAACTGATACATTCATCCTAACACCAGCTGTCACACAGCAACTCAACTGTGATTAACAGCTGATTCCTGGACAGTTGCCACTACATCAGGTAGTTTCAGCTAAAAGTGACTGAAGTCACACCACAGGAAAAAATCAATCCTGGAAACATTTTACAGTGGATTCTACCAGTCCTTTTCCCCCTGTGGGGATGTCAGGGGCCTGTCAATATAAATAGCATCCCAACCTTCTGGAAATTCTGTGCAAGACAAATTAGACATTCCCTCTTTTCTACCTCTCTCTAATCTTTGTTTCTCACTTTCTGCCTCATTCCTTTTCTTCTTTCAGTTCCTGCACCACTTTCTTGTCTATTTGCCTTGCCTTCTTGGTCCAGTGTCCTACCTTTTTTCCAGAAAGATATAAAACTCAAAAGACCTATTACAGTATTACAGTATTAGTATTACAATTCTCTCCCACGCCGAAGATGCACTGGGCCCGACTCGACAGGCGCTTAACGGCAGAGCAATGCATTTCGCTCATGAATATCATATATGACAGACAACAATAGTTGTTTGAGCGTTCCACAAAGAAGAAGTTAAGTCTTGTAGAATTGTACCCTTTTGAGTCATGTGGTTATTCTGAACTTCAAGCTCCATCATAATATCTTTTCTGCCTGAGAGTGAAATTTTAGAACCATGAGATAAAACAATATATAAGATTAAAACTAAGGGCCATTCCACCTAGGATGTAGGAATTTCCTTCATTACAAATGAACATAGACATATTTGTTGTTCCTGAACACTTTTCTGTTAGTCCTAAATGAAAACTTCAAAGTAAATGATTTAGATGGCTTCTCATTCTCAGCTTTTTTAAATATTTTTTTTATCTAGGTCCTTCATGAGAAAAACTGATCAGAGCCAATGTCTCAAATTCATGAGCATTTGACAGAAGGTTAACTTGAGGGATTGCCAGACCATGTTTAACTATCAACACTGAATAAGAAAGAAAATTAGGACAATAAAAATGAGGTTTAATTAAAATGATAATCTTGATCCAAGTCAGTAAGTCTGTGACTTGAGGTTGGAAGAATGCTTGATGCCACATTCAAGTTTAAAAGAAGTTTTGGAAGTTAGTGAGTTTATATAGAATACTACAGTACAAAACCTGACAATGCCAGCAACTAGACCAGCCAAACCACATACCCATCTGACACTCACACTACACTACAGAACTAAACCTGACCATGTATTATCTGTTGAGCTTGGCTTTGCTTTCCAGTGCGACTGAGTTGTATATATTTTGTTTGGCATGAACAGGCAAGGGTTATGGGCGAGCCGGCATTAGGGCAAGCTCCTGAAAAAAAAACTACAGAAGAATAACTAACTGCACCAAGCAAAAATATACAATATGCTAGTTAATACACTGTTCTGGATCTTAACCGTTTGATGCTAAAAGAAGAAAAAAAACACGACAGGATGAGGATGTCACTGTGTGCATTGCATCCACGGAGTGTGCGTGTGCACAGGTGAACAGACAGACAGAGACAGAGAGACACAGACAGACAGACACAGTGACAGACACACACTGAGATAGACAGAGAGACAGTCTGTGTAGAGACACAGACTCAGAGAGAGAGAGAGACACACACACACACAGACAGACAGAGAGAAGAGAGGGGGGAGGGGGGAGGGAGAGAGAGAGAGAGAGAGAGAGAGAGAGAGAGAGAGAGAGAGAGAGAGAGAGAGAGAGAGAGAGAGAGAGAGAGAGAGAGAGAGAGAGAGAGAGAGAGAGAGAGAGAGAGAGAGAGAGCGCAGTTTTTCCCCCAGTAAAATACTCATTTGCTTTGAACATCATTT
Source organism: Rapana venosa (assembly GCA_028751875.1). Lineage (NCBI taxonomy): Eukaryota > Metazoa > Mollusca > Gastropoda > Neogastropoda > Muricidae > Rapana > Rapana venosa. The sequence continues at coordinate 10,230,554 of CM054149.1, forward strand.
TCTCTGCTAGAACTAGAAGAGCTCTTTCATTTCTATCACTACATCAGACTGTAATTTCTGTGATCTATAATGATACATTGATAAGTAGAACAGGAAGAATGCTATTTAGTATTTAGTGCTTTCACCAAACAAGACAGTATCCTGAGATTTTCAAGAATTCTCTTTACTAGACCAAGAAGAGGTAAATTAATAAATCATCTGTTGCCGTGTTGGTCAGTCTGTCTAACTGTAAGTGTCTTATTGCACACACAGACGAGACCTTGAGCTTCATGCATGGTAATTACTAAACCATCCATTCTACGTTCTATAGATAGATCTCTAAGTGGACAGATTGATATGAACAATGATAATAATCAATATCTTGTCTCATTTCCCACATGTGGTAGATAATATTGCTTGATCAATAAATCATTAAATCGGATGACCTCGCTCTGTCTGATTATCAATCATGAATCATACAATGTTTAATTTGTTTTCTTTCTTTTTTTAAATTGAGTACCTTAATTTAAAAACATTTTGAAACTTACATTTTAAAACAGATGAACCACTGGTATTTTAACTGTGCAGATGCCATCTTATTTGTTTAATTTTCACTATGTCAAGGTTTCGGGACATTTAAACAATAGCAGTTTTAAAACTTGCTGTGTTCATGATTGTGTATACTCTGTGTGTGTGTGTGTGTGTGTGTGTGTGTGTGTGTGTGTGTGTGTGTGTGTGTGTGTGTGTGTGTGTGTGTGGTGTGTGTCACTGTGTGTGTGTGTACAGCGTATGTGTGTGCGACTGTGTGTGTTTAAGCACACATGTGTGCGTGCACAGGTGAACATTGTAAACAGGCACAAAAAAATTGTGTGAGTGCATTCCTCTGGGTGCAAGACTATTATATAGACATTCAGTGATTCACACATATTGCACAAAATTCAAAACACTTAAACAAAGAGCTTGTACTTTGTATTTCTAATTTTAAATTACATGCATACAAAGTCAGTTCTCCAGAACTAGTAACTAAGAATAGTATAATTTTTAAAAATATAAGATAATTCATTTGGGTAAAAAGTTGAAATAAAGCTCTGGCGGTCTGGGCCAAAAATTATCTGGCTCTGACATGCATAGAATTTTTTTTTAAATGATAGGCTTGTCAGAGAGACATGAACTTGTCTGATACACAGGTGCTCAGGCCAGTATGTTACTGTTACTGTTACTGAGTGTTAGTCACCGAACTACTAAAACTAGTAAAACAGTCATTACTAAATTATCTGTGTACATTCATATCGACAATACATTCCCCCTTTGCATGGTAGTTGATACTGCTTTGGATTTGACAGAATTTTATAAGCAACACATTATAATTTTAACCAAAAACAAGACCTCGACTGCTTGAGTGGTGGTCTGGCTGCTAGTCTTTCGGACAAGATTTAATAAAAAGAGGTCCAGTGTGTCCAGGTCTAGACTCAATACCAGATCAAAACTTGTTGTAGTAGGTCTATTAAATTTTGTGGGAATTTCAATTTGAAGTTGCAGTGGGTACACTAGTCACAAGTGTAAGTGTAAACCACCAGTGCATCAGAAAAAAGTTCAGTACAATTCTTACGATACAATAGTTTGTCTAATACATCAGACGGGAATGTACACATTGTGTGTGTGTGTGTGTGTGTAGGGGGGGGGGGGGGGGGGGGGGGGTATACTTAAATTGCCTTGGATAGGTCAACATCTCTCTCTCTCTCTCTCACATTCAATCTTTCTCTTTCCTAGTCACAGGACGTAATTGCTCAGAACACCGACTGAAAGTCCTACTTCCACAGCTCAGCAAAACACACACTGTATTAATAACAGTATAAAAACTGGACTGAACTACACAACACTGATACTAACAGTAACACTAGCGCTAAAAATACGGTATCAACGAGAAATGAAAGTTTTCAAGTTTAACAATTCAGGCGATACTCACGGAGTTTCCATGATCTTTTAGCGTTAGCCATGGCTTTAAAGTAAAATTTCTGGAACCAAGAGTCTTATGGCCACGTAAAACATCAAGTTTATTGTTCTGAACTTATACTTTCCACCACAAATCTCAGAAAAAGTAGAATTTCAGCAGTCATCTCTCCACTCCATGACTCAAGGCACTGGAAAGTATGGAGTAACCAGGCTAAGTAACAAAGTTTGTCATTGGATCAGCCAAAAAAGTAGATCCAATGGAGATCTATTTCTCTAGATTTATCGGAAGCAAGCATTGAGTGTGCGCAGGTTTGTACTTCCTCAGTACACAATCATGGCTTGTCGGCTGCTACTGAATGGAAGACTAGCGTTTCTGCCCATTTTTAGAAGGACTTTCCAGTATCGTCATGTTAGCTACGTGCAGGGGCAGTCACCCGAACCCAAAATACGCGAATATTTTTATTACATCGATCACCAGGGACAGGTCTGCAAACGATAATGATAGACTCGACCAGTTTTGTCTGATGATAATCCAGTGATACCGATAGTATCCACAGTAAACAGTGATAAACAAGGACGACCCCCACCCCTACACACGCACGCACGTGCTTACAAACGCACATATATGCATGCACCATCCACCCCTCTCCCCATTTCTTTCTCTCTTCCAGTTATGTGATGGGATGATTTTGCAACATTAAAAAAATGAAAATGTATTGAAGAGAGAGCCTATAGTGAAAACTTGGTGATGATAAATATTATAATTATGTTGTATGCTCACTTGCAGTGCACACCTTGACTCAATACTAGGTCAAACCTAGGTGAAGTAGGACTAGTAAAATTTGAAGGAATATGAAGTTGCAGTGGGTTCACTGTAAGTGTACATCAGCAAAAAGTTCAATACAATTTTTATGATAACAGTAGTTTTTCTAGTACATCAGATGGGAATTTACACATTGGTGCGTGTTGGGGAGGGGGGTGGGGGTTTGATTTAAATCACATTAGTAAAAATACATCAATTAACCATTCATTCATAGGAATATAGTGCTTAAAGACTTGCCCATTTGTGCTCAGTTGTCACAGCAGTTTCAATTCAATGTCATGAGGTGAATCTAATTCTAGGGCTAATGGGTACAAAGACTTCCTGAGACTTATGATGAGGCAATAAGGTACCCTGAAACAGTTATTACAATCACAACACCACCAAAGTCAGAATGTGGCTACCTTCATGGTGAGAAAAAAACACTGGCATACGCAAATCTCGCCACTGGTGAACCTCATAGCGCTAGCTGTGGAATGAAAAAAATTAAATGAGAGAGAGTGGCTATATATTGGCAACAGAGAAATTTATTCGAGGTGCTCTTTTTTCAGCTTTTCTTGGATGACGCAAAGATGAAGAATTTCACGTCCTGTTTCAAAGGTATTATTTTTATTAAATGTACAGTACAGTGTGTGTGTGTCCTTTTGTGTAATTTAGTTTTCATTCAAGTTGTCAGAAGTTCCACAAGGGTCTGTAATGTAGATATCCATGTATGCTCATGACTTCTTCTTGTCAGTAAACTTTATTTGTTTTTATTATAAGTTGTTCACTCATGGAGGCACCGTGGTCGAGTAGTTTAGGCGGTCAACTCATGATCCAGAGGTCGCGGGTTCGATCCCGCTCGACTCGGTGTTGTGTCCTTGGGAAAGACACTTTACTCCTATTTTCCTCACTCCACCCAGGTGTACAAGTGGGTACCAGCTCTGCTGGGGAAGTATCTGGCGACAGACTAGCGTCCTGTCACAGGGGTGGTGAAAAACCATCAGTTCGCTTAATGCTACAGAAACCGGGATAAGCTCCGGCTCTATGGGCCTTCTGGCTCGAAAGAACATACTTTTGTTCACTCATATCATTGTTTTTGTGTATATTTATGCCAGAGGAAGGGGGAGGCTGTTTAGCTTTGGTCCTGTTAAATTTTTTACCACAAAGAGCCACATTTTTTAAGCATATAGTTAAAAATGAGAGGTAAGCTCCCTGAATCAGTATATATATGTGACAGGAAGCCCTAAATGATGATGCTATGGAAATGTTATTTGAATGAGATTTTGCATATGCAACAGTTTTTTCCCATCATGAAGGTAACCGTATTCGAACTTTGGGGATGTATACTGGGTATGTTCGTGTTTCTGTAACCCACCAAGAGCTGACATGAATAACAGGATCTTTAACATGCATGTTTGATCTTCTGCATGAGTACTGGGGACGGGATAGCTCAGTGGTCAGAGCACTCGCTTTCCCCAAGCCAATGTTAAGCAGCATCAAGCATGGTTATCAAGTGTATGGGCGACCGTTTGCGCACCTTGGCTTCAGAACAGCCCCCCAGCTGTAAATGGGTACCTGCCTCTTTAGGGTCAGGGAAGGTAAAGCAGCGAGGGAGAGGAGATGGGCGCCGCCCTCAATATAATGGCCCCCCGGAGAAGTTGAGGTCTCTGATGCCTCGCTCCCCTATGACCACATAGGTTATGGGACACCTTTACCTTTTTACCTTTTATGTGTACACACACAAAGGGAATTAAGGCACTGGCAGGTCTGCACTAGAAGTTGACTTTGGAGATGGTAAAAATCCCTACCCTTAAATTAATTCATCAGACTCTGCCAAGATTTGAACCCATGACTTCATGGACCCATGGTATTGACCACTCAGCTATAGCATCTGTCATTTTGTACATTATTTTAATGTTTGATGTGTGCTTCTCGACTTATTTTGGACTCAGTACCTCATGTTCAGTAGTGCAGTCTACCAGAAAGAGAGATTGTCACTATGTCAGTAGGATAATTTCATCTGAATGGTTGGTATTTTTTCATAATGTGAAACTGTTCATCCACAGAGAAGGATTTCTTGGTCTTCTTCTTCAAACGACTGAAACGCAATGACTCAGACCGCTATAGAGAGGACTTTCCTTACTTGTCTCCTTGTGGGCCAGAACGAAACTTCATCCGATGCGATGACAGACCCATCGTCTTCACACATATTCTGCAAGGAGAAAGCCCAGAAGAGGGCGACCTTTTGGCTTACAACTGTGCTGCTGACAGGCTGACTGTGCCTTTCGAACCAGAAAAACTGTGTATGTATCCCGACTCGGGTCGTGTGTACCACCCAGCTCCGTTGAAAACAGGTGGGGTCGGTTTGGTGCGCTCAGCGTTAGCCATAGAACTGAGCAAAAGCTTTGAATTTGGGAATGAGGAGACCTCTCCTCCCACTCAGTTAACATGGAAAAATGTCCGCTATGAACTGACTAATGAACTGTTTGCAGTCATGGAGAAAAATCCTGTTTGAAAGGACATCAGTAGAGTGTGTGTGTGTGTGTGTGTGTGTGCGTATGTGTTGCAAAAGAAGCATGAAGAGTGTGTTTAGGCTTGATTGCATGATGCACTTTTCTATAGATAATGATAGAAAAAAGATTTTAAAAATCTTTCTCAAAGTATCATTTTGTTCAACTGTCACTGTTCCCACACACACAAACACCACAAGCAGAATTTTTCTTTTTACAGTTATATTTCATATAAATTTGAAAAACTGATCGATATAAGCAATACATCAACAATTTGAATTTGTCATGAACTTTTTAGACACGCAGAGTTGGACATAAATTATGCTTAATCAATAAAGAGTTCATGGATGGCATCAGTTTCAGTAAAAGTGTCCAAATAGCACGTGAATCAAGTTTACACTTTTTCCTTCCATAAAATGAAGTACTGAGTTCTAATACAAACAATGTTGAGTTTACTTAAAACCAATCTTTAATAAAAACAAAACTACAGTTTTGAGTTCAAATACACACAATGGTGAGTTCACTTAAAATCTTTATAAACAAAATCATTGAACACCGTCTTTACCATGGTAGAATGCTGATGCTACCATTCACACATTATGTTTCTCTTCATAGTGTTACACAAGTAAAAGCATAGCAATTTTTTCCTTGCAGGTTTTCATTTTGTTTAAACAGAGAGAGAGAGAGTGTGTGTGTGTGTGTGTGCTTTCTGGAGACGAGGAATTGGGAGAAACGATCACAACTGGACAGGCATGTAACTAGTGAACTGTAGTACTTACAGTATCTCCTCCATTTCAAATAAATTGCTTTCGATATTAATTAAAATAACTAAAACATGATGGTGGGTAACATTTGTGGTTTCACTCAAGACAAATACGTTTCCTAAGTGTGCACACACACAAGTGTGAGTGTTTGTACATGTGTGTGGTGTGAACAAATATAGACCATCAATTCTGGGGAAGACATGTATTCACAATATGGTCAAGTTATCAACTTATCCCCCACCCCTAGCCCTCTTTGATAAATCATTTTCACAATGATGGAGAAGTTGTAACTGGTTACCTGCACTTGTTTTCCTTCACAACTTTTTTCTGAATAATATATTTTCCTTTTCTTGTGATAAAACAATTTTATCATGATTGATATTGATTCCCTCTTCTGTGCTATGTCTGTTAGCATTATGTAGAATCATCTGTTATTTACATCTTTGCACAAGAATAAGCAGTTCTAAACTCAAAATGCTTTGCTGATGATAGGAATTTGGATTATTTTTGGTGACTGTGGAAGATATCAGATGCGATACACAGATTTGAAAGACCAAGACAACATGCCCACCAACATCAGAGAGAATAGTGCTCAATAACAACTGATACCTCTTTGCCAAGCTTCTCACTCTGATGTTGTCAGTAACCAGCCCATGATCAGTCATTACTGTCTGTTGCACTTGGTAATGTTGCACCTTGGTAGTCTTCAGCATTCTAAAAACTTAAATTTAGCTCTTAACATGCACCCAAGTGCGCATGAGTGTGTGTGTGTTTTGCAGTGTATTATTTTAGTGGTTTTCTTACTGGTACATTTTATTGTTACAGGTTGTAATACTGTATATTTCAATATTATCATTAAGAAATTTTTGTTCCTAGATAAAATGGCTTGATGAAAAAAAGCAAATGCATTGCTTATTCAATGTATCATCTGGAAATAAAACTTTGACTATAGTTAGAACTACCTGTGGTGAATTTAACTATTAAAAGGATACAGAATGAATAGGAAAAAAAGTATGTCTACCTGGTATTTTTTCATTAATAGATATATTCTAAGCTAATATTTGTTGCACTGAGTGTGTGTATTTTTATATCAAGTTGTGATCAAATAAAAGCGCTCATCTCCACAATCTGTTGTATGCGTGCATGTGTGTAAATCTCTTTCTAAAATACAAATGACAAAGTTTCCAAAATTGGCAAGCAAACAGATCAGTGTAAAGTCAACAAATACTTCCCTCTTTTTTTTTTGCCGGGGTTGAGGGCAGGGGGGTATTGTTTAAATTTCAGAGCACCTCCCCCCCCACCCCAAATATGACACAAATTCCAGTCTGTGGTTATCCTCTAGATGTAACATGAAATCACGTCTTAAAAAATTTTTTTTTTTTTTAAATCGCCAGTCAGTTCATAGAAACAATGAAACAAATTTAAACCAAACCAGAAGGAATGGAAGTTTTTTTTTCTTCTTTTCACTTTTCATTCTTCAGCTAGAGGTCTGAAGTTCACTGATGGTGAGATTTTTGTATGCGACCATTTTATCCCCACCATTAAGCTTGCCACATTCTGACTTCAGTAATGATTAAATACAATACGAGTCTGCACATGCTTTTTTTTTATAACTGTGTCACCTATTTCTACTGGCACACAGTAGCATACTCTTCTGAAAGGCGGTACGGGTTTTAACATATGCGCAAGATGTTCTGCATGCGTTCACACATGAAACCTCAGTTTATAGCCTCATCCAAAGAACTTTCAGGGGAGTAGACATGGTACTGACGTTATCTCCCAGGGAAAAATCCCCTTGAACATGTGCGTAGATGGAGGCTTGATCAAAGATTCGCAAATCACAAGTGCAATGCTCTAATCACTAGGCTATCCCACCCCCAAGGACTTGTTTAAAAGCAGTAAAATTAAACATGAGTAGTTGTGAACATCAGACTTGAGATCTGGTTTGGGTTTTTCTTTGTTTTGTTTGAGGAGGAGGGGGGGAGTGTTGTTCCTTGGCTAGAACTCCGAGGTTCACCAGTGGTGAGATTTTGCCCACCATTAAGGTAGCCACATTCAATCTGTGGGGATGGTTAGGTTTTGAATACTGTAATACCGTAATGACAGCATTGCTGCGTGCATCATTTTATGAATAAATACAATTCACTCTACCTCCATTCAGTATCTCTTAAAATTTTACATACACGCACGCATATACTTTACACACACACACACACACATGCACCGGTATACACAATTACATACACTCATACATTAGCTTAAGAAAATCATTAATCTGATTTTGATAATCTGGCACAACCATTGCTATAATCATAATGCGTAATGATGGCAAAAACTATGTACACATTGACGAGGAAAAAGAAGAGCCCTGCCAGCCATATGTATAAAAAGGTGTTGTGTCCTTCAAACTCCAAGTAGTACGCTGGTAGTAGCCACAATCCCTGCAACAATAAAAACAACTTGTCATGATTCAGCATACATGTCTCTTTGAGCACTGCTTACGAATGGCTTAAAGAACCAGAGAAGTATAAGCAAAATGTTACATGACTGGCAAAATGAACGACAAACTCATTTCCACCCCTCTCTGATAATTAATCAGTATTAAATTATCCCCCCCCCCTTCCCCGCCCCCCCCAAAAAAAAACAACAACAAAAAACCCGAATAAAATAAAACCTGAATAACTTCAAATCTAAATGACGCAATGCAGATTCACAAACAGCAAGTTTCATAAAGTGTTGCATTATGCAACTATACCAAATAACACAAGGAACACAAATACATACACACACACATGCACACACACACACCACCCACACACACACACAAATACACACTTCTAAAAAAATAGCTGTTAACTCCTTTAGGATTTTTCAAAATTACATAAGAGATTTGTCTGTCTCGGTTGATGGATGCTATAGCCGAGTGGTTCAGACCGTTCAACTTCAATCCCATGGGTCCATGAAGTCGTGGGTTCGAATCTCAGCAGCATCTGGTGAATGAAGGGTGGGGGATTTTTATTATCTCCTAGGTCAACTTCAAGTGCAGACCTGCCAGTGCCTTTATTCCCTTCGTGTATATGCACGTGCAGAAGATCAAATATGCATGTTAGGGATACGATAATTCACGTCAGCATTCAGTGTTTTACTGAAACACAAACAGACCTAGCAAACATCTCCAAAGTTGGAATGCAGCTACCCTCATGGTGGGCAAAAATAATTGTAAAATCTCACCATTGGTGAACCTCTGAGGTATAACTGAGGAATGATAATATAAAAAATTTTGTTGCACACGGAACCTCGTTTTATGGTCTCAAGTGAAAGACTTACCATCCAGTCCACCACTCCTGATCTACTCATGCGATGGGACTCCCAGTTAAGATTTAAAATTCTGCCAAACAGGGGTATACAATCAGTTTCAGGCACACACTAACTTACCTGAGCTAGAAACCAGAGTGATGACAGAAGAGCAGTCTTCCTCCATGTCATGTGTAGTCTGGGCACCAGCAGAGGGAGTAAACACAGATACCACAAAAAGTACTGGAAAAAAGAAGACACATGTTTCTGTGTACACATACTTTTTAACGAAATACAAACTGATTCCTGCTAAGAGAGTCAATTCTGTCATCTTTGATGTGGAATAATGTAGCTTTAGGCATGAGTCATGAATACTAATATCCAAAACTTTTTCATGTGGTAGATGTGGCCTACATTCAAAAGTTTTATAACGCTGTCTAAGATTCCAAACAACAACTGCACAACACTGGCGTCATGTGATATATCTTTAGACATACCAGTGAAGCCTCTGAATGAAAGCCGATGGACACTATAGCCCAGTGGTTAAGACCATTTGACTTCAACCCCATGGGTCCAAGAAGTTGTGGGTTCGAGTCTCGGCAGCATCTGGTGAATGAAGGCCGGGGATTTTTAACATCTCCCAGGTCAACTTCAGGTGCAGACCTACCACACTGCTTCTCATTCCCTCCGTTTAGTTTCCCAGCCAAAGTTCATGACTGGCAGCTGGCAGGGCGTGGATATAAATAAACAGGGCAAAAGGAAAGGCAGCAGTAGCGGCTTGCAGCTGTAGCCGTGTTCAGCTGTAAATTACCCTTGTGTCTTTCACACATCCTCTTGCACAGTGAATTGTTTAAAAACAACAAGCAAAGCACTCTTTAAAATGAGCTTTAAACGAGCTTTCTTTCGACTCCAAACTCCATGTACTTTCTTTCATACTGGTTGATGTGACAGCAGTTCAAACAGACATGAAGATAAACAGGAGAGGTGCAGGAAGAAACACAATCACAAAAAACAGACATTTCTAACTCTCTCTCTAAAAAAGCACAGACTTATATTATATAAACAATGAACATAGAGAAAACATTGAATATGTCTGCATGCAGACTAACCTTTTGGGGGGGGCTGCGGAATTTAACCTGTTGGCAGAACGAGGCCATAAATAAACACATCGTAGCGGCTACAGGCTACCGCGCGCGGCCAGCGCCGTGAGAGGCAGGGTGATGGAGAGTGTGGGGAGAGAGTCTGCCGCAGTCATTAGTGTTAGCTATCTGACTTCTCTATAAACACTCCTGCTGGTCAGGTGTTAGCCT
>CM054149.1:10243665-10288665 GCA_028751875.1 Rapana venosa
ACATTAAATCCTACTCCGCTTTTCGTAAGAGTAGGCCATTGTGTGCTGGTGGGAACAGATAACAAAAAGTTACAAAACTGCATACACAGGGGGAGTGGATGTAAAAAAGCACATATGCACTTATTCCATTATCCTCGATCTAAAAGAATAATAAATAAATAAATAAACACACACATACAGGAAAACAATTAAACAAAAACTTCAGTTTCAATTCGACAACAAAACTTAGATATAAAACACAATCAGACCCTTTGGAGTATAATTCCACTGAGTTAAAGATAACCATCAGAGATGATTCAGACGATCTTCCTCAACAGTAGTCAAGGAATTCAGATGCAGAAACTTACTATATATATATATATATATATATATATATATATATATATATATATATATATATATATATATATATATAACTGAGACAAAAGAGTGAGGAAAAACAAGTGCAGGTAACCAGTTACAACTTCATTCTCATCATAAAACTGATTTTTGTCCAAAATTCGGAAAAAAAGGTCACTACAGGATAAAACTTTGAAGGCAGCATTAGGGGAATATTTGAGTAAGGATCATATGTGTGTATGTGTGTGTGTGCAGTTGGTGCTTTTTAATTTTCTTAAAACATAAAATGACCAAAAAGACAAAAAGAGTTGCAATCTCTTCCACATATGCTAAATCAGCTAATAACCACCAATCCTTTTAAGTTCTAATCCCTAGATTCAAACTTAAAGCCCCCAAGCTTTATTCCCTAGAGTCAAACTTAAAGCCCCCAAGTTTTAGAAGAGTAGGCCATTGTGAGCCAGTTGGAATGGATGACAAAATTTACAAAACCACATGTACATCGGGACTGGATGTAAAAAAGCATACGAGTGCTTATTCCATTACCCTTGAAAACAAAATTTTAATAATTAATAATAATGATTCAATAATACCGATAATCTATAACTCTTAACTGCACACATGGAATTTTTTTTCATTTTTAATCGGCAATCTTTTTCATTTGTTCTATTCCTTGCTTAGTATATAAATTGACTCTCCGATCTGGCAGTTTTCTCTTACAACATTAAAACAATTTAACCACACTCACCTGTGAGGTACACACTTTGTTGAGCATGACAAAGGTGAAAGTGCACAGGAAACAGCTGAGAGGTAGGTCTCTATGGAAACGGAACGCTATGGCAACAAGGAGCACCACTTGCGGGAAGAAGGTGAGGAACTTGACAAAGAAGGTGGTCTCATCTCTGGCTGTCAGGTACAGCATGTAGAAGTAGGGGGAGAAGTTGTGTCTGATGTCTTTCCGCACAACATGATACAGGTAGGTCTCGTACAGGAAAACCCAGCCGTATCTGCGACATACCGGAACACTTTCAGTATCAAAAGATCACAATACACTTGTTCCTGTTGTTGTGTATTATCTAAATCCACAACACTGCCTCGTTATGGCTGTCTGTTGTGATGTTTGAAATGAATGTGTAAATACCTACTTCAAATAAAAAAAGGAACTTGAAAATATTACTCATAATGGCTTGAATATTTGATCACCAGCAGTGGTAAAAAATTGTTGGAAACTACTTTTACAAGACTTGAAAAAACGACTCACTGAAACAGGTTATTTTGAACACTGTTTTCTCAAACCTTACTCTATCACAGACAACATGAAGTGTGATTTATCTTGACACAGATCATTTAGACTAGACTTTTTTTTAAAAACCATTAATAATAAAAATGGATAAAGGCACACACCCATTGCACTTACAATGCCTACAAATGAGTCTACAGGTCATTTGTGTTCACCTTAACTGATAATTTCATAATGGAATTTACTTTGATTTCACACTGCTACACACTTCATACATTTCTTCTTCTTCTTCTTCCTTTTTTGTCATGTTTCTCCCAGGGGAGGTTTGACATTGATGAGCTTTCTCCATCTCTTTCTGTTTTGAGCTTCCTCCTTATTTATGCCCCTTTCTCTAAGATCATCTGCAATACAGGTAGCCCAGGTTTTGCTAGGTCTTCCCTTTGGTCTCTTTCCATGTACACTTCATACATCTCCCAAGATGAATGGGGTTACCTAAGATATGCAAAAATCTCACCATTGGTCAACCTTGGAGTTCTAGCTGAGGAACAACACCCCCCCTAAAAAAAAAACCAACAACCCAAAAGCCCCCTCCACCCCAAAAAAACAACAACAACCATAATATCAAACTTCATGAGATAGGTTAACCATGACAAAGGCAATGATGCAAGTACCGCATGAACATGACTGTAGAGACACAAACTGAAAAGAACTTACTTGACGTAGAACACGGCGGTGAGAAGCGCAACAGTGATGCCGGCAACCAGTCCGAACTTGACTCGAGTCCAGGTAGGTCTCAGAGACCAAAGAAACTTCTTCACCACATATGACGGCGTCCTCTCCCCGACCATCTCTTTCGACGTCAACGCTCCTTCTTCCCCGCCTAAGTACAGATAAACAGCCAGGGCATACGTCACGGGGTAGATCTTGACGTGCATAGCGAACGCGTACATCAAAGCGGCCAGCACAGTCCGCCTCTGCTGCAAGAGGCGGATCGTCTGCAGCACTAGATAAGCCATGACGGACTCCGCATTCCCACGGCTGGAGACGACCATGGGGAGAGGGTTCAACAGCCAGAGCAAGGCAGAGATCTTGGCCGTGTACTCTGAGCATCCACTGCTGATGAGGATGGTGAAGATCAGATGGCCTGACAGAATGTCAAAGAGGACGAACAGCAGTTTGCCAAAGAAGTGGTGAAGGAAGATGTTGGGCGTCAGAGCCCAGGCAAGGAGAGGGGTGTAGCGGAATGTGGCTCTGTTGTAAGGGGACTGCCCCTGAAACACGAGAAAACTGAAATAACAACACAATGCAGGTGAACTTTCCCTGAAGCATAATGCAGCTGCACTGCCCCTGAAACGTGAGAAGACTGGAAATAACAACACAATGCAGGTGCGCTGTCCCTGAAACATTAGAAAACTGAAATAACAACACAATGCAGGTGCACTGTCCCTGAAACATTAGAAAACTGAAATAACAACACAATGCAGGTGCACTGTCCCTGAAACGTGAGAAGACTGAAATAACAACACAATGCAGGTGCACTGTCCCTGAAACGTGAGAAGACTGAAATAACAACACAATGCAGGTGCACTGTCCCTGAAACGTGAGAAGACTGAAATAACAACACAATGCAGGTGCACTGTCCCTGAAACACGAGAAAACTGAAATAACAACCAATGCAGGTGCACTGTCCCTGAAACGTGAGAAGACTGAAATAACAACACAATGCAGGTGCACTGTCCCTGAAACACGAGGAAACTGAAATAACAACACAATGCAGGTGCACTGTCCCTGAAACACGAGGAAACTGAAATAACAACACAATGCAGGTGCACTGTCCCTGAAACACAAGAAAACTGAAATAACAACACAATGCAGGTGCACTGTCCCTGAAACACAAGAAAACTGAAATAACAACACAATGCAGGTGCACTGTCCCTGAAACATGAGAAAACATACATTAAAAATACATCCCCAAAGTCAAAATATGGCTACCTTTATGGTGGGCAAAAACTCGCATACGCAAGATCTCACCATTGGTGAACCTCTGAGCTCTAATTGAACAGAAAAAAAAAAAAATCATTTCAGCTGGCATGTGAAAAGGGTCTGTTGATTTCACTCTTGATCAAACTCCCTCAAAGGGCCGAAGACTTAATGCGCAACAGGTGCAGTTGGACACTATATAATATATATATATATATATATTCAACCCTTTTTGTCACAATGGCAACTGGAGTCTATACTCAGCAGTGTATGTCCACAACAAATGATAATGATAATAATATTTGGCATTTTTATAGCAATGAATTTGTAAAAACAAACAAAACAAAGCGCTTGCTTTCAAATCATTCACACGCATGCGACCATTGACAAATAAGATTAACAGATTTAAAATTTTTACACACACACACACAGCAATTCAAGTCTACCAGCTGCTAGACCATCAGCATTAACGTCAAATTAAGTTGTGTGTGTGTGTGTGTGATTTATTTGTTTAAATTTACTTCTTCATTTCTTCTTTTATTTTGAGGATAATGAAATAAGCTCTTAACTACTTTTGTGCTTTTTTACACCCAGTCCTGGACTGCATGCGATTTTGTAAATTTTGTCATGTGTGTGTGTCTAAGTGTGAGAGAGAGTGAGTGTGAGTGTATGAGTATGTGTGTGTGTGTGTGTGTGTGTGTGCGTACGCTCACGTGCATGTGTATGTGGGTGTTTGTGCTTTCTAATCAAAACTGATGTGACAGTTAAAAACATATCAATGTCTGAAAGCCACTCTATCATTCCTGCATTCAGTTACAAGTACAAGAAGTACGCCAGTATTCCCTCTGCGTACTTGACTGGTCTGAGACTGTGCAGGCTGCTGTCTGTCTGACCAATGCTACAATGGCACATACACAGGGTTAGGAAACTGTTCACTCAATTTTCCTCAACTTACAATCTCATTTTCTGTCTCTCCATGAGGTCTGAACACTTGTACAACACATTTACAAGTTTGCAAATATAGACCTACAAAAAAGATCAAACTGACAAACCTGGCAAAAACATCCCAGACATAATACGACAGTCAATATCTCTACTTAACAGTTATAGGCTTTAGGTACCCCAATTACGTATGTCAAGTGCTTACTAAGGTGACAAACTTGGCAGCATCATTGAAGACGTAATAGTCCACGTCCGTAAACTTGACAGCCATGGTGTGATCCTGCCACTCTCCATAAAGCATTAGTGCCAGACGTAGGCCAGTGGCTGCAGCGTACCATCTCCTCATGTCTGATTCACCCATTAGGGTCAGCTGCACTCAGTCACAATGTCTGTAAAAAAAAAAAGTTGTTTTGTATTCATTAATCAAATCATGTGAGAAGAAGTGAGTATAAAAAAAGATGTTTGTTCATTATGAATGTGGTCATGAACCACACACTCTATATAGTGATACCCCCTCCCCCAACTGGCTGATTTAGCTGGCTTGATTTTAGCTGGTTGAAACACACACACACACACACCACTTTTATGCCTTGATTCCAGCTGGCTTTTACACTCACACAAAACGTCAATTTTCTTGATTTTTGTTTTGTTTTGTGAGGGCAGGATGAAAAAGGTTATGTAAACTTAATCTTTTACCCTCAATAAAGATCATTTTGACTTGACACACATACGCACACACACAAAGTAAGCAATCAATATCTACAAGTCTTGCTATACATCTAAAGGCACGGAATCTGCAGGAACTGAGGAAGATGATTCTCAAGACAACTAACATAGGACTTCATTTGTCTTAACTTCACCCCTTTAGTACCACACCCATTTCAAAGACCGTTTACTACTCAGTTAACTGATAAATATTTGTGAAGGAGGTTTTGGCTTGAGAATCAAAAGTGGGCAATTTGTGGTGTGTGTGTGTGTGTGGGGGGGGGGGGGGGGGGGGGGGGGGGGGAATCATGACTGAATCTTGTGTCTGTGATCTGGAGAAAAAACCCACCAAACTCTCTTATCTTCAGACAGAATAAAGAAAATTGCACTATTATTTTCTTCCTTTTATATTTCTTTTCTATTTTTCTTCTATCCTCTTCCTATCCCCCTTTACCACTCCCAGCACATTTAGTAGACGAGCCCTAATCCTCTTTAGGGATACAAAAGACAATAGGAATAAGTCTAGGATTCCATTTCTGGTGGCGGATCAGATGGTGCTAGGAATTGGAGTGGCAACCTAGAGAATTCCTGCTTAGGAGAGCCTATGCAAAGAAGATCTCATGATCTCTACACTTTTATATAATTATAACACTACCAGCTTTTCCTGTCATGGGGCACTTCTGGGCTCACAGATGTATGCATGACAGATAGCAAATGGTGTTGTGAGGTATTAATGAGGTTAAGTCATGGTCCACAAACCTAAAATATTTGGGTCTTCAGTCTAAAAATAGTCTTAGAGTTTTGACCAGTTCAGTGCAAAAGGTTATGCCTGGTCATGCCATTCATCAACAATATTCTGAGAGATTGTGAGGAAAAAAAACATCCAGACCCCATTGTGTATGTGGTTTTGTCAATTCTGGCATCTATTCCCACCCGAACACAATGGCCTACTCTTATGAAAAGCGGACCAGGATTTAACTGTGCGCGCATGATGTTCTTCGTGCCTTGGCACACGGGGCCTCGGTTTATAGTCTCATCCGAAGAAGAGTGTGTATACATGCGTGTTTTGCGTGTGTGTATGGTGTGTGCGTACATGTGTGTGTTGCGTGTGTTTGGTGGGTGTATGTGTGTGCAAATGCACGTGCACCGCGAGATTGACTCTTGTGTCAAGAACATCAACTATGAGCAGACGATACACTTTTATGTTTTATATTACAAGTTATACTAAGACGTTATCGTGACTTGCTGAAATGATGTTTAACATTATGTCTTGCAAACAAACTCCAGAGACAAGTCGATTTTTACCGTTTCTTCCCGAGATTTTGAATGCACTTCTACCACAAAACCGAGAGAAAATCATGAGATCTTTCTTTGCATAGGCTCTCCCTGGTTTCCTTTTCCTACGCCATATTTGCCGCTGTCTGATAAATAAAAACCCAAATCTTTCCAACTTTAATCACTAGTCCCAAATTGTCATGTAATTGACCATAAAATGTTGTCAAAAGATTTCTTTGGATTAAATTGTCAGTAGATTAAATTTTTTGCTTAGACGTGGCATTTGTGTAGGCTGCAAAGAGCCTAAAAAAATTGTTTAAAAAAAAGTAATGTTTTCTTGTTTGGTTCAGTTTGTGTATGTAGATGGAACGTGCCACGAGGTTCTGTCGAAGTGAAAATTAGCCTAGGGGTTTGTGAAAGGTTCTTTCCCCATGTGGTGTAAACATTATATAGGAGGAAAATGGGGATCCACGGTCTTACGTCCTTCATTGACAACAATCCTCATCTACTGAAAGATCGTCAGCTTCACAACTGTCGAGTTGTAATAGATGGGAATAACTTCTATCATTTTCTGTACTTCTATTGCAACGTCAGGTTTCAGTTTGGAGGAGATTTTGACATATTTCAACGCAAGATTCATATGATTTTCTCATTGTTCAAGTCATGCAACATTGAGGTGTTTGTGGTGTTTGATGGAGCTTACACGATCGATGGAAAGAAGCATAAAACTACACTCAGTCGGGCAAAGGATCGCGTGTATGCTTCGCAAAGGATCATGAATGGACGTAGGGGGGTGTTGATTCCCTGTCTTGCAAAGCATACATTTAAACAGGCACTGGACAAGTTAGGTATTCCACATGTCACCTGTGACTTTGAGGCTGATAACCAGTTGGTGACGCTGGCTAACCAGTGGAACTGCCCCGTGATTAGTAATGACAGTGACTTTTACATCTTTGATTTGTCTGGAGGATTCATTCCTCTTGATTACATTGATTTCCGTCTTCATAAGATGACCCAGGAATCCTCCACAGATGGTGCAGTGGGTACCTTTTTACTGGTACAATTTTATCACGTTGATGAGTTCATCAAGTGCTTCAAATCCTTGAACAGATCTGTGCTGCCATTGTTTGCCACCATGTTAGGCAATGACTATGTCAATGCTGCTGCCTTTGAAGCCTTTTACCAGAAAACCCCAAAGGTTGCCAGCAGACGCTACACAGCTTCCCAGAAGCACCACAAGATCGTCTCAGTGTTGTACTGGTTGGAGGAACATCAACACGAAGGTGAGCTGGTTTCGCAGGTTCTCTCCTTCATTCACCCAGAGCGCCGACAGCATGTGCAGAAACTGTTGAGCAGTTCAATCAGCGGGTACCTGGACACACAAGCCTTTGAGTCATTTGACCTGAAGGCTTTTCTGGAGGGGAAGCAGACTGCTGCAAGCCAGAACACTGACCAGGTGATCAGTTCTACGGGAAAGTGTTTGGCCCCTTGGTTCGTGACCGCCTGTCGCAGTGGAAAGATGCCAGTTTTCTTGCTGAACGCAGTGTTGCTTCATCGTGTGGTCCTTCCAACACAGGTAGTACCATTTTTATAGTCTGTTTTATTTGTCAGTTTTTTTGAGGTTTTTGTTTTGGTTACCTTTTTTGAGTTAATTACTAGTTTAGAAAGTTAATTCTTTGGCAGACGCTAAAGGCAACTAAGTGGTTTTTAACCTTTGCTGTGAGTATGCTCACACCCAGCCCCCTATTATATGATATGATATAATCATTGTGCTTTGTGCTCAAGAAATGTTGATGCTGCTTTTCAAAATTGTATAACTTTGTCTATAAAGTTCTATAAGCAACAGTCTAACACATCCACCAAAAATTGAAAAATGGGGGGGTGGGGGGGGGGGTTCCTTTTTTTTTTTTTTTTTTTGGCTGCCTCATCTTCTTGACTTCTGTGACATTCCTGTCCTGCTGTTCCCATGCTGCTCACCCCAAACTCCCCACCACAGCTATTCCCAGATATGCCATGTTGCATCCTCAGGGTCGAAGTCCACAGGGAGCCCACTGATGTCAGGCCATTGTAGGGCCACCCACCTGCCAGAGGGGCCCTGCACTGCTGCTGGGTTACTTATGTGGTGTTCAGTGGTGCCTGTTCTGAGCTAACATACACAGGACATCACCTGCTAACCCCCTACTAACAACAGTATTACTATTAGCTTAGTCGCAGAACCATGTGGAGTAAGTTGCCCTCTCAAGGTGGCTGCCACAACAACATCCCTCCAATGGCAATGACCGTCCCCCGTGAACCTCTGACCCTAAAGCCAAAGGCTTTGACACAAACTCATGAATATTTTTATCTTGACTGCTCATAAAGAATTATTCAGAATGTTATTATCCCTGTGTGTGAGTGTGTGTGTGTGTGTGCACATGCATGTGCATGCGAATGTGAAAATTGTATCTATAATACATTAATAGGCCTGTATGTGTTGTTTGTAAAGGTAAAGGAGTCCCATAACCTATAGGGGAGCGAGGCGTCAGAGATCTCACTTCTCTAGGGCCAGCATATTGAGGGCGGCGCCCATCTCCTCTCCCTCGCTGCTTTACCTTCCCTGACCCTAAAGAGGGCAGGTACCCATTTACAACTGGGTGAACTGGGGGAACTGTACTGAAGCCAAGGCGCGCAAACGGTCACCCACCCAACTGGTAACCACACTCGACGCTGCTTAACGTGGCTGGGGGAAAGTGAGTGCTCCGACCACTGAGCTATCCCGTCCCCCGTTGTTTGTACAGAGGATGAAATGCATTGATCTTGTATGGTGTTGTAAGCTCTGTGATGACATGCTTGCTGTTTATTCTTTTTATCCTTTGATGTTTAATCCTTTGCTGGTAACCTATGTGATTGTCTCTGTTTTGAGATAATGACATATTTTTTTAATTTGAATGCACTCATATCACACACACACATACACTGTCACACACGCATGTATACACTGTCACATACACACACACACACACACCACACACACACACACACACACACACACACACACACACACACACACACTGTAAACATGTAGACACACACAAAATTGTAACATGACACACACTTTTATACTTGTAAACATTTCTCCTTCAGAAGTATGATACTTTGCAGGTGGAGAGCCGATCCCTTCCAGCCTCCTTCACCACCTCCATACCTATCCGGGAGGTGACCTACGGACTGCTCCTGGGGGGTCAGGACTCTCCTCCTGCATCGTCCACCATCCAGCGTCCAGACTCACCCAAGCAGACCCCATCAGAACCATCTCCAGCAAAGATCAAGCGTGAGGATGACAAGGACCTCCAGAAGAAGCAGGCGGAAAGGACAGAGGAGAACTCAGAATTTGAAAGGGGCACCGAGGTTCCTGGAAGTGTTTCAGGTGATAGGAGGATGAAGACTCCTGAGCCCGGAACGTCTCCCTCTGTGGTGGTGGTGGGGGCGGATAACTCCGTCGCTGAAAAATCACAGTCGGGCGCGGTGGACTCTTCAGCAGGGAAGGAGACGAAGGAAGGGGTCGTGGAATACACGCGGCATAACCTGGAACTGTGGCGTGTCACGGTGCCTCTGCGCGTGACTCTTCCAACATCGGGAAATCTCCCGCCACTGGAGGACGTGCCTGCCTTGGGGAAGAACGAAAGGCTGGCCATTTTGAGGGAGACGTTGGGAGTATCGGCGCCGTTCGTCAGCAGGTTTGATGCGAGTCTGCAGTTGTACATGATGTGTTTAGCGTTCTGGGCGAAAAACGCCGTGCCTGCTGTCTCGCCTCACCTGCTGAAAGGAATCGTGCTGTCTGCTGTGCTGTTGCACATACACAAGGACATCGCTGAGAGGGAAAAGCAGGTCCTTGCAGAGAGCGCTGAAGAGAGACAGGCTTCCCCTCAGGGAATGCAACATCCTCATCTCCTCTGTCCCAAGCTTCAGATAAACCCTACGACCACGCAAAGAGTTCTGACCCATATCAAACCATGCAGGAAAATAAGTCTGCAGAAGATGTCACCCTGAGTATAACGGGCACATGCTGCTCAAGAAACAGCAAAGTGCAGGGAAAAGTGCGAGAGAACCTGAAGAAGTACTACCACAACCCTACCCAGATCAGCAGCAAGAACCCGCCAGTGCCAGAGCTATTCCACGGCATTGCCCAGTTCCTTGCTTGCCTTCTGGACGCCGTCCACCTCAACAGTTTGCTGCGCTGTCCACTCTCGGTCCCCCAGCCTGCGGATTTCTTCAACGGAAGCTTCGTGTACACCATGGCCCATGAACTGCAACAGCGCAGCAACCCGACTCGTTCCTGTCAGAGATGCTGGTCCGAGGTTCTCCGCTGTTGGAGCTGTTTGACGCTCTGTGTGATGAAGTCGTGCGGGAGACGGGCGAGGTGTTTGTGGAGAAGCAGCCCCAGGGGAAGAAGCGCTGCAAGGGTGCGAAGAAGAAAAAGAAACAGCAGGCTGCAGGGTGTGGGAAGGAAGGAGGAATGGACAGAGGGGGCTGTGAGGACACGGAGAAGACAGGAGAGGCGGGAGAAGTTTTCCATGACCTCAATAACCGCTTTGGAGCACTGCTGATGGATGACAGTTCCTGATCAATTGTTGCGTTTTTGGTGCTTTTTTAATTTATTTATTTTTGCACCACTTTAAGCAGATGTTATCTGCGTGAAATTCGGGCTGCTCTGTCCGGAGGACAGTGCAATCACAAGCGCGGCACAGCCCCTTTTGTATTTATTTTTTTTGTTTTTTGGTCGCAACTGTATTTCGTTCCCATCAGAGCTGTTTTTCTAAGAATTTTGCCAGGCAACTTCTTGTTGCGTGGGTTTTTTGTGCGCTGCATAATTTTCTGGTAACACTCGGACGTCGGTATCTCTCATCCGAAAGACTAGGCCGCACATCATGGTTCTAATGATGGGAAAAGTTTTCGGGCCAGACGGTATTGAACCGTGTTTCGCTTTCTGACAGGCGTTACTCTGGACCACGCGATCACGATTTGGTGGTGTGTTTGTGGTTAGAATACTTCCAATTGTTCCACGCTCTAAGAGACAGTGTTGTGGAATCAGAGAGTTTGTAACTATGTTACATACTAGTGCAATCAGAGGATTTGTGACATGCAAGCCCATGTTTTGGACTGAATTAGAGTGGTTATCTACAAACTGTTTTAGAGTTTGATTTCAGTTATGTTGCTAAGCTGGCTTTAGCTTTCACTAATATCTAATGGGGTGTTGTGTGTGCTTGATGTCGCTGTAGGTGTGGCTGTTTGTATAGAGTATAATATTATGTGTGGCTATGTGTGTTTCATATTACATATGCATATAATATTTATATGTATGGCTATTTGTGTAGCTTTGTGTATGGCTATGTGTACACATGTGTATGTGTGGGGTTATCGGTGTGGTTATTTGTGTGGCTGTGTGTATTCATTCCCTTGATATCCTCCCTATTTCTCACCACTTCTCTGAATTTTCTTGTTTCCGAAAGCTGCTGTGATAATAAAGGTATAGGTGTACATGTATAATGTATAGTTTTTATCATACCCGGACTATAGTATAAAACATACATGACAGGTGCTATCTGTAGCTGAGTGGGTATAAGAGTTTTTGATTTGCATTTTATGGATCCCTTTAAGTCATGGGTTCGAATCTTGGCTGAAGCATCTGGAGAAATCAGGGTGGCATTGTCATGATCTTCCAGGTCACCAGACAGCACAGACCTGCCATTGCCTTAATTCCAAGTATATTTAATACATGTATGCAGAGGAACAAATGTAATGCATGTCATTGTTATAAATAGATCCCATGATTCATGTCCATGGTTTGGGTTTTTTTTGGTAAAGGGAAGTACAGACAGTCAGCATGACCCGTAGTAGGAGAGGGATGGCACCTCCCGGTTAACTTCGCAGAGAACGGGAAAAAATCAGTGAAGAACCCTTCGAGTAGAAAACAAAGTTTTGAAAAATTATATTCATTTCAAATATGACATCCTTGTAATGCTTTTTAATCAAGATACACCGTTTGCTATGAGTTTAGGATTTGTTTTTATCCCAACGTCTTCAATGACAATAAATACAATTTCATTTGTGCAAGATGTCTTTTCTCTTTTTAACAACTGGAACCCTAATGTTGTGTTTAGGATTTTTATGGTGGTGGTGTTCCCCTTGACTGGTATGTCCGTTGAGAAGGAGATAGAAGAGGCACATAATCAAATGTTTCATTTGAAAAGGTCATTATCAAGAAGTTCATCGGTCAGATATTACTTTCGAAGAAGTTGCCTGGATAAGACTTAAACAAAGGTTTCCTATTTCCCAGGTCCTGAATGCGTTTTATGTCTACTGAGAAGTAATCTTGCCGCATTGTCGTTCTGTCCTGTGGTTTTTTTTTGTTTAACAATGAGAACTATCAGTTGTTGTTTGAAGGGTATGTGGTGCTATGGGTTTGGTTCGTAATTCAATTCTTGCTTTTTGCTAATTCAGATTGCTTGTTGGCAAGTTATTTGTTGTTGATGTAGTTTTTTAACTATATATCCATAACCCTGCCCATATTTCATCCACCTGTCAGTCATTTTTGTTGTTGTTCTTTTGTTTGGTTTGGTTATTTTTTGTTTGGGGTGGGGGTTGTTGGAGGTGGGTGGTTATTGTTTTTTGAAAAATGAGTGTGTTTGTTTTTAATGCTTGTTTTGTTTTGATCTAACTATCCATTTATGGTTTACAATAAACATGCACAGTAGGTTCTTCACATAATTTTTTCAAATATCGATGCAACTAATAACCAACGCCCACATGGAAGCATGTCAACATCTGCGCACAACAAATTGTTCCTTCGAAGACAGCCAACAGTTCACTCGGTGTCAAACAGATGACACAGATTGAATAAGCTAAATTCCTAGGCAACTGATAAAAATAGTAAATTCACATTTGACGATTAAGATAGGTAAGGTAGGATTGCTCCTGAACTATAGGTCGTAGGGAGACAAATCATTGTCCTAGTTACTTGTTAATAGGCCAGCATTATGGGGTGGCTCGATTCCTTCCCTGCGCTTATTGCACATGACCATAAAAAGTACATCCTATCTATTTGATGTGTGATGTGGGAAAATGAAAGCTAAGTTATAATCAATTTGGTGCTACAATATAGTTGTGTAACATCGGCGAGTTAAACTTCTATTGTTGTGTGTGTGAGTGCTCTCCAGTGTTTTTTCTCAATCCACCGAAAGATACTGCGCACACAAGTCGTCGGTGTGCTGCACACGCGCATAACAGCAAGTGTTCTTCATTCCCCCACATGCAAAAATCACAGTACTATAAACCACCAAACTCCACCCACCACCACCACACACGAGTTGGAGTTATGGCTAAATTCCTAAGCAATGCAGTAATAATGTTATATAAAATCAGCTGAATTTGAAGTATGTGTGGATGTCGTATGAATTGCTCCTGGAACATATAGTAGATAGAGGGAGACAAATCATTGTTCCTTATGTTGTGTAAATACTGATTTATGTCCCCTTGATTAATGCCAGTGCTTTGATTGCACATGAGCATAAAAATGTACATCCTATTTATTTTGATATTTGTAGTTATTTGTAAATAAATCTGAAATGGGTATTTTATAATCAATTTGAAGTGTGATATGAAGTTAATAGGTTGTTGCTATTTTAGTGTGTGAGTCTCAATATCTTTACATATTTGTGTGTTCTTCAGTTTAATGTCCTTCCACCGAAAAGTGATACCAGACAGGTGTGTGTGTGTGTGTGCGTGCACGCATGCTTTTGGGGGTTTAATTTGGGGTTCTTTTTTTCCCAAAAGAAACGCATGGATCTGTGTAAAATGGTTTTATACTTCCTTTTTTTTTCTTTTCTTTTTATCCCTTGACTTCCTGTGGGCACGTGTGTGTGTGCGCGCGCACGCACATGTACACAGGTGCATGCGTATGCAAACGTGTGCACAATGCAAATGTGCGTGCATTCATGCGCGAGCGTGTGTGTGCGCACGCATTCGTGTATGCATGTGTATGTATCTGCCTCTCTCTGTCTTTTTTTTTTATGCACACACATGTGTGTGTGCATGCATGTAGCCTACTATATGATCCCGAATGTGCAGATATGCGTTTGTGCATGTGTTTTCCACTTTTTTTCTTTTTTTTGGGGGGGGGGGGGGGGATTGTCAGGACATGACAACTTGCCAAAAATATATATATATATCCCTGAAGTCTGAAAGTGGCTACCTTCACAGAGGAACAAAAACGGTTGCATGTGCAAAAACTGGTTTCAAGAATTTCAGTGGTGCCCCAACGGAATTGATGGAGGTGGATGTGACCCCCCCCCTCCACCCGGTGGGGACGCCGGGGTCCCTTTCAGTATAAATAGCATCCCCACCAGATCATGACAGCCTGGTGGTTACAGTGATGTTTTCGTGATCTGTTGACCCGGGTTCGATTCCCGTTCAAGAGGATTTTTCCTCTGGAGTTAACATCAGTGCAGACTCCACTCTCCCCAAAAGTCCTTCGGATGAGACTATAAACCGAGGTCCCATGTGCGAACGCACGCAGAACATCCTGCGCATGTTAAAACCTGTTTCGCTTTTCGGAAGAGTAGGCCATTGTGTGCCGGTGGAAATGGATGACAAAATTGACAAAACTGCATACACACGGGGACTGGATGAAAAAAAGCATGAGTCCTTATTCCATTGTCCTCGAAATAAAAGAAGAAATAAAAATAAATAAATAAATAAAAATTCCTTCTGGAAATTCTGTGCTAGAAATTTCTTCTTTTATAGTTTCACTCTGAACGGAAAATGAACAAACTCCAGGCTTCTATTTTGTGAACATTGGTACATGTATAACAAATGGCCTGTCAGCAGACCCTGAAAAAAAAAAAGCCTGGACATAATTACAGGGGGAGAGAGGACAGAGAGTGTGTGAACCAGCCCTGAATATCAAATCGGATTGTCCTGCTCCGAACATGAGTCATGTCAAGTCAAAAACACTTCAATCATCCCATGAAGGGCAATTACAATACTGTCAGGCACACACACACACACGTGCATACACACAGTGTGTAGGAATACAGTACAATGTTTTAGGACCATCGACTACAAAGACATATAGGCTAGACGTATCATATAAATATTCGAGGCCACAGTCGGTAAACCATTCCTGAATATTGAATATAATTATGTGTTTCTCTCTGTTTGTCTGTCTCTCTCTGTCTGTCCATATATATATATGTATGTTATGTGTGTGTATCTCTCTGGGAAGGAAGGTGGCAGGATGGTTAAGACGTTTGCCTGCCAACAAGTTAACCGTGAGGTTCTGGGTTTGATTCCCAGCCTCGCCCTTTCTTCCCAGTTTGACAAAAAAATCGAACTGAATGTCAAAGTCTTTTGGATGAGACTATAAACCGAGGCCCCATGTGCGAACGCATGCAGAACATCTTGCACACACGTTAAATCATGTTCCACTTTTCGAAAGAGTAGGCCATTGTGTGCTGGTGGGAACAGATGACAAAATTTACAAAACTACATACACACGGGGACTAGATGTAAAAAAGCACATGAGTGCTTATTCCATTATCCTCGGGGAAAAAAAATTCATCTCATCTCATCTCTCTCCCCCTCCCCACTCTCTGTGTGGAGTAATCTTCTTCCTTGTCGACTGCTCAGACAGCAGCTATTGTTGTCTGCCGTGCAGTAATCTTATTTTGAGAGAGTGGAATTGGTTTGTGTTCTGTGTTGGATTTTTGTTTGTTTGTTTGGTTGGTTGGGGTCTTTTGGGGGGGGGTGGGGGGAGTAGTGTATGGACTAGATGGGAGACATAAAGTGCTCCCCCTCCCCAGTCTTTTTTCCTCTTTGCTGTATAGTTCTTCATGCTTTAAACATTATCCAATCTTCCCCCACCAACCACACAGATATCAGGGTGACACTGAATCTTGCAGACAGGCACACTCATAAAAGCCACAAAAACAAGCATCTTGCTTCATCAAGCTGGTTTAATGAGCATATACATATTTTTTTGTTCACACATGATAAATTATATTATTAATAACTCTATACTGAAAACCTCTCACCACCTCAGTGTTGCGATAGTTGGTTTGGTTATGTACAAGTCTCAATAACAGAAAATAAAAAAGCACATCTGCAACTTCAAACTATACAATGAGAGTCAAAAGCAAAGGCAGCAATTCCAGTCACTGCATGAAAGCATGAAATGGATACTGGGGGCAAAGCAAAGCAAAGCAAGAGATCATCTGTAACTCCCAACACTTGTTAATTTACGACATGTCATCATCACAAACTGTCAAACGGATTTTTTGATTAATTAATGTATTAGCAAACATATTATGCATGATCTAGCACCCAGACTTGACCAGGGTATGACAACCCCCCAAAAAAAAACAAAAAAAGCTGCTAAAAATTTTTTTGTTTCGATGCTAAGTCAATCTACACACAGACAAGTAGAAAAATAGAAATTGACAAAGAACAGGTAGATAGATAAAGAGTGGAAAAGACAGATCAATAAAAAAAAAGAAAGAAACAAAAACCTAATATCTTGCATAAACAAATTTACTGCCGTGCAAAAAGAGATGCTTTATGAAAGAATCTACCGACGAGACTAGATTTTGGGCAATCCTATTGACAATTTCTATTTCAGATCATAACTTACAGAAAACCTGTCTGTCACCCCGGAAAGAATTCACATTTGGCTGGCGGAATCTTTGGTTTACTGAACGAAGCATGACATCTACAAGTGTCAACTTCACTGTCAAAGTTATTGACAGTCATGCGATAGCAAAACGTCCCCACTTCACTATACTAGACACAGATTGTCATTTGCTATTTTTTCACCAACAATCTTCCAGCATTTGTCAGTGCATCAAATACACCTGGACTGTCTATCTTTCAGTCGGTACATCAGACCTGGATTTTTTTGCCGAAGTTCTCAGATGCAAACCCCCCCCCCCTAAAAAACCCACCAAAAAACCCAAATAAAAAGGGATTTTAAATAATACTGTTGCCTTGCATTAAAAAAAAATCCCCATCATATCTGACTTGTCTGTATAGACAAGCATAAGGATCTGAATGAGATCACAGAAGACCATTGCATGACAGTGAACAACTTATTCTAGAATGATCATTTTTTTTAAATCATACAAAATATACATGAAACAATCCATTATCTCCTGGAAACGAGGTGAAGACAGTTTTGTACACGACCCAGGGCCATTCTTACCTGCATATTTACAGACAAAAAGCGAATGAAACCAATACTGTGATAACTAACCCACTTCCATTCAGATTCATCAGATGGGAAGGGTCATCTAGAAGGGGAAAAAAAAATGATCGCTATTTCCTACTGTTAGATATCGTGGACTGATCCTAAGCAGTGCACGCTTCAGGGATAAACTCTTGCTGAAGAAGTAGACTTCAGCTGCAGAGTTTCTTTTTTTACTTGCATACAGTGGAATCCAACCTCAAACTGCCAAATGCTTTGTCCTCTTTCCTCATTTCTCCCACATATTCTGAACACCAGGATTTCTGCAAGCACAGCTGTAGCTTTGCTTTAGAACAGACCAGCTGGGGTTTTTTTCATTTTAATTTTTTAAAGGAGTAAACTTGTTCATAAAATAACATGTAACACCAAAGACTGGCACTAGTGCTGCAGTTCACTGGCAGACATTATGGTTGTCATTTCACCAGGTTTGTTAGCAGACGTTCGCCTCCATTTTGTTTCAGCCCAAACTGACATATACTGCCAGTCAAACAGCTGATCAATATTAGAAGAGATTTTTTTCTTCCTTGCCTCCATGTTCTGACATCGTTTCTATACGGCCATCCAAACCGCCTATCCACACAGATTTTTAAAATTCTTTTTATATGATAGCATGAGAAATGTTAAAATTTTTTACTTCAGATTCAGCTGCTAGGATGTCATTCTTTGGGGGGGATCACAACTGAAATGTTAACCTTGATGTGAATGGTTGAGGCCAGGCCAATGAAGCATTCTGCTATAAGCTTGTTGTTTTAGGAAAAGCATGATCAAAGTTGGATTCCACTGCCAGTTCACATCCTCCACCTTTTAGCTGAAGATGGCAGGAAACAGAAACTCTGGAATGCATGTTGAGTCTTACGATCGAATGCATGTTGAGTCTTACGATCGAATGCATGTTGAGCCTGTAGATGTTGTTCTCTTAACTCTGCAGAAGAAAAAAAAAGCCTACTGATCAAAAGACAAACAAACAAACAAACAAACAAACCGACCACCCAGCCAGCAGCATCCTTAAGGTCAGCCCCTACAATGAAACCCTTCAGAGACAACTGTCTCATTCCCTGGCAAGAGGACAGGGCCACATTCCCAGAGTACCTTTGCTCAAACTGGATCACCGGCAACAAGTGCAGGCTTTCCCAAACCCCATCCTGTCATAGCTCACAGGGACAACACAAGCGCCATAAAACAAATATCACAGCTTCTGAAGTAACAAACCTCGCACTCCAACACACAGGGAAGGAAACAGGCAGAGCTGAGCAAGTACAGTCAGAGCTAAACAACATTCAGTACACATGAACATTAATTAATTAGTGAAGTCCATCCAACGTCATCTGAATGACCTAGCTTTCTAACTTGATGACGTGAACCATGTTTGAAATAATTGTGCGTTACCAACATAGGGTGTGGACAATGTTGCTGTCCCGGTTAAAAATCATACCCCTAAAAAGAAACAGCAACCCTTGCACATTCAGATAAAGAATGATGCTTGGTTACTGCCCACGCATGAAGATGAAATTGGCCCATTCCAAATGCCCAATAATCATCACTCAACTTGAAACAAAGGAGCCAGAAACAATGAATGATGATGGAAATCACTCGCTTTAGTAATGCTTTGAAACTATCCACACTTTGTCAGGTAACATCACACTCAAGCAAAAAAAACAAAAACCCAAAAATATCTCCAAGGCCTACACTCTCCTACCCTGTATGTACGTTTCACAAGGTCTGTTGTGCTTATGATATATACCCTGTATACTGAAACAAGCAAAAAAACCAACCTCCCAGAACACCACCAACCCATCACAGCAAACTGAAAACAATCAAAATAGTAGATATCTATGTACAACATAGCTGCTGCATCAGGGTTCTCTGAAGCCGTCAGCACTCATGACATGACAGATGCACACATTCTCTCAACACCTGGTCTGGTTACTGGAAACTACCCACACAACTGCAGTTAATACACCGACACAGCCTCCTTTCGCTAAAACCAATTTTGTTCGGAGCCACTTCTCTACAGATCGTAGTAAATTCCTACCCAGGCCACCACTGCTAGACAACGTAACATGAATGAAGATGGAAGATCAACCTGTGGCACCCATGAAAAAAACCAACAAAAAACCAAGCCAAGCATTCTGATGACAAGACTGGAATATCTCTTTTAAAGAATGCTGTTTGCTGTCATCATTATGATGACATACAAAACAGGCAACCATCTACGTAATGAAGTTTCTAAGAAAACAGCTGTGTGAACAAGATGAGAACATGAACTCCATGGTTGCCGAAGTGTCCAAGATCGCTGACAATCCATCAAACAATCTGCCTATTTCCCATCTCCCTGCTAGCAATAACTAAGATTATGGTTCTTTTTATCTAACATTTCAAACATGCAAGGCTCCTTGCAAGCAGTAGTGGGGAGTTTCCTATAACCAGATGCAGACAAGAAACACAAAACTTATCCTCATACAGTATTTCCGGCCTATAAGGCACTAAGGTGCTACAAATAAGGCACATTGCCCCCGAGTGTCAACGGAACATGTCATTGCAAACATACACCCTGCAGGCATCTGATGACAGATAGTGAACAGGACCAACACAGAAGTATAGACTTTGCTATACGTGTACATATGATCCTGCTTCTTGTTGGCATATAGCAGCCGCCTTCATTTCAGTGCAGCTTTTCTTTTTTTGCCACACATAGAAACTATTCTGTCTGAAGACCTATCACCCAGCATACTTCTGGTGCGAGATGGAAGTGGAGTGAAAGTAGACGGGCCTTCCTGTGCTAAAACCCCACAGAAAGCCAAAGCCAGATGCAGGTCAGGCTACTTCAGCAACTGCAAGATTATAATGCTTTCCTTTCTTTCGAGTCTTTTTTTTTCCCGTTTGGTTTTCTGTTCTTTTTTGTGAAAAAAACACAGTGCCTTATAGGTCGGAAAACACAGCACTTTTATAGATACCAGCCTCTCCCCTCTTCCACCCACCATTTCTATCTCCCAAGTCCCTGTTCCTACAGATACGACGATTTGTTCATTACACTCTCCATCACCACTCTGAACGAGGAAATTGGGGGGGAGGAAAAATACACATGGTATCCAGTTCTCTGACAAAAATACATGTTCACTGATGATGAAACACTTTAAAAAAAGGCAATATAACTATACTCTATTCATCTAGATAAATGCTCTTTGATCCTTACTGACCATTAAACACTTCCCGACATTGATTTCAGTTCGTGGCGCAGTGGTCTTCATTCAAAGCACAACTCACGATTTATAAAAAAAAAAAAAATCACAGATAATCTATTGCTTAATTTCGTTTTTTTCCCCTTCTAAATGCTGCCACTCGTAAATCATCTCGATTTTTAAATGAGCAACAAAAACATCAATAATATACAGAACACCACACGCATCAGGTATAACTATCTATATGTGTGTGTGTGCGTGCGCGCGCATTTATAGTTGTCAATATATGTGTATCGGGAAGTCTGTGAGTGAATGCATGCATGCACACACTTTAATGATAAGTAGTTTGGACACATTCTGAATGCGTGTCACATGTCTGGATGATATGACGACTAATGCCAGTAGGCACCGCTGATCCTGTATCGCAAGGTCACACACAGACCTACGACTATCAATAAAATCAAAGCTAGACGTAACAAAGCAATACTTACAGCCAGTTTACCACTGGACAACAGTTTCTACATGTTTAGCTGAAGACCAGAATTTGCAGTCACAAGAAAACAGCGGCTACACACTCAGCCCCTCAGCACATTTTGTCAGCAGCATCCCGCCAGGCCTCAAGAATTCCATAGGAATCTAAACTAACTATTGCCTACGTAATTTTCCTAGCTGCTCCCACCACATGTAATTTTTTGGGGTGTTTTCTTTTTCTCAATATTACTTCAACGTAATCTAATATCTAAGCAAATATTTGTATTGAACCAACACCAAAATGTTTGATGCCCATGTCCTATCTACACAGCGCTAAATGCAATTTTTCTCTGCACGCTGAGCACCTATGATGACTTCCAGGTGAAGGAGCCAGTGGGAAGGAACACCATCAGTGTCGACCGTACAATAAATATGAAAACTGCTGGTGATAGCTGAAGACAACTGTTCAGTTGACTGACTATTGCTGGAGTATGCACCTCAAGTGGAATCCACCCACACAAACCTACTGATTTCTGTCCATTCTCCCTGTACCGCTCTGAACACAAACACAACCCCCCATGCAGCCAACACCCACAGATAGGTCACTTGTCATGTCACAAGCATAACTTTAACTTTCGATCACAGAAAACGACTTTAGTCAAAATATACACCTTTACGTAATCCCATATTACATTTCACAGCCAAATGATACAATGTCAAGTGCAGGGTACACATTTCAGAAACACAGGATTTATTATAAAGATCTATACCAGAGGAAAAAGATGGGTTGCTGTACAGATCACATAATATAACAAATTCACTTCAAATCATATTGCAATAAAAAGGAAGTTTTTCTCACCCATTATCCATAATAAAATGTGTCATCCCTTTACTTTTTTTATTTTTTTAAAGCCATTTCTCTCATATGGTTGTATAGCATAGTCATTTAATATTTGTAATAAAAAGTGCCAATACGAACATGTATTTTTATAGACTGTTTAGTATCAGTTTACAGACCAGTTTACGTGGGATGTTCAGATAACCAAAACAATATTTCCATCTCAGAATATGCATGCTACTTTGGAATCATCACAGGAGGAACAAATGACTTAAAACCAAGAATAAAAAAACCAAACAAACCACAATGACACACACACACACGCAACATTCTTCTTTTTCAAATCAATACTTTTTAAAACCTAATGAAACATTGAAAAGTCATATATCTTTTTGTACACAAGTTTTTGTATTTTATGCAATTTTTCAGCGCCATTTAAGTGTTTCTGATAAGTTTAATAAAAATCACTTTTTCTAACTAATTGATATCACTTAGCAGCAGCAAACATGTTGACTGAAGCCTAACTAATGCAGGGGCCATACCCAAGCTAATTCAGCTTTGAAGGCTTTCAAAGTAGGCCACAACTGAATCAGAAATCATGAACAATTATGTGTACAAGCACGCACGAAAAAATAAATCTATGCAACAAATGATAAACGCTTACTTTATTCAGATCACGGTGTAGACCTATTTTCAGCAAATCGATCTTTTTCCCTGCTATAGACCTTAAGTATTGACACAAACAAACACACTTATCAACAGCATGCCCACATATTTAACCATTGCACACACACACACACACATGCGCGCATACACAAGACTTGCTTTAGGACCAAATGGAAGAAATGTACATCCAAGTTTTCAACACGAGCATACACACAATTGTTTAGGGTGGATTCCACTCCATCAACCAGCGAAGAACACTATTTCTCCTTTATTTCTGCATAGTTCAGATCCAGACCAATGCCCTCCAAGCTGAATGCCCCCACAGCATTACAGAGTAAAGAAGCAAGAGACAGATACTATATTTGCTACTGTTGGAATGAAGCGGTAGGACTTATTCTGGCGGTAGGTAGGCGCTGGGAGCCACTTGCAATGTCATCTGAATGAAGGTTATCAAGGGATCTGCACACACAACAGCCACACAGTGTCAAAATCAGT
Organism: Rapana venosa; assembly: GCA_028751875.1. Classification (NCBI taxonomy): domain Eukaryota; kingdom Metazoa; phylum Mollusca; class Gastropoda; order Neogastropoda; family Muricidae; genus Rapana; species Rapana venosa. Next base: position 10,267,068 of record CM054149.1, read on the forward strand.
CAAAATCAACCAGTCAAAACTTAGTTATCTGCACACACACAACAGCCACACAGTGTCAAAATCAACCAGTCAAAACTTAGTTATCTGCACACACACAACAGCCCTACAGTGTCAAAATCAACCAGTCAAAACTTAGTTATCAGCACACACACAACAGCCCTACAGTGTCAAAATCAGTCAAAATCAACCAGTCAAAACTTAGTTATCTGCACACACACAACAGCCATACAGTATCAAAATCAGTCAAAATCAACCAGTCAAAACTTAGTTATCTGCACACACACAACAGCCATACAGTGTCAAAATCAACCAGTCTAAACTTAGTTTTGGGACAAATGCATTCATTCACCCACATTCTAAATACATTAAAAACTCTCAGAATATGAATCTGCATCATTGAACTCTACCAAAATAATAATATAGCCAGCTAAAGGTTGGAGGTAACTGTGTAGGTCTTTCAGACCAGGCAATAATCCAGGCCCCTTGCACAACAAGAAAGTAACAGAGGGAAGAGAATGGTGTGTCCATGGCAAAAGTCAGTGGAAAACTCCTGCTCTCAAATGCAGAGAAAATTCCATGCAGAAAAATCTGCAATGTAATGCTGCATGATATGAAGGGTGAGGTGCTGTAACACTATGTCCTAATCAATCAATCAATCAATCAGTGATGATGCTTTTAGCCTGGAGGACCAAATAGCCACATAAGGTTGTAACCTCATTTATCACCTTACAAAGAAAAACCTAGATAGTCTTGTTCAAGAAAATCTTACTCAAGAAAACAAATATTCTTGGACTTCCATACACATATATTTATCTTCAACTATTTCTGTTAACATTTTGAATTATCATGCAATTTTTATACACATAAGATCCTATTTAAGCACAAAAAAGTAGACAGAAAATAACATCTTTCCAAGGTTAATTTCTAAAAGCTTTCCCCATGTATAGTCTCTCTCTTACCGTATATCTTTTTTCCCTCTTCTTCTGCCTTTTATCTCCATTTACTCCCTCACACACAAACACAAACCAACAAAAAAGAAAAACCAACTCAACACCACAAAACCCCACCACTGCATGATCCAGCCCTCTTTCACTACATTAGCCACCCGTTCTATGCAAGTCCCAGGTTCCCCACCCCCTCTGGAAACAGACAGATGGACGGACAGACAGTCAGACAGACAGACCGACCCTCGGAGAAAACGCGGTTCTTACTGAGAAATGTTAACTGCAGCCTGTAGGCGATGAAGGGGACGTAGAAGATCATGCCACTGAGCACAAAGAGTGCCGCGTACAGGAACTCGATGCGGGGGTTGTAGACAATGGGAGCCACCACCAGGTAGGCGGAGAAAAACAGCATCAAGATCGGTATCACTGTGGGTACCTGCCCACATAAAAAAGGTATCACTGTGGGTACCTGCCACATAAAACAGGTATCACTGTGGGTACCTGCCACATAACATAGGTATCACTGTGGGTACCTGCCACATAACATAGGTATCACTGTGGGTACCTGCCACGTAACATAGGTATCACTGTGGGTACCTGCCACATAACAGGTATCACTGTGGGTACCTGCCACATACATGAAAAACATAGGTATCACTGTGGGTACCTGCCACACACATGGAAAACATAGGTATCACTGTGGGTACCTGCCACATACATGAAAAACATAGGTATCACTGTGGGTACCTGCCACACACATAAAAAACAAGGTATCACTGTGGGTACCTGCCACATACACAAACCATAGGTATCACTGTGGGTACCTACCACACACAAACCATAGGTATCACTGTGGGTACCTGCCACATACACAAACCATAGGTATCACTGTGGGTACCTACCACACACAAACCATAGGTATCACTGTGGGTACCTGCCACACACACAAACCATAGGTATCACTGTGGGTACCTACCACACACAAACCATAGGTATCACTGTGGGTACCTACCACACACAAACCATAGGTATCACTGTGGGTACCTGCCACACACACAAACCATAGGTATCACTGTGGGTACCTGCCACACACAAAACCACTCTTTTTTTTTACATATACACACGCAGATATCTATGATTACACATTTACACACAAAACATTCTTTTTTCTATGAATGCACATTCATTCACACAACACTCTTTTTCTCATACACACACAGATAGACTATGAATACACATTTTCATTCATCAAGCTCCCATCTTCTGTATTTCCACAAATCAAACATCACTAAAAATCCCTATCTCCAGTCATTCTCATCAGGTTGGATAGCATTATCTTAAAAACTTTTTTCATTCCTCAGCTAGAGTGCCGAGAGTTTACCAATGGTGAGATGTTGTGTATGCGACTGTTTTTGCTCACTATGAAGGTAGCCGCACTGAGACTTCAGAAACGAAAAAATTATTATAAAATCTCACGCCGCTGTTATACATGTTTAATGAAAATGCTTTTTTTATTTTTAAAAAAAAGGAGAGTAAACTGAAATGATTGCTTTTGTTCCCTCAAAGACTGGTGTTGTATTACTACCTACCATCAAGCCTTCAATCATGCATACACACACACACACACACACACAGGGAATGAAGGCACTGGCAGGTCTGCACTTGAAGTTGACCTGGGAAATAATAAAAATCTCAAAGCACCTTTAATTCACCAGAGGCTGTTGAGATTCAAACCAATCACATCACGGACCCATGGGATTGAAAGTCGAACGGTCTCATCCACTCTGCTATAGCATCTATCACAATGTTACTTCAAGTCAGTGCCAATTTATCATCACAGGCACAATCAGAAAAAGTCGCCCAAACGTCCCGCACTGGATGCTCACCCTGTAGGGTCGTGGTTCATTGGGTCGTGTTCGTCGCAGGACCAAGACACAGGCCATGGTGGCGCCATAGAAGAGCCAGGCGGTGAAGCTGAAGAAGTCGATCAGGCTGAAGATGTTGCCAGGGATGATCAGGAGGATGGCCATCAGCGTCTGTTTCAACACATACAGCAGCCCGTTTCTTTCCCTAGTTCAGTCTCAGACAGTTCTGTTTTGGTGATGTATATCTTTATGTGTGTGTGTGTGTGTGTGTGTGTGTGTGTGTGTGTGTGTGTTTTGTGTGTGTATGCACGCGCGCGGGGGGCATGTTTCTGATATGGTTTTCACTCTATCTTACTGATGAAAAAAACCCTCTCCTGATGACTTTCTACAGTTTCCATAAGCTTTAACATAAAAGTAAAACTTAAGGAACTTAAGATTAGACACCAACTAACATCATGCAATATGTTACAAACCCACTTCATTTCATTAACTAATTTACAATTACTATTTGTTTTTGCATTTTTTAAGTTTTCCTTTACAAACAGCCAAGATATGTTTTTAAAAAAATTAAAAGGAAAGAAACAAGCAGGACAAGTTGAGAGAGAGACACACACACAATGAATGAACATTTTTGTAATAGAGAACACAGAAAGGGAGAAAGAGAGAGAGATGGAGACAACGAGAGAGAGAAGAGAGAGAGAGAGAGAGAGAGAGAGAGAGAGAGAGAGAGAGAGAGAAGAGAAAAGAAGAAAGAGAGAACGAAAGGAGAGAGAAGAGAGAGAGAGAGGAGAGAGAGAAAGAGAGAGAGAGTCACAGATTGAAGAAGATGCTACATTTAATATCAGACCGACATCCACAAAAATCACTGCTGATACACACAATAAGGAAAACCCTCACTTCAGAGCTCTATCAGAGCAGCACTTACAGAGAAGATGACACTGGGCAGAGGAGTGTAGTTCTTGATGTGAACATAGGACAGCACCTCTGGCAAGTGACGCTCACGCGCTGCCACATACGCCAATCTGAACAGGACAAAACGTCGTTAGAAAACATCAGCTTTTGTTTTCTCTTAAATTTTTGTTTATTTTTGACAGCTGACTTATAGTATCTTGGATGGTTTACTGTACTTTCTCACCTCTCTCCTCTAAGGATTTTCAGTTTGGAGGCAGAAATTGGTAACTCTACCAAAAAAATCATTTCTGAACATAAAAAGAAAACAAAACTAAACATGGTTGTCAACATTATATATATTTCTTTCAGTGTACTTTTTCTTTTAAAATTAGACATTATTCTCAATACCACTTCTTGATGAACAAAAATAGCTATTAGCATTTCCATAAAACAGTAAAAAGCTTTTTTTTCTTTTAAAAAGCATCTCAAACTTAACTGTTTGTTGTCATTTTTAGCATTCTAGCACTGAAAACACAAGCTACTCAAATGACAATACAGGGGGGGAAAAAAGAGCAAGATTCTCAAACTTTTCTTCCCTCATATACTTGCTTTTAATAACATTTTTTCCTACTTCACAATAAAAAACAACAACACCCAAGTGTGTGTGTGAGTGTGTGTGCGTGTGTGTGTGTTGTCTTCAATTTAACGTCTGTTCACTCTAAGTGATATTAGGGTGTGAGTGTGTGTGTGTGTGTGTGTGCGTGAGCGTGCGGTGCATGTTTTTGTGTTTGTGGTGTGCATGTGTGTGTGGTGCGCATGTGTGTGTGCGTGTGCATGCATGCAGGAGTTAAAGTTCACGCAGCTGTGGTGTTGACTGACCTGCACCCTGAGAAGCAGGAGCCATTGGCGGCGCCAAAGGTGGACAGGGCCACCACTAGGGGGATGATGAAGGAGGCCGACCCCAGCACTTGGCCACCCCACGTCTGTTCACACACCCACCAACACAACTCCATCATACACATGACAGAATTTACAACACCGCATACACACAGGGACCGGATGTAAAAAAAAAGCACATAAGTGCTTATTCCATTATCCTCAATATGAAAGAATAAAATAAAATAAATATATTCTTCTTTTCCCTAACCACCAACGCTCAGAAAGCAACTCTTGTTGTCTGTCATATGAGTGAAAACACCATGCGCTGCTGTTACGCACTTGGCAAGTCAGGCCCAGAGCAAGTTGGGCCCAGAGCATCCAACTTCGGCGTGGGAGAGAATGGTTATCTTTTATGTCTTTTTGGAAACAAAGGCAGGAGAATGGACTAACAAGGCAGAAAAAAGACGAGAAGGAGGTGACAGGAAGAAAAGGGAACAAGGCAGAAACAAAGAGAGGGATAGAAAAGAAGGGAATGCCAAGCATAGAGTTTTCAGAAGGTAGTGATGCTATTTATATAGACAGGCCCCGGCATTCCTCCTGGGGAGTTTGCTGCAATGAGTCTATAGGCTTTGTGTGTATATATACATGGCCATTAAACAGATATGGAGACATTCACATCAAAGTAAGCCTGATTTACAACAGTGCTTTTATGATATTTCTTCACATAATTAAGCTAAAGCAACTTTTGACAAACAGAATTGTGTATGTGCTGTTTTGATTAGTGCGTGTATGTGTGTGTGTGTGTGTGTGTATGTGTTGTGCATGCATGCACAGGTTGTGTGTATTTGTGTGTTTGTACATATGCATGTGCCTGTGTATGTGTACACATACTCATACAAGGTCCACAATCTGTTCTCCTATACATAACACTTCCAAAACATCAAACATCATGTATTCAAGTAAAACACACACATCTCTCTCACACACACACACACATACACACTTTCAAGCCCATCACTCACAGCAGCCACAGCAGGAGACTGAAGCAACGTTTCCTTGGACATGACGGTCAGATAGGAGATGTTGGTCAGCAGGTAACAGACCGTCACAAGAGGGATTCCAATGATGATGGCCCGAGGAAGATTCCTGCATGGAAAGCAAATGACCGTTCAAAGGTGACCATGCTGTCCAGTCAATCACACGGTTTACAGCCCTGCTGACCACAGAGACCCTATCAAGACCAGCAGATTTCATGCCAAAAGAAAATAATAATAGTAATAATAATAATGTATGATGAATAGAGCGGTGATCTAAAAGCAATCATGCAAGACATTAAGGAAGATTTAAGGAGGGGGTGATATAAAAAGCTGAACGTTTTCTGTGAGAGAAGCTGATAACAATAACAAGATGGAGTGCTTTTTCTGTGAAAGATAATAATGGGATCCTCTGAAAAAGGGATGATATAAATTAAAGATTTAATGCTTTGTCAAGCAAAAGGAGAAAATATGAAAGACAAACTGCTTTCGTGTCAATCAGAATGAAATATACAAAGTGCAATTATTTCATGAGAACAATATGCATTTAATTTCAAACTCTGGGAATCACTAAAAATCAGCAGGTTTGTCATATTTTAGTCATGCTGAAAAAAGGCATGGCCCAAAATGTGACCAAACTGACAGCAGTTAACTGTGCAACAGAAAAGAGTACTCTGTATCAGCTGGTGTGATGAAAGATCCACCCCCCCACCCCTGGGAAATTTCAGTTTGTAGGGTTCTTTTCTGTCAAAAACACACTGATAATGTAAGAGATGAAATATCCACAGGTACATAAACCTATTAAGTATGCTTACTGTGACATGTACATTGCACACACGCACAAAACTTGATTTCTGAGATGAAAACACCAGTGCCACAAAAGATACCCAGTAGTGCTCATTAACAAAATTTTAGCCCAGTGTTGAAATATATGTGCCTATGTGTATGTATGATTAGTGTACACACACACAATCATCTGTGTGTGTGTGTGTGTGTGTGTGTGTGTGTGTGTGTGTGTGTGTGTGTGTGTGTGTGTGTGTGTGTGTGTGTGTGTCCAAGACAGATGCAAAGAAGTACAATGAAGCCTTAACTGATTTCTTCAGCCCCTCTGAATGCATGGCTAAGTAATACACAGACTCTGGAAAGCAAAATACAGAAATACTTACACAAAAGGGTTTTGAAGCTCCTCAGTTGCATAGTTCAAATTATTCCTGTAAAAAAAAGAAGCCCACATTTCAGAGCAATACCAGTACAATCATATCGATCTGCTTGAAAGCACAGCTATTTGCTATATCGTGTTAAAGTGGGTACGAGGTTTTGTGCAGTATAGCATGGTTTGTGGAGATGTTCAAACGTACAATATGGCATGGATTTCCTCTTTCAATGTATGCATGTACATACGAAGGAGTTTTGCAAGCACACCTTTCACTTTTTCTTTTTTTAAATTAGTTTTAAAAAAATGTTTGTTAATACTTCATATCATCTTATATTTGGTATTGATTTCTATCAATAAAAACTCCAGCAATCACAAATGATAAATACTGTATATCAGTGAACTGAACACCAAGTGTTTCTGAAGTACACAAAAACCACAGTTCTAGTTGCAGATTTATTCAAGGAAGTCCACAAAGGCAGGAAACAAACAAATCAATCAAACAACGAAAAACCTAAATAATTAAACCAACTACAAAAGCAAAGATGAAAGCAACCATTCTGTATGAACAACAATGGATGCAACATCAACAACAGCAGCAGACTTCATCAGGAAGAAGTAGAAATGAGAAAATGTACACCAAGTATGATCTAAGTGACAGTTTGGTTACAATGAACCTACCAGCCATCATAGGCCCACAGGCCATCGTAAAATGCCAGAGCAATGCTAGACAGGTCATGGGAGGTGTCCTCAAACCCTTCACTCAGGTATTCAAACCCTCCACCTGCACATGTACATGTATTAAAATGTTAACACGATTGCCAAGGAACGTACGTACAACATGGGGCAAGCATTCAGCATGTCATGTTATTGGTGAAGACTATGAATACCAACACTTTATCATCTCAGAAGCACAAAATACCAATATCAATACAATATCATCTCAGAAGCACAGACAATTAATGTGGATCATATAAGCATGTCTAAAAAGAACAATAAACAGGTTAACGTTTATCACATACAATAGCACAAACAGTATTACAATCTCAGAAACCCTTTCATGTAACTTATTAACAAAGAGCATTTAACTTAAACATTGGTGATATCTATCCATATATGGAACAATGCATATAAGTGCACATCACTGGTGCATACACATATTTCTGATATATTTCTCACATGTATAAGATTTATTGCTTCATATACCCAACAGAAACACTCATAAAAGGTAAAGGTAATGGTGTTCCTAAAACTATGAGGGGAGCAAGATGACAACCTCAGCTTCTCCAGGGGCCAGCACATCAAGGGTGGCACCCATCTCTTCATTGCTCCTTTAACTTCACTGACCCTAAAGAGGCAGGTACCCATTTACAGCTGGGTGAACTGGGGGACTATACTGAAGCCAAGCGCACAAACAGTTAACCCATCCACTTAGTACCACGCTCAATGCTGCTTAACTTTACTTTGGGGAAAGCGAGCGCTCTGACTACTGAGCTATCCTGTCCGTGATCATCAAGTAGTGCAAGCAAAATAAACCTTGATCTATCAAATCATGATATAAAATGATTGTAGTTCACTAACCTTGGGCCAGTTTGACTGCTCCTCCAATGACAATGAGACAGATAGCCATCAGCTTGGCGACAGTGAAAACAATCTGCACTTTGTTGGCCAGCTTCACACTGTAGCAGTTCACAAAGGCCACAATACCTGCAACACACACATCTGACATGACAAACTTCGCTCCTCCAAAATGGGCAAAAGATCATTGTCCCTTGTGGGTGTGCCGGGGGCCTGTCAGTATAAATAGCATCCCCCACGCTCTAGAAATTCTGTGCTAGGAATTTCCTCTTTTCTATCCTTCTTCTTGTTTCTGCCTTGTTCCTGTTACCTCCTTCTTGTCTATTTTCTGCCTTCTTGGTACTATTCTCCTGCCTTTTCACCAAAAGACTTCAAAGATAACAATTCTCTCCAACGCCGAAGTCAGATGAGCTGGGCCTGACTTGTCAGGTGCTTAACAGCATCGTATTTTACTCAGAGGACAGACAGCAATAGATATTTATTTATTTATATTTTATACCACTTTAAGTTACGAGATTTCTCTGCCTGAAATTCAGGCTGCTCTCCCTGGGTAGAGCACGTCGCCACAAGAGCAGCGCCACCTTTTTTTTTTTCTTTTTGTCTGCAACTGTATTTGTTTCCCTATCAGAGTGGCTTTTTTTATAAGAATTTTGCCAGGGACAACTCTCTTGTTGCCATGGGTTCTTTTACGTGCACTGAATAATGTTGTGTAAGACATGGGACCTCGGTTTATCGTCTCATCTGAAAGACTAGCACCCAGAGACCATGGATGGGGGAAAAATTTTGGGCCCAAATGGGATTCGAACCACCACACACTTCCGACCCTGACATTTTGCTTTCTAGACAGGCGCGTTAACTCTAGACCACTGATCCACACTGCTGTCTAAGCGCTCAACAAAGAAGAAAAAGACAATAAATCAACTTTTTTGAATGAAGCAAACTTCTTTCATTACAATTAAATCAATTTTACAAGCATATGTTCCAAATGGGTCAATATTATTATGCACACTTGGAACACATCTTCATATTGTTTCATATTAAGGTTCAATGCAACTAAGACGAAAATGGTTCCTGATGGAAAGTATGACAACCACCTTTTTTGTTCACGTGTCCAGTATTTTTACTCTCCATAAAGTGTAAAAACAACGTCAACATCAAAAACCTGGCAATATTACTGGAGTCAAGTGAGGATGCCTACTGCATTCATTTCTTTCTGGTGATCATGATTTGTTTAATCACAACTGAAATTTAAAGGAGCATCATCAGTCAAATGACTCTCACTAAATTTTCTCTTACCCAGAGGCTTTTTGTCTATACTCAGCAACAACACTTTGGCCCTTTCCTCTTCTCTAATCCTGTCTTTCTACTTTATCTGTAACACCATGTAGAGCTGAGATCATGTTGTCTTCCATGCAGTGTTGAAAATATCAAAATTGGCTTCGTCTGAAAGGGAAACATCTGCATGTGTATTGAGTCAGATCATTTAACTGATTGGCAGTCATCCGCCTCTTTTCAGATCCTCCCATGTATGCATATAACCAGACTCTATCCTAATTACTAAAAATATATATATATATATTTACACTGTATTTTAGCAAGCAAACAATGCAAAAGTCAAGAAGATGCTGAGAGGTTGCATGTCCAATCCAATCCAATCTTCTTGTTTATAGCCCCGACAATCACAAGAGGCCATACCAGGGATGTCACCTCGTCAAATTTGAAATCTCAGAATAAAACTGCATGTGTTGCATGTCTGATAAGAGAGAGACTGAAAGGAAGGCTGTGCAAAAGACAGACAAAATGAGGGTAAAAAGGACAGATCAAAGAGATCAATCAAAATACTCAGTCAAGAGATAACAAAAGACAGAAGAGAAACCAAAAACAAACCCACTTACACATGCACAAGATGGCCACCATTTTGACAAGCATGTCAGGCACCTCACAGTCCCCAAAGAAAGGCTCCACAGCGTAGACCCCAAAGCTGAGGGCAATCACGCCAAACAGGGCCGGCTTGAGGATGAAGATGGACACCCAGGCAAACAGAAAAGCCGGCACAGGAGCTAGCTGATCCGGCAGACTGGAACCCGCTTCCAACAGGTATGCATACTCTGCCCCCGACTTGGTAATGATGGTGCCCAGTTCAGCATACACTAACGCCCCTGTGCAAAAAAAAAGACAGAGGCACACAATCACTCACAGTGCTGACAACAGACTGATGTAGAGGGCTTAGTGTAAGGTAAGACTGTACTGGCCTAAACATGAAGAAAAGGTTCACACTGACTTTCTTTTCCCTCCAAGGAATCATGGTCTTTTCCATCCTAGGAATCATGGTAGGTGTTACATATGGGAGGGATGGAGGAAAGGTGGGAATTTGGATAAACACTTTTCAAATAAGATTTTAACTTACAAAAAGCACACTTCTTCAATTCTTCTTCAGGACTTTCTTTTTAAAGAAGCGATTTGACAGAAGTACATGATCCATATTGCTAGTTCAGATTACTTGTCGTTTGATCCAGAGAACTTATGTCAGTGAAACAATCTGAATTATGATTTTTCTTTTTTTGTTGTTTGTGGTTACTGATGATGATCGATATTCAGATTTCTATCATTTGCAAACTTATCTTGCATAACCAAGACTGAATTACAGAATCAGACAAATGGCTACCCTAGGCACTCTGCTTTTGCCTTTCGCTAGCACCAAAGTCCTTTAAAGTCATGTCAGGGCCAGTGAGCAAACTTGATGAATTAGTGATGTCTTTATGTCTATTCTATGTTCAATTTATGTAAAACAGATGCTGCTACTGAGCAGTGTGTGAGTGCACATGTGTGTGTGTATGCATGTGTGTATTAGTGTACATTACATTTACAGATATAATTATGGTTGTGTACATGTATCAGTTACAAAAGGACAAAAACTTGATGTTTGTCTTTAGTGCAGTTCTGCATTGTGTTTTTAACAGAATGCAACTCTATTCTTAAATGTGCATGTGTGTTAGAGTACAAGCATGTGTATCATCCTGCGTATTAGAGTACATGTACATACGTACTTGTGTGGGTGAAATAAACTGTGTATAGGAGACTGTAGGGATGCTTGTAACAGTATTATCAACACAAAGTGTGTGTGTGTGTGTGTGTGTGTGTGTGTGTGTGTGTGTGTGTGTTGTGTGTGTGTGTGTGTATGTGTGTGTGTTGTGTGTGTGTGTGTTGTGTGTTGTTGCGTGTGTTAAGTGTGTGTGTGTGTATGTGCGTGTTCCTCTATATGCATGTTCCTGCATGTATGCATGTTTGTGTGAACTTGCACGATGCAGAAAGCTCTCTTAAGCTTTCTGGTTAGATGAAAACAAGAGACACAAATACAACATATGACACATAACAGGCCCGCTGGGCTGACTTCAAGTCATCATCACAACTTCTGAAAGACAATATTCATAGCAATTTGTTTTTAGTACAGGCGGCTGAAAGAAAAGCACTCAGGTTACATGTATCACAATATACTATCAAGAGACACAGAACATCACAAATCTGGCCAAGACATCACCATGTGTTGGCAAACAAAAGCAGTATTCAAATAATACTAGTGATAACAGATTGTGATTGAGGATGAAAGATGAAACAACAACACACAAACACACATACTGATATATGTTGGTAGTTTTGTTTTCTTTGATCGGTTTTTAAATTTTAAAAATTATATATCTTTGTTTTTGATAGTTGAAAAGTAACACAATCTTTTATGGTTTTTGTCTTCTTTTTTTTGTGTATTATTTTTCAAAACACGAATCAAATTTTCTTTATGAACTTCTGAGGAAAACAGCAAGTGCATACCACATAAAGATCTTTCACTGTAAACAGATGTTTTTATCTTTTGCCATGCTTTACACATGCAAACGAAAAATACAAAAAGACATTAAAGGAACTTCAACCATGACGAGTAAATTTCAGATTCACAAACTAATAAGTATAACAGAAGATAGACAACATGAATAAGGACAGTATATTTATCATCTTTCTTTTTTTTCTTCACTGTACTTTGGTAAAGGAAACTGACAACTGACTGCTTTGGGGACATTTTTAAAGCTTTTTCTTTCTTTGCTTTTCTATTCTGCTTTTAAGGAGAAGGAATAGAATTATCTGCTTTTTTTCCTCTTTGATTCAATGTTTATTTTCCCCCTTTTTTCCTTATTGATTCAGTTTTATTTTCTGACAAATATATGAAAATATCTTGTTAACTGACAAACAATTCATTTTTTTAAATCAATTTGTTTGTGTCTATCATAAATGGGAGAAGTTAAGTTTTACGACCGTACAGTTTTCCCTACACTTATTTCTTTTTTTTAATCATAAATGGGAGAAATGAAGTCTGTACACAGATTTTAAAGTTTTCCAGTTATGTTCACCATGACGGTGGACGTTAGGAAGATTCCCTCCACATCATACTGCCATCAGCTTTTTCCACTTTCAATGTCTCTGCGTGCCCCCCACACAAGAACAAAACACTTCCCCAAAAAGGAGAGAAAAAAGCCTCACACAGAAAACAAAGGAAGGGGAAGGGCGGAATCTACAGAGGTTGTGAATGTGATGTTTCTGAAAATTGTGAATGTGATGTTTCCTTCAGATTGGTGCTTCTTTCCCGTCACTATCCAAACAGCCACTGTTATCTCAAAACTGGTGTAAAACAATCTTTTTCTGTTACATCAACCTCTAACCAATGATTTCCAGCCACTGCATGGCTGCTTCACTCATCACACAGAGTGTACCATGTTTGTAATATGTTTGTTTAAACTATTCATTATTTATCATTGACTGTATGACTGTGTAAGATTAGGTTGAATGCATGCGCTTTGATTTGTCTTTGCAAGATATAGCGCTATATAAGTTCCATTTATTATTATTATTATTATCACCTAACATAATGATCACCTGAAATCCCTTTCTCACAGATATGAGAAACGCAAGTCTCCAGTTTTCCTCCCCACCCACGTTACAATTAATCATTTATGAATGTGTGTACAAACCTCGTCTGCTTGCAGACTGGATCAGAGCAAAAATGTGGCTATTGTACCAATGCTCACCTCTGTGTGGAAAGGAAAAGGGCCTCAAATTAAACATGGGAATAAGAGAAAGAGAAGCAATATACAGATACACAAAAGACATATATGAAATAAATAAAGATATAATTTTTTAAAATATGCATTACACTCTGAAGAAAAAAAAAAAGACAAAGGAAGGAGGGAAATGTTGCAAGGAAAAGGAGTAAAAGAATGGAAGGGGGTGGGAAAAGGGACAAGACATTTTAAAATCAATAAATACATAAAAGAAAAGTTCTTCAAACTGGCTGATGTGGAGAGAACCTTGACTACCAACATCACACAAACACAATGATCAAAGGTACACAGCCAGATAAACACTGCCGACGTCCATCCTCACTGAACCCAGTCACTTACTTTTTTCTTCCTTGCCTCTACTTATGAGTGGGGTGTTAGTACATTCCCTTAAAAAACCCAAAAAACCCCAACCTGCACTTACGTTGAGAACATTCTCATAACCTCTCCAGTTTAGAAAAGCCTTTCTTTTAGTTGTTAATTTGCAATTAACAGTAACATTCCTATGAATAGAACATGTGCTTACTGGCCTAGTCAGTCTTTCTCAATCTTTAGGAGATGCAGTATACAAGACTTAACTCTCAGCATTCCACTGCCTTTCCTAATATGACACAGATCAAGGCTGACTGAGTGACTCAAACTTAACAAGACAACAGCCAGTAATGGCAATGCTTCAACATCACCTTCTATGCAAGGATCTGGTACCCTCTAGATGTATAATTATTTCAAAGTTGAAAACAAATCTCTTCTTGATATTCAGTTACACAAACTATTCAAGATGGTTGAATCAACCATTTACTTCAAATTTTTTTTATCAAACAGATGAACACCGTTTGTATAGCAGCACGCTATGCCAATAATACCCTGTAATTAAGACTGCTGTTAGAAAATAAACTGGAGGTTTTGTAGAGCACATAATATTACAAAAAAGATCTAACCAGTATTAAGGCTATCATGGGCACCTTAAAAAACCCCTCAGTTTTTCTCAAGAAAATCCTGGCTATTGCAAGTGTTAAGTTTTCATTTCAGCTTAGTTAGTGTGTTACTAGTTCAAATATACTAAATGACATTCAATTGCGAATGCGCGAGTGTGTGGTGAGTGGTATATGTGAGAGAGAGAGAGAGAGAGAGAGAGAGAGAGAGAGAGAGAGAGAGAGAGAGAGAGAGAGAGAGAGTGTGTGTGTGTGTGTGTGTGTGTGTGTGTGTGTGTGTGTGTGTGTGTGTGTGTGTGTGTGTGTGTGTGTGGTGTGTGTGTGAGTGAGTGAGTGAGTGAGTGAGTGAGTGTGTGGGGTGGTGTGGTGTGGTGTGGTGTGGTGTGGTGCGGTGTGTGTGCGTGCGCATTAATTAATATCCAACATTTATAATCCTTGTGAATTCTATTTTTTAAAAAGCTCTGTATTCCTATCTCCTCACAGTTTTCTTCCCCTTATCCTCTACCTAACCCACCACAGTGTTAATGTTGTTAGTGTTAAAACAGTCGAGAGGACGTCAAGGCTGTGTTTACCTGGACTGGATGTGTGACTGGACACAGTCTCATTCTCTGTAACTTAGCACTCACGGCAAGAAGCCAGCCAATCAACTCCCACAGCTAACAACACCTTTGCAGCGCTGCTGAAGACGGAGGGCAGGGCTGCTTAGCAAAGGGTTGGGGTTCTTTCTATCTTTCTTTGCCAGATTTTGCAAACAAGCCAACCACCGGCAGTTGGAAAGTCCTCGGTGGTGGCAAGAAGAGTTTAGGGCAGTAGTAGTAGTAGGAGTAGTAGTAGTTGGATCAAATCTGCTGACTACTGGGGTTCATTGTTTGAAGACATAGCATGTGACGAACGCCCGGGACTGGGCGTGTACTTACATAGCTACACCTTCGCCCCACAGCGAAGGTTTGATCATGGTGGAGGATCGATGATCACCATCGCTCCCATAACACCAACCAGGCAGGACCTGGACCCAGCGTCCCTCACACTGACAAGTCAGTCAACTGAGATGCGACGGAAAGATACGCCTGGGAGCCAAGCGGTTCATCTTCCTGGCCGAAGATTGTTCAGGATCTGAAGAGTTAGAAGTGCCTGACGAACACTATAGGCGACAGGGCAAGAGGGGGTCTGTAGGGATCACCTGTTTGCCAAAGAAAGGGAAACATTTGGATTAAAGGGACAGAGCCCAGAGGGGGCCCCATCCCAACATAAACATGGCATACATATCCACTGCATGCAAACCAGAAATGGAAAAAAACGAAAACCTACTGGAACTGTTCGCACCTCTAACCTTAGTGGTCGTTTTTGTTTTCAATTCATCATCACTGCTTTCAGTCTAACAATGAGGAGGCAGAATTTTTGCCAACACGAAGAAATAATGAATAAATTTGTTTCCAAACAAATCACTTCAAAGTCTGAATGGTTTACATCGTTCTTTCTGGGCGAGAAAACAGTTCCAGCATGTTTAGAAACAAAGTGAAGAAAATCCATGCAAACACCTCCACAAGATATGCGCCCATCTGCAAAGGAAAGAAATCCATCCAAAAGTTAATGTTTCAACCAAAACAAAAGCACAACCTCAAGGCAAAAGGAAAAACAAAACCAAGGACAAAGATGAATACCAGAAAAGCAGAGGAATCAATAAAAGTAATGCAAAAAAAGTGAGAATGGATTGATAACTTACTGAGAGTCATTTAATTTGATTAAAAACCATCAATCCAAGGATGAAAAAAGAAGAAAAAGAAATTAAATAAATATGTAGATACATAAACACACAAAAACATAATCATTTACACATATACTTCACCAAGTCATCACCAGAAATAAAGACAATTAGAAGAGAAAAGAAAACAATCATACTACCGTCTTTGTACAACAAAAAACAAAACAAACAAGAAAACAACCAGACACAGTCTCCAGATTCCCGTGATTGACAGGAGCAGAGAACTCGTGTCCAGTCACAGAGTAGCACAAGTTGTCTCCCTTACCACACAGGGAGATAATCCCACATCCGACCCAGATGATGAGACTGAGGCCAATGGAACCTGACCCGGCCAGCACGCCCTTGGGGGAAATGAAAATCCCTGACCCTGAGAATAAAATGGCAGTCAATGTGGGTTAATACCAGCTATGTAAAACTACCTGCTGCTGTTCAATAAGCCAATAGGCGGACAAACACAAAAACAGCAACACCAACACTTAAAAATAACAAAACAAGCACACATAAAACAACAGTTAAAAGCACGTTTTATTCTTAACGTAAAGGGAAAAAAACCAAAACTGAAAAAAAAAAATGCAAAGCAATTCTTTTAGTCCTCGTTATAAAAAAAATAAGTGGAGAACACTGAAAACAAACTTCAATCAACCAACCTAATCAGACAGTATGTTTAGCAACAGTCTAAACCAGTTCAAATCTCTTCTTGATATAAAAAGGTAGAAACATGACATCTTCATCGCATATATTTCGTCTCAAGGCATTATTTCCGTGCTAAGCTAAAATGCTGAGTAAACAGATTCCACTATTGCAGAAAATTCTGGACTCGTGAAAATTTACAGTTTTAAGATAAATGTTCTTTTTTTCTCCATACTGTTTACAGAGAAGAAAATGCCCCTGGTGTGAACCTCCATACCACATTCATCACCATGGGATCTAGAAAGCAATGCTTGATGGAACATACACACACACACACAGCATACAGAATGGAAAAAAAAGCAATTCATATATACTGCAACACAGAAAACATTGTAACAATGAAGACACCCGGTTATCAGATCCTTAAATCCTTCAGGAGAATTCTCTGATAAAATAAACAACACACTAAGGAGAAAGAAAATGAGAGCAGAAAAATGAAACAGAAAGAGACAAGAAAAGTCAGAAACAAAGAGAGTGCAATGACAACAAAATGTAGGACAAAGGATTTAAAGAGAGTGGAGACATCATTTTGATACCAAGATCCCTATCTTAGGACCCTTTCTGTTGAGATAGTGGAATCTGCTTAACTCACTTGTTACGCAAGCAATTCATGAGGTCATAAGATCAACCTGAAAGCCTGAAGTTAAAATCTTAACAGTATCTGCATAAACCTAACATCACCACATACATAACCTGAGAGTATTTCATACACTTTACAGAGCTCTACCCAAAATTGTTTGACTCAAAAGTAACCATTCTTGAATGTCCAGTCACAAATTGTTGTAGGCCTACTGACTTTTTCCCCTCTTTCTGCAAAAATGAATTTTTTTAACAACTGATTTTCACAACAAAAATGGGTGAACATCTGCTGAAAGAATAAACATTTGCCAAAATGCAGGAAAGTGACTTGCTGAATCAGTGTGCTGACAATCATTTAACAAAATCTGGAAACAAACACTGGATGAAAATATCCATGACAGTCCTAAAGCACTGCTGAAACAAACATTCTGTCTGATCTCTATTTCACCCCCCAGTTTCAACAACAGACTACTTTACATAGGGTGATTTCACTCAAAAGCTGTATAAAGGATGCAGCAAAGAATAATATACACAGTTAATGACTTAATCAGAAAAGAAAAACATATTCCATCGGTAAGTAGTTTCAGTTTCTGCAACTTAAATATTCACACAATACAGTCATAAAATACGTTGGAAATAAACATCATTTTCTTCTCCCCAAACCACAAATATTAAGAGTTATTTGTGACAGATTCTCAAAAAATTATTGAAACTGTCAACAGTACTCCAGCTTCTCAAAATGTTAAAATATCATAAACAATTATCATTAATGTAGAGATTAAACAATTCTACAATTACCAAAAGTGGAGTATAAAGGACTCCTATCACCCCCCCCCCCATTTCCCGACAGAAAAGTTAAAAGAAAAGCACATTCACATAAACATCACATCTAGACACTATCCAAAAATGGTAACATATGTCAGACTGTCAACAATTTAAAAAAATGACCCGATTAAAAACAAAACAAAACCCAACAATTAAAAAAAAACAGCAACAAAAACAAACCCAAATGCTAAACACCTAAAGTCATTTCCTTGTACCCTTTTCTTCACTATCACCCCCCAAACCCCCAAAATTCCACACACAAAAAACCCCAACCAAAAAACAAAAAAAAGCCATTAATATTACAAGAAGCCACAAAGATTGTAAATCAGTGAAAATGGACATCTAACAGCAGTGTAATTATATTTTCAAGATAAAAGCAGCAATTCTCAGCAAAACTGTCAACCAAGGGGGATCAATTTACTTGGAAAGCGTTTTGCTATCCACTTCCATGCTGTAAACGATAAGCATCATTTACTCTGTAAATGAGCCCAAGTAAGACCAATGCACTATATTATGCTCATTCACTTTACTTGGGGACTATGCTTGGGGTAGGCAAGGACAGAAATGTCTTCCAATAGTCAACGTTAACATCAGCGCTCGAGTGTGGCAGACCATGACCAGGCCTTGATCCAACACAGCCGTACCATGAAACAAGATTAGATTTAAGGCTTAATACTCAGAAAGATAAAGCTAAGCAGGAGTGGGTGTTGGGGCTGATTGTTGTTACTAATCCTAATCAACTACTGAACGGCTAAATGTGGCCCGTTACAAGTTAGTCACCCAGACCGCCCTGAATGACCTCTAGAGATCTCGGTCAACACCGCTGCAGGCATCCTACGCCCAGCCTACTCTGTCTGCATGATTGCTTGCTTCACGCATATGAAATAGGTGAACTATCTTATTTGTTTATGGTGTAGTTTGCTACACCACTTTTGAAAAAGAAAAATGTTCACTGATGTACAAAGTTCAAGTGAAGGGCTACACGACTCCCGACAGGAATGTTAAAAGAAAAGCACATTCACATACACATCACATCTAGACACTACCCAAGAATGGTCACATATGTCAGACTGTCAACAATAAAAAAAAAAGCCCCGGTTAAAAACAAAACAAAACAACAAAAACAAACCCAAATGATAAACACCTAAAGTCATTTCCTTATACCCATTTCTTCACTATCACCCTGAACAGCACTAGCAAAGATGTTCATAGAAAGCCATGGGGAAAAAAATTACCAGTTCATTGTTTTGACTGATCATTGATAATTCAAACCTGTGTCAGACAGACGAGACAGACACAGAGAGAAACAGACAGAAAGAGAGAAAAGAGACAGGCAGTCAAAGAAATCAATCAAAATAAAAAACTGACAAGATTACAAGGAAAACTCGGAAGCAGAGAAAGGTGACTCATTACCAATCATGGTGCCTACAATGAGGGCGATCCCCCCAGCCAGGCCCAGGCGTTTCTTCAGGTGGACGGGCTTGATGGAGCCAGTGGGGGATTCAGGCAAGGATTCGTCGCTGGAATCCAGCTTCTTGAACTGCCCAACGTCCAGGTGCTTCTGTACATCCTGCCCATTGGGCACCTGCAGGGGATTCTTCCTTCCCTTGGCATCCGGGCTGTCCGGCACTGTAATCATTAACAATACCATGACAAATCAACCAAGGCTTGTAGGTCTACATTTTTTTTTGGGGGGGTGGGGTTTTTTGTCTTCTTCTTCTTTGAACATTCAGACAGTAACTATTGTTGTGTGTCAGTACGAGTGAAAACGCATTGTGCTGCCGTTAAGCACTGGACAAGTCAGGCCCAGCACATCCCACTTATGCGTGGGAGAAAAAGGTTATATTTTAAGTCTGCCTGGAGAAAAAAACGGCAGGAGAATGGACCAAGAAGGCAGAAAATAGACAAGGAGGTGGTGACAAGATAAGGAACAAAGCAGAAACAAAGAGAAGGATAGAAAAGATGGAATTCCTAGCACAGAATTTCCAGTAGGAGGGGATACTATTCATATTGACAGGCCCCTGATATCTCCACAAAGGATTGTTTTGTTTAAGGGTGGATAATTTGTTGGTGTATTTTTGTTGCTTTGTTTGTTGTTGTTGGGTTTTTTTTGAGGGGTGGGGGGGGGGGGCGGCTTATGATCCAATGCCTTTAAAACATTCTAGCATTGTTGTTTTTTTGTTTTGTTGTTTGGTTTTTTGTTGTTTTTTTTGTTTGTTTGTTTTTGTTTTTGGGGGGGGGGGGGGGGGGGTCCTTGGCTAGAGCTCTAAGGTTAACCAATGGTGAAATTTAGAGTCGTATGCCATTTGAACTTCGGAGATCTCCATTTGTTATAGTCCAGAAAAAAAATTATTAAGATTGGCAAAAAAAGAGGCAACAGGCCAGAGACAGTCAAAAGAGAATAACCAACAAAGTAGTCTTGAGTGCATATACTGGAAACTATGCGATACTGAACAGTGTCAGATCTATGACTGACTATTATGTATGGACAGAGAGAGAGAGATGTATGGACAGAGAGAGAGAGATGTATGGACAGAGAGAGATGTATGGACAGATAGATGGACAGAGAGACAGAGACAGAGAGAGAGAGAGAGTGTGTGTGTGTGAGACAGGCAGCGAGAGTTGCATGCATGCATGTGCATTATATTAAATGTGCACATGTGTATTGCATGTATGTGCGCAAATAGGTGCATGCATGCATATATTATGTGTGCATGTCTAAGTATGAGTACACATATTTTTTGCATCATACATAGGCAGACATGGAGAAAAAAAAACTGCCATGTATTACACACATGTACACTTTTACACACGTGATAGATTTGTCACTTAAATGATGAAGGGGGAAAAAAAGACCAACCAACCAGCCTGCCAGCCAAACAAACCCAGCTTCACAGAGAGAGCAATTCTCTCTCTCTCTCTCTGTCTCTCTCTCTCACACACACACACACCTGTGGAGGCAGATATAGAAAAAAAAAATCACTTTTCTGTCCCTCATTCGTGAACATTGTAAAACAGCAAAATACAAGTTATAAAAGCAACTAACATATATATATGACCTAAGCACAAATACCTACAGGTATAAGAAGACAATGGCATTCTGGTATTCAACACACAAGAACAGGAAGAGAAGTGAGCTGGTACAATACTAGCAATGCTATCCCAGCGTACTAGACTTCTTGTATGAAAACAACACTTTTACAGTTTCCTTAAGAAATGACAGACAACAAAGCTATATAGTATATTGTTGTATATAGGTTACTTATAGATGGCATGTCGCAATACCACCAATGATTTGCATATGTTTACCAAGTGAACTACCTATGGTCAGGCAAAAAAGCCTAGCACATAACAGGATAAGGCT
>CM054149.1:10293665-10306165 GCA_028751875.1 Rapana venosa
CCATCAATGATTCTATTACAGTTCTCAAAACAGCAAGAATGTGCTTTTTGGGTTTGGGTTTTTGTGTGTGTGGTTGGTTTTTTTTGTAGTATGGAAAAAGAGAAGTATGAGTTTACAGATCAGTATTGGATTACATCAGATCCCAACAGTTTTCCTATGCCACTTTTTATATCATGACTACCCCAGCACAAGACTCTTCTTCCCTGTTAATAGTCAGTGTTTCCCTACTCTTCTATCACTCTGGGCTCATGATAAAAATCTATATCATACAAGCTGATAATTTTTTCATTAATGCAGAGATTCTTCTTTCATCATTCTGCTTGAATCGGGCTGGACTCACTAGCACTAGCGTTCAGTATTGCATCATAAAATGGGTGACTAAGACTTTCATATATTTAACCAGTTAAAATCTTTAAAGGTTGAAAGTACTTGGTTCCATTTCACAGAGTTGAACAATCCCATGATGACAGGCATTTATTTCACAACCCTCTGGCTCATCATCTGTCCAGTGATAATCCCTTGCAACAGTAATTTTCCAATCTATACCATCCTGGCATGAGAATCCATGAAATCAGCAGGGCCAATGAGGACCAGAGCAAATGAAGGAGGTTCATGTTGGTGTCATTGGGTGTGGAAGCAACACTGAACTCAGTGATGCCGACAGGTAAGACCATCCCAGTCGCCTGTCCACATTCTATATCACTCAGCTTGCTACAAGAATTTTGAGTTCATGCTATCTTGGTCATATGTCTACATCACTAACCACTGTATTGCAAGGATTTCCAATCCATGCCCTCCCCACAGTATCACAGGGATTTTAAATCCACATAATCATCACCAGTCATCTGTCCAAAGATTAACTACTGTAACAGTGACTGGCAATGTAACAATGATAAACATACAATTAATAGATTTTCAGCAACAAAACAAATAAAACATTCCGATATATTGTACTGTATTGTATTCAATTTTTCTGCATGAAAATCAGGCTGCTCTCTGTGGGGAGAATATAATGCTACAAGCCCAGTGCCACCTTTCTTTTCCTTTTTAACATTTTTCTGTTTGCATGTGTATTAATTTTAGACATTGCAATTACATATAGAAGCGCGTGTGTATGTCACTATGTGTGTGTGTTAGTGTGTGCATGCATGTGTGTGTTTGTGTGTATGCATGCATTGTGTACTTTAAAAAGTATATTCAAGTGAGTAAAATTTGAAGGGTGTATTGCCAATGCTCTGTTTGAAACTATACCAGCTTGTAGCAGTGTTGTCACACTAGATTTTGTTAGGACACAGTAATAACAGTAATATGAATGCAATATGAAAGTGTATATTTCACTCTGGTTTTCTTCAAACTCATCTGATTGATCAAATCACTCTTTGGCCAGTAGGAAGCATTTCTCTGGGGAGAAGACTTTTCTGGAACTGAGCAACTCTAAAATATCCTGGCTCATCAACCTTGTTTTGCAATCCCAGTCTATTTCCATTCCATCTCTTCTTCCCGTTCCTTTCCTTTCCCTTCCATCTTTTCCGTGATAGGAGTTGGGAAAAGTGGAGGTTTGCTGTGCTGTCTCCTCTCTCTCTCTCTCATCCAGTAGCCGCAGAGACAAGCTTATTGATTTTTCTGAGCACTGACCCAGATTTACTTTTTATTTTTATTTTTTCTTCTTATTCCAGCCTCAGCTCCCTGACCCGACTCTTTCTTGGGCCTTTTCCCAGATCCCTCGTGCGCAGATTTCATCCATATGGAAGACATATGCTTCACTTTAGGCTGCTTTAATTTACATTGTTCTCTCTCTCTCCTCTCTCTCTCTTTTGGTTCTTGCAATTGCTAGATATCATTAGTCAAAACAACAGCAGCAGAGTATTAGTCATAGGAGTAGTAATGGTAGATATACTGGATAGTTTACTATTTCATTTCAGTGCAATGTGTTCTTAATGGTCCAAAGTATATTAATTAGTATTAAATGACAACTGGGGGCAGGATAGCCTAGTCAGTAGTGGTAAGAGTGCAATGCTTGTGATCTGATGGTCTCGGTTTGAGCCACCACCTGTTTTTCCCCCCTGAAATTAACATCAGGATCGCCTCACGCCCCCGAAGATCCTTTGGACGAGACTTTATTATACTGGGGTCCTGTGTGTGAATGCATACAGAACATCTTGTGCACACATTAAAACCCATTCTGCCTTTTGGAAGAACAGGACATTACAGCTTCAGTCTGAAAACCCATGAAATTACAACAGCCATAGCAGGAATATAAATGAACGCTTTAAAGTACAAAGTTTTACAAAGGTACTCAGCTAAATTCCAAAGATTAAAAAAAAAATCCTTCATAAGCACTGAGAAAGCATTCCTGCTTTTCTTTTTTAATTTCATTTATTCAGATACCGTTTCAGGAAAATCAAAGATCTTTTTCCAGTCCCCCCCCCCCCCAAATCTCTTTAATTAATTAAAAGACAAACATGAACCTGGGGGGAAGGAGAAAATTCTTTATTTTAAACTGAAAACATGAACACTATTTTCTTTCAAAATATCAAATTACATCGATGTTGAAAAAATAAGAACATTTTTATTTTTTATTTTAAGGGCAAAAGGGAGGGGCAGAAGGTTAGTTGTTGGTTAGTTTCTAATGGGGAATTATTTTATTCTCAGTATTACTTTTTCCCCTTGTTCCCATGGAATGCTAATTAATCCAAGAGCTACACCAGTCATGTCTGATCAGTAAATGGTACATCTTCTGCCACTGTGCATACTTTGTTATCCATCAAGACATAATGTTGATCCCCCACCCCCCCTTTCCACCAAGAGAAAGACATTTTTGTACAATGACCTTATGATTCTCCCCTTTGAGAAATGCCAAGCACAAAGGATGCATAGCACATAAGCATAATGTGTCTTATCATTGAAGGCTGGAGACTAAGATTTGGCACTTCTGACATTTATAAACTTTACACACACAAGAGCATACATGCACACATGCCTGCACCAAAATGAACTGAACTAGTGACAAAAGCCTGAGAATGCTACATTTTTTTTGTCTAGAAACAAGCCATTGTTTGCAAGTGAATAAGACGACATATGAATAGATCTGCAACAATGGCCTTTTCAAAATTCCTTAAACTGTAGAATGCAAACGCAAGGATAGATCTTTTCAACAAAAACAACTTAATCTGCTCTTCAACAAATATCTTTTTCCTGCAATGAGTTTGGAAATGAGAGCAAAGTGTGTAGACCACTACACACATACAAATATAATATAATGTGTTCAATGTGCGTGTGTGTGCAGTTTCTCACACACATGCATGCACCATATTCATGTGTATGCCAGCAAATGTATGGGATAAATGTAATGTATGCAACTGCAATAAACTATCTTCACATTTGCCTGCTACCTACAAAACCTAATGTTTTCAGCTTTTCTACTTTTAAACCCCCCCCCCCCCCCCCCCCCCCCCCCCCCCGCCTTTCACACTTATAAAGTTTAGTACTGACTTTCATATTTGCTGCTCTTATAGTCTTAATATTTGATCAATACTTCAGTACTCTGCTCTAGTCCACAGCTTTTGTACTTTTACAACCCCCCCACCCCCACCCTTATAAAGTTTAGTACTATCATATTACTGCTCTTAATATTAATATTTGATACTTCAGTACTCTCTTTGCTCTAGTCTACAGCTTTTCTACTTTTACAACCCTCCTTTTCGCACTTATAAAGTTTAGTACTATCATATTTGCTGCTCATAATATTTTAATATTTGATACTTCAGTACTCTCTTTTCTCTAGTCCACAGGAAAAAAAAGCATAGCTCTTGCTACGAGTTCTATAGATACTCAGTTAAGTGATCTTGTAGTAATTAAGGGAGAGATCTATCAAAAACAGAGACAGAGAGACATGTAGTAGTAGTACAAACATTCAACACACAAGGTGGCCCTATTTTGTTTGTGTGTGTGTGTGTGTGTGTGTGTGCGTGTGCATGCCTGCACACATGTATGCATGTATGTGCACATACACACACATCTATTCACACACACACTAGTGTATAGTTGTGCCTGCAGGAGTTAACTCAATGAATATTTACACAGTTTAAGATTTTGTGTAGACCTATACATACAGACATAGTACATATCAGTGTGGGGTTGGGTTTTTTCTCTTATTGTCTTAAGTTATTTGTTAATGTCCTACTTTTCTTATTCACTATTGTCTTGCTTAAGTTATTTGTTAATGTCCTACTTTTCTTTTGTTTACTGCAGACTTGTTTGCTTTTCTTTCTTTTCTCTTCTGCTTTCACAACACAAAGAAACAGCGAATATTATGGGGAAGCAGGCAGAACGCAGATGTGGAAGAAGAATAGAAATCAAGAACGGCAACAATCCCAAATTCATTGTTCATGTTATCGGTTGTGCTTTTGTCATGGTGAGTTTTTGTTTTATGCTTAGTTTTGATGATTTTCAACAGCAGCCTGTTTCTCCTCTGCTTTAATACTTCTCTGACCCCAGTTCACAAAGCTTTTCTGGTTTAGCTGATCATAACAACTTGTGTACATATATGTCTTACTTCTTAAAGGGTTTTCTCCCATGTATTAAATTTGCAGAGGAAAGCTAATGAAAAAAACAAACACACAGTGCATAATTGTTCCATATGACAGAACAGGCTGGAGTTGGAGTGACCGCACGACAATGGTACGCATGTCATTAGTTTCATTTTCAAATCAACTCTCACCAGTTCAAATAACTTCCTCAATGTACTGCAATAGTCAGTAAACAATCCAAAGTTACAGGTTTCAGTTTGTTGACTTTTCTTTTGAAATTGTATGCTTTTAAAGTTCAACGCACACAATCTCTAGATATATTGGAGCCAACTTTTATCTTAATCAAATAAGTCCACTTAGAATCACCGATTTTATGAAGCATAAAAAGTTTTCTCAAGTACTTGTTAACAGTGGCTCACATACAGATGGAAGAATAAAACTCCACATGACAATTTAAACCACAATATCAAAATCACAGCACTCACAGCCTACACTGCACAGCAATACAGGATTCTTTATACTATGCAAGATAATATGAGATCAGGTAAAATTTGTTTTCAATCCCTAAACAGTGAATATAACATACTACTTTTTTGTGGTTTTTGTTGTTTTGGATGATATGCAACTGGTTATAATTTTGAGTAAACCATAGTATAACAATTACAAAAAATTAACTTAAGATTAGTTAATGACAATATCAGTACATGGAAAAAAAACAACCAAAAATATATTTTAAAATATATATGAAGAAATATCAGTAAATGATGAATCACACCTACTCTGGTCAGTGTTACTCCAATCTTTCACAGAACATATAAATTATAAATCCAAACCACTGAATCTTCCATGAAATTTTAAACTGCTTTGTAGTCTACCTAATACCTCAATGTAAAAATATCTGATTACGCACATATACTTTCCTTTCAAACAACTAACAAAGCCATTGCAATTATAACTGAATAAGTATGAAAGACTGGCCAAATAGGAGAGATAGTATGGGGGAGAGGGGGAGTACAGGTGAGATGACATTGACTGAATAAGTAGTGTTTATCATGCCTACAAACATTCATTAGAAGGGTGTTGTCACTGTCACACCTATCAATTCAAGCGTTTGGGGGGGGGGGGGGGTGTCTCCCCCTCCCCACCTTCTCTCTTCTGCTCCATATCTCCCACTTGTCTCCCTTACAGTCTTAGTTTCTAGCTTGTAATCTTGACAAGCCCAGTGCAGGTGGAAAAGCAGGGCAAGCACATCCCAGGCCCGACTGATGGCAAGCATCCAAGCAAGCTCAAGCAGCAGACACACACTGGCAGCATACCCAATCTATACATGTATGTGCTTTTCCAACACTTGGCAACAACTGCATGCAGTATAACCCCTCTTCTAGGGATCCTGGGCTATTTTTAGAAGTCTTCTTTTCTCAGCACATTTCTGTAGGTAAAGGACTACTCAATTCAGAATAGCAGCACTTTGCCCTAAATTCTTGCCACTTACCTCAGAAAACAACTACATGTGTGACATTGGGAAAGGTTCATTGGCGGTTAAAGTCTCTGCCAAGAAAGAACAGCACAGAGAGATGGAGTGGGGGGGGGGGGGGGGGGGGGGGGGGGGGGGGGGGGGGGGGGGGAGGGGGGGGGGGGGGGAGGGGAGAGGGGAGGGGAGGGGGAGAGAGGGGAGAGAGAGGGAGAGAGAGGGGAGGAGAGAGAAGAGAGAGAGAGAGAGAGGGAGAGAGAGAGAGAGAGAGAGAGAGAGAGAGAGAGAGAGAGAGAGAGAAGAGTAGAGAGAGAGAGAGAGAGAGAGAAGAGGATGCTGCTGTAATAAACTTGAGCTAACAACTAAACAGAGCCCCGAAATTTGTGTTTTCAATGATAAAATCGGAATTCACTTTTTTCAATGATAAAAATCGGAATTCACTTCTGCACAATTTCAGTACCACATGTGCTCATAATTTTGTTGCTAAAATTAAAAACAAAATGTTCTTCTCAAGTATAACAAACATTGTCGCTAATTATCTATAGTATCCTTCCCCTGACAAAAATATTAACAGTTTCATAAACCAGAACACATCCTGTTGATCTTACTTAAGGTCTCAGTTAAATACTAGTTAGGAGTCTTATTGGTACTTGTAGATTAATGATCTATAGTACTGCAGACATTAAAAAAAAAACCCACCAACAACAACAGGATTCCCTAGGTCAACTTAACGTCTAATGAAACAGGATATCCTGCATCAACTTATAAACAGACCTGTAGAGCTATACCTTCGCCAATTCTGTATTCATGTCCCCACACTCCAGCATTTCAGATCAAATCTCCATGTTCTGATGGTGTGTGTGTGTGTGTGTGTGCATGCGCGCGCGCGCACACGTTTACACACACATATAAATTTATATACATATATTCATAAGCATACATAATCATTAATCATATATATCAGTGTTCTTCATCAGTTCACGTGCTTGTATTCCTATAATTATCATGAATAAACTATTACTCATTTACCAAACCCTCAGTATTTTTTTCAGTAGCCAATTCACAACTTTTTAATTTAAAAAAAATTGGTTTGATAACAATACTCAAACAAGACACCATGTCTCACAAGGCGCTTTTCAGTTTACCCCGACAAAACAAAGTCATGCAATAATTTTATATTTAATCATGATGAGCCCAATGGGAGGCACCGTGGTTGAGTGGTTTAGGCGGTCAACTCGTGATCCAGAGGTCGCGGGTTCGATCCCCACTTGGCTCGGTGTTGTGTCCTTGGGAAAGACACTTTACTCCTATTTTCCTCACTCCACCCAGGTGTACAAGTGGGTACCAGCTCTGCTGGGGAAGTATCTGGCGACAGACTAGCGTCCTGTCACAGGGGTGGTGAAAAACCATCAGTTCGCTTAACGCTACAGAAACCGGGATAAGCTCCGGCTCTATGGGCCTTCTGGCTCGAAAGAACATACTTATGATGAGCCCAAATGTTCTTCTTCTTCATTGAATGCTCAGACAGCAACTCCTGAGGCCCTGACAAATGCTGCCATGCGCTGAAGGCCCTTCAGGAGTCCCCAAAGTTTGTCCCTCATCGTCAGTAGGCCAGATATCGGCCCTCAGGTTTTGGTGTGTTGGACAGACAGGTCTAAAGGAAGTATTCCACTGTCATGGGAGAAGTGCCACAGGGGCACGCCCCAGAATCACCAATGTGGAACTTGGTAAACATGTGGCCCAAATGTTCTAAAGCAGGCAACTTTAAAACATTTTTTTAACTTTTACTGTAGCCAAAAAAGAAAAAAATGTGTTTCTCCCACATTCTCCAACTCCTCCATCCCTCAAAAAGAAAGAAAATAGCAACTAACTTGTACAATGACTGAAAAATAAAAGGGGTGGGTGTTGTTGGGTATTTTTTTCATTGGACTGTCTTTACGTACGAGTAACAATGCACCTGTAAGTTAACAAAACAAAAACACACAAAAAGGCTAAACGTGAAATGCAAGACGCATCAAGCTAAAAATAAGCAATCCTTTCAGCCATTTCTATTGATCTTTTGGAACAGCTTTTTTTAGAAATGGAAAACAAGCAGCACAAAACAGCTGATTTCTCTGCAGGTTCTGCAATGCCACACCCTTCACAGGGAGGTAGAACAGCCTTGAACCTAGCAGTACAAAATGGGGTGTAACCTTTTCTTAGGGTGTTTGTGTGTGTGTGTGTGTGTGTGTGTGTGCGCGCGCGCGTGTGCACATGTGGTTGGCTTGTTTAAATTGTTTTTCTGTATTTTTGTTTTCCCTAACTTAACCGTTACTGCGGCTTTAGCGCACCAAGCTTGGTGTACCTATACAAATGAAAATTATAATAAAAGTTCTGCCAGGCAGAGAAATAAATAATAAACAGCAGAAGCTATAAAAAACTGATAACTGACTTAATAATTCATTCAATAAACCAACTCCAACATTTAAATCATTAGCTGACACAGCTGGATTTGAAGTGATAATTCTTTTACCATGATCACAGCCTGTCTTCCGAATGCTTAAATGCACACTATGCAGTTTTAGTTTTGTTTTTTTAATTAAAGAACTGTGCTTTTCCTACAATATTAACATTTATATAACAATAGCTTCTTCTTTGTTGAATGGTCAGACAGCAACTATTGTTCATGTTGTCTGTCGTTTGAGCAAAAAATGTGTTGTACTGTGATTAAATGCCTGTCAAATCTGGCCCGGCAAATCTGACTTCTGTGTGGGAGAGAATCATTATCTTTCAAGTCTTTCTCATTCTGGAGAAAAAGGCAGGAGAATGGACCGAGATTGGAAGAAGGCAGAAAATAGACAAGGAGGTGGTGACAGGACTGAGGAAGAAAAGGAACAAGGCAGAAACAGAAGGATAGAAAAGAGGGAATTCCTAGCACAGAATTTTCAGAAGGTGGGGTTGCTATTTATACTGACCGACCCCTAGAATTCCCGCAGAGAAAAATTACAGCTTAAAAATTTAATATCATGGAAAAAAAACCGGTGTGCCCTGTTTCTAAAGAAAAGGAAAAGCATGATGAATGAGAGTTTCAAATAAAATGTCAAGCCTAGTAGTGTGAAAAACAGAGCTGTCAGCAAGTTAAAGTTGCTGCAAATTTGATTGTTTTTCTATTCCATGATGAAGATGGATGTGATTTTCTTCTTGTAAAACATTACATTTTCTTTCATTATTTACCAATATATAGATATAGATATATATATATATATATATAATTTCCCTCTATACACACACACACATCAAAGAGAACAGTCAAACAATACTCACCACTTCAAAGCTTTCTTGAGCTTGCCTTGGGTTTCTAAGATGTTCCCAAACACTTTAGCTTTTCTTGCAACAACTGCAGTTGAAATGTGCTCTTTTCAGGCAACAGGTCTTCAGGCTCACACTCTAAAATTGATTTGTCTGCTTGACTGGAAGACTAGATAGTCAATATTCAATATAAATTATACACTGTGAAAATCTTTGGTTTCACGAACATTAAAATATTTATCAAAATATTCTAATGTGCTAATTACAGTTTCTGTTCTCAAACACTGAAAGCAATAACTATGTTGTTCAGGTACTGACGAAGGATGTCTGACATGCTCCACAGAAGAAAATAGGTTTTCTGAGAAAACATCATGGTCACTCCACCCAATGTGAAATGTTTAGGAGTTGCTGAGGTATCTGTGGATCTGAAACAGAGAAAAAAACAAAACCCATTTAGTGCACAATGCAACTTTACTGTTTTGTTTTTAAAATCAAATAATGAAAACACCTGTCACCATGGCAAAGTTGTTATATCACAATTCCCTTATCCTTCGGATGAGACTATAAACCAAAACCCCGTGTTCGAACGCATGCAGAACATCTTGCGCACACGTTAAATCCTGTTCCGCTTTTCGGAAGAGTAGGCCATTGTGTGCCGGTGGAAACATGACAAAATTTACAAAACCGCATACACACGGGGACTGGATGTAAAAAAGCACATGAGTGCTTATTCCATTATCCTCAATATAAAAGAATAAATACATAAATAAAAATATTAATGAAATAGCAAGTTTTAAGCATGTAATGTTATTAGATTTTTCAACCCCCTCAGTGATCCTGGTTGTGCCCCACATGAAACTGAGATGAGAAGTATTTGACTTGAGTGACTAGCAACACTGGTACAATATAAAAGATATAGTATTAAAAATAAATAAATAAATAAAAACGCTATTATAGTATTAAACAAATGCACCCATCTTCAAAGTTTTCACACATATCTACTCTATAAGAAATGAGATGATAAACTGGACATGAAAATTCCTCATTTTGGATGTCTTGGTACTGATCATGAAAACCAAATAAGGAAAAACTTTGTGCACATGTATAAATATATTATTGTATGTAAAATGGATGTGTGTGAATGTGTACACGTAGATCTATACTAAAAGTAAAACTGTAGCCTGAGCAAATGAAGAAACTAGAAAAGCTGAAGTTTAACAAGGCTCTCAGCAAATAATTATGTTACTTTTGAGTTTTTTTCAATACATTAAGGTTGCATCACCCATGTAAAGCAAATGACACATCATACAATCAGAAATGACCTAACAGATTTTGCTGTGCTATGTAAAATGGCAAATATTGTAACAGCATAACACTAAATAATTATATTTCACCATATGATTAAGAAGGAAAGTGCGTGTGTGTGTGTGTGTGTGTGTGTGTGTGTGTGTGTGTGTGTGTGTGTGTGCTGCCACATCTTAGTTTCAATACAACCATTGGTGACAACTTAACTTCATTAACTGTATTATATAATATAAGCACTCACTGGCCTTCAAGACTTCTTACTTAACATAGCGCCAGTCTTTTCCCCCTAAGAATCTGTTATTCTTACCAAGATGGATTATTATCAGTAACTATCATGTGCACCCTTTGGTAAAGGTAAAGGTAAAGGTGTCCCATAACCTATAAGGTCGTAGGGGAGCGAGGCGTCAGAGACCTCACTTCTCTAGGGCCAGCATATTGAGGGCGGCGCCCATCTCCTCTCCCTCGCTGCTTTATCTTCCCTGACCCTAAAGAGGGCAGGTACCCATTTACAGCTGGGTGAACTGGGGGAACTGTACTGAAGCCAAGGCGCGCAAACGGTCACCCATCCAACTGGTAACCACGCTCGACGCTGCTTAACTTGGCTGGGGGAAAAGCGAGTGCTCCGACCACTGAGCTATCCCGTCCCCTTTGTCATTTTCTAAATTCACTGTCTCACTCGCAAAACTGTATTGCTCAATCACAATCAATCTTGAAAATCATCATATGGGAAACAACAAACCGGATAAAGCTTGACAAACCTCGATCCTAGAATGCTACCGTCAGGAATCTGGATGCAGCCAGACGAATGTGTAACCCAATAGTAATACGCACACAGTTCGATCTAGGCTTGGCCTAGCCTAACCTAGGGCCTAGCGCTTGCCTTGCTACTTCTGCCTGCCGCATGTGCTTCCCATGCGAGCAGCTAACTTCGCGCGCCATCTCCACATGGCTGACAGTTCCTACAGACGGTATTTTATCAGCGAGTCTGGCCGTGTCGTTGGTAAAAAATATCAATGGCAATACAAAACGAAATTAATACACAGCATTCGGCGTACCTGAAATGAGCCACAGATTCAAATAAAGCAATTACTTACTGAAATATCATTTTCAGTTTCTCCGCTTCGATCATGAGCGATGGACAGCTGTTATCACGCTCCCGTTTCCAGAGAAAAACAGAAATGCCGGTCGCCTTCAAGTTTAAACCAAACTACCAAGGGATCTTGTTCAAACAGTAAACAAAGCTGATTCATACACCTCAGGACTTGGTGTGATCTTATCTTACAGTTACCATTAATTCACTGTTTTGGACAATGTCCCTTATCGTCTGCTCCACGCTGACGCAACCGGCGAGTGTAGCACCAAAGCGCATGCGTGCATCAATTTAGCCCAACCCACGGTTAGTCTGAACCAATCAATGAATGGTTAGGAATCATATGGGAACGGCTACTAGGCTCTATTACATAAATACAACTCTTCACAATAATTCTTTTTTTCCTGCATGATGTCACAAGAGGACAAGTAAAGCGTGCACATGTCTGTTGTGAAAGAAAAACAAATAAGGCTGACACCCTCTGCCCTGCTCACTTAACCCCCCAAAAGAAAAGAAAAGAAACAGCTGAAAACACTGCAACTTAACAGTAACCAGACTAGTCAACAAATAAGTCACTCAATGCCAGAAGGAAATAAGAATTTAAACATTGAACAAACAAACAAAAACTCTAATTGTGACGCTACTGTTCCTCTTCCTCTGACCTAAATCACAGTTTGAGCGACTGGGACTGGCTGGAGACCCAAAAGCGCAACAGCAGTCCGGAAAATGAAAGTTCCACCACTGAACATGACATTCAAGGCAACTACTAGCCTAACCCGAGTTTCTCGGTTGTTGGTGAACAGAATGATTAATGAAC
>CM054149.1:10308665-10313665 GCA_028751875.1 Rapana venosa
TTTCTATGACTGTAAATTTAGCCTTTTTTCTTCTTTTCTGTTTGTTTGTTTAGTTTTGTTGTCTTCTTTGTTTTTACTGTGTGAGTGTATGAGTATTGGGACTGGGTGTAAAACAAAGCACATGGGTGCTTATTCATTATTCTCGAAATAAAAGAATTTGTCATTGTCATTGTCTCTCTGTGTGATCAAATTCACACCATTAGGCGCAAACTCTCACTCTCTCTCTCTCTCTCTCTCTGGATGTGAAAAACAAGTACACGAGTGCGTATTCATTATCCTCAAAATAAAAGCATTTGATTTGATGTAATCTCTCTCTCTCTCTCTCTCTCTCTCTCTCTCTCGTCAGTTTGGCACCAGCAGGCCCGCGCGCAAACGTACACCCCCCCCTCCCTCACCCACACCTGCGCGCGCACGTGCTAGTTCAGTTGTGAGAATCGTCCTACTACTATACAGTTGCCGGTATTCATTCTACTGATTTGATTACTTAATCCCTTGAGGTGTTTTCAATGTCTTAACAAGTAGATGCTGCATAATGACTGTCAGAAACACTTCTAAATTACGTTGTTGTTGATGTTGTTTAAAACTTGAAACAATAAGCAAAGGAAACTGACACTGGTAAATAAAAGCTTTACAATCAAACGAGATTCATACTAGGGAGATAAATAAAATAAAAAACCTTTTTACGATCTATTCTCACGTCTACTGTAACAGATCAACACAGGCAACGTGATGATGGATCTACGCCTGCATTCATCAACACGTACTCGAGACACTTTCAGTTTTTTTTGCTGCTGTTTTCTTTTATCTTATTTCGATTTTTTTTAATGTATTGCGAAATAATGAGACGGATGTGAAAACCTGTATCAAACGGGGATATTTTTTTTTAGACGTCAACAGAAACATAGTAATGCAGGATGTTTATCTTTCACATCTGCTTCCCCTACACACACACACACACACACACAGAGAGAGAGAGAGAGAGAGAGAGAGAGAGAGGAGAGATACACACACACACACTCTCTCTCTCTCTCTTCTCTCTCTCTCTCTCTCTCTCTTCCTGTATTATTTTTATATATTTTTAATCGGTGAACGTGCTATGGAGGTTATCAGAAACGGCAGACATGGTGCAACTTTTCCTCATGATCCTATAATTGTTTATTCTCCTGCTTGCTGACACGAAGTGGGGTTTTTTGGTGGTGTTGTTTTCTCCACTGTGGATTTGTTTGCATCTGTCTGTCACAGCTGTCTTTAACGGTACATTCTTATCATAAGTCGTTGATTCGATCAGCAATCCCTTCATGCATGGGCCAATGGCCTCGTTATGATTCATACATCTTTTTAGAGTTCAGAGTTCTCTGTCTGTCTGTCTGTCTCAAGTCAAGTCAAAAACACTTTAATCATCCCACGATGGGCAATTACAATACTGACAGGCACATTGATACCTATAATTATCTCGAAAGACACAAGAAAAATACATTTCAAGTTGGTATGAACAGTCCACATAGCTTCAAAAACAACAACGAAAAAACCAACAAAAAAGAAAAATAAATCACACACACACACACACAAACACACGCGCGCGCGCGCGCGCGCACACACACACACACACACACACACACACACACACACACACACACACACACTGACAATCAGGGAGGTATATCTGAGAATGTAAAACTGTTTGATCAGTGCTGTTGTGAATTTAGAATTCGAATGACTACTTGAACAAATGAATTTCTTTTTCTATTTGTTTTACTGTTGGAGCACCGAAAACGGCATCCTGAAGGCAACAACTGAAATTCCGAAGACATAGTGTGGGGAGGATCAGCCAAGATGGCAGTCGCTTTGCCCCAAGCAGCTGATCGCAGTACAACGTGAGATCTCTTTGTTCTCCAATTATTTTTTAGCAGATTCTAAGGGTTCTCCGAAGACTACTCTTGTTTTTAAGCTAAGGTTGTTGTACCAACAGATGAAAGCAAAACTTAGAACACTCTCTATGTAGGACTATGAGTAAAGCTTCCTTAGAAAATACATACATTGTTGTCCCTTTTTGACAACAGCGTCAGTGTTAGCATCCCAGGTTAATTTGAGATAAAAAAAATAAAAAAGTTCCCAGATACTTGTACTTCGAAACGTTTTCAACTTCTTGACTATGGATGATAACATGCTCAGAAGTGTGACCCATCTTCTGAAATCGATCTTCTAAAATCGATAGGAAGATCTTTAGTTTCAGAAACATTTAGCTCCATCATTAACGAAGGCTCTCAGGGATCAATTAAAAACTAAAACCTTCATGCCGCCAACTCAGTATAACTTGGTATGTAAAAGAACAAATCCAAAAGTGTGTGTGAGTGAGTGTGTGTGCGCGCGCGCGCGCGCGTGTGTGCGTGCGTGCATGCATGTGTGTGTGTGTGTGTGTGTGTGTGTGTGTGTGTGTGTGTGAGTTCGTCTGCCTGCCTGCCTGCCTGTGCACGCATCCTTAAATAAGTCACTAGGTCAGAGAGCAGCAGTTAAAAGCTACAACACCCCCCTCCCCAAACAAACAATTTAAATAATGTTTTCCCAGACACTGTGCATACCACCACCAAACAACAACCAACAAAACCACAACCACCAAAAAACAAAAATAACAACAAACAAAAAACAAACCAACAAGATAAAAACTCCTCCAGACAATGCAGTCTTCAGCGGAGTCATTCTTTCACGGTCATTTTCACCAGCTCAGATCATCACCACAGTCGCCAGTATGTTGGACAAACGAGGCTGGTTAAGTAGTAAGTACTATCCTTCACAATCGAAATAATGGCCTGTCTCCCACGAATCCTATAACTGAAGAAATGAGCGATCAGAGATCAACGACGAGTGATTAGAAGCGGACCCGTGAGAGACAGACTATTAGCACGGAGGAGAAAAAGAAGAAGAAGAAAAAAACAAAGAAAAAAAGGCTTGACCCAAAATGGCTATCACACAAGTGAACGAGGACTGTGGCTACTAGGTCCAGGTTAGGTCCACCAGACGAACAAAAAAGCGTGAGAAAAGACGGCTGTCATGGATCAACACATCCTTAGAAGAAGAGGTAAAGAATTGTAAATTATAACTTAGTAAAGGTAAAGGTGTTCCCATAATCTATGCGGTCGTTGGGGAGCGAGGTGTCAAAGACCTCAGCTTCTCCAGGGCCAAGTATATTGAGGGCGGCGCCCATCTCCTCTCCCTCGCTGCTTTACCTTCCCTGACCCTAAAGAGGCCAGGTACCCATTGTCAGCTAAGTAAACTGGGGGACTGTGCTGAAGCCAAGACGCGTAAACGGTCACCCATCCACTTGGTAACCACGCTCGATGCTGCTTAACCTTAGCTTGGGGAAAGCGAGTGCTCTTGACCACTGAGCTCTACCGTTCCCCAAAATTAATTATAACTTAGAACACATAAAGCTGAATGACTCAGTCGTTCAGACAAGGCAGCTCAGAGGAATCAATTTTGTATCAAGTGACACAGACCAGTCGAAAACTATATATTATATATATATATATATACGTATAGAGAGAGAGAGAGAGAGAGAGAGAGAGAGAGAGAGAAGAGAGAGAGAGAGAGAGAGAGAGAGAGAGAGAGAGAGAGAGAGAGAGAGAATCTGGACTAGACTGTGCCCATTAGCATCCACACTGCAAATGAGTGCAGACATCAGTTTAGAGATTCCCATTGTGGCCCAGGTTCCAGCACCTGTGTCAAGTTGTTGCATTGACGTAAGAACCTAAGTGCCCGGGTCTGCATCAACAAAAATGCTGCTATTTACGTTATTGCACTGTTATGCTGTGTTCACAGTCTTCCTCTCGGCCAGAACAAGCTGTGACCATTACAACCTGCACTCTCCCTTTCAGAGAAAGAACAAACAAGCAAAAAAATCATCTGAAGTCAGAGTATGGCTGCCTTTTATAGGACAAGGTTTTTTTTTTTTTTTAAAAACACCTACACGTGAGCTTTATTATTATTATTATTATTATTATTATTATTATTATTTTAATCCAGTGTGTTTTTTATGGTCTCACACTGATTCCCAGGTGGGAGGAGTGAATCCGAGAGCACATTCTGGGAGACTCCCAAGGTACTGTTAGGCTGGGGAACGCACAACAACAGCAGCTACAGCTTTCCTTTGAAGTCTAGACACACCACTGGAGGAGATTTCCCTTCCCGGCTGCCGGATGTCCCCCCACCCACCTAGCTACATGCTTATCAACACCTAGCTACATGCTTATCAACACCTGTCGCCCCAATCCCCTTTCTTATACAGGGGAGAAAGATGTCTCTCTTTTATGTCATGTGAAGGACGGTGGCAGGATGGTTAAGACGTTTGCCTGCCAACAAGTAAACCGCGAGGTTCTGGGTTCGATTCCCAGCCTCGCCCTTTCTTCCCAGTTTGACAAAAAAAATCGAACTGAATGTCAAAGTCCTTCGGATGAGACTATAAACCGAGGCCCCGTGTGCGAACGCATGCAGAACATCTTGCGCACACGTTAAATCCTGTTCCGCTTTTCGAAAGAGTAGGCCATTGTGTGCCGGTGGGAACAGATGACAAAATTTACGAAACCGCATACACACGGGGACTAGATGTAAAAAAAGCACATGAGTGCTTATTCCATTATCTTCGATTAAAAAAAAAAATCATGTCATCTGAGCGCTTTGATTTGTTGCTTTACAAGATTCAGCGCTATATAAATTCCATACATCATTATTATTACTACTATTATGACTGTGATCGAGACAACAGGACAGCAGCTACAGTTAGTTGTCTAACCAGTACACGACAGGTAGCCTAACAAAGTAACACACAGTCCTGAACAGGCCATGATTGCATGAACAACAATGCAGATGGTGGATAGTGTGTGAGTGAGTGAGTGAGTGTGTGTGTGTGTGTGTGTGTGTGTGTGTGTGTGTGTGTGTGTGTGTTGTGTGTGTGTGTGTGGAGAGAGAGAGAGAGAGAGAGAGAGAGAGAGAGAGAGAGAGAGAGA
>CM054149.1:10321165-10323665 GCA_028751875.1 Rapana venosa
GTGTGTGTGTGTTAGTGTTTGTGTGTGTGTTGTGTGTGTGTGTGCGCGCGCGCGCGCGATAACTACCTCCATAATTCTGTCATCTACTCTAGCCAAGTCACAGTCTACCTGTCAGAGACACCCACATGACCACATGGTTATTTCAATCATTCATCCTATTTTCTACTCAGGACCTAACCAACCCAACCCAATCTTGTTGTTTTCAGCGCCGCCGACCACAAAGGCCATATCGGGGGGGGGGGGGGGGGGGGGGGGGGGGGGGGGGGGGTGCCACCTCGTCATACTTTAAATCACAGAATAAAACTCATGCAACTATAACCTACATTAAACCAGGATTTAAAAACCAACTCTACTGTCGTCCCTTGTATCAACGCCCTGGCCAACCATTAGGGTCGACCCACCCAGGACGGGCACCGCGTTGTGGAAGAAACTATATAAACCACACATCATCATCATCATCAGACCCGTGACCTTGGCGGTCGTGGGGGAGACATGAAAGACGATGCCGTGGTAAGCCTCCTCCATCCATCTCGGTCCTAGATTCCTTCACACAACCTTGTTTCTTAGTGACTGACTATGGCATCTTCACTCAAAGCAGACCTGCAGTGTGAGGGTTTGTTTGGCTGTCGTTCTAGCATGACGATGACGTAGGTAGATCACAGCCAGCCCATCGAGTTTCCCGAACAACAGTTTCGCTACTGGCTTCAAGAACATAACGGAATATCACACAAATTACACTCGGATGACGGACGCCGGAGCCAAGTGGTAAGGCCGACTTCAACTCCATGGATTCATGAAGTCGTGCGTTCGAATCTCGGCAGCGGCGTCTTGTGAGGTAAGGGCGGGGATTCTTTCGATCTCCCAGGTCAACTTCAAGTGCAGCCCTGCCTGTCAGTGCCTTCATGCTCTTCGTGTGTGTATGACACACATGCAGAAGTATTACATGTCTGGGGACGGGATAGCTCAGTGGTCGGAGCACTCGCTTTCCCCCAGCCAAGTTAAGCAGTGTCGAGCGTGGTTACCACTTGGATGGGTGACCGTTCGCGCGCCTTGGCTTCAGTACAGTTCCCCCAGTTCCCCCAGCTGTAAATGGGTACCTGCCCTCTTTAGGGTCAGGGAAGGTAAAGCAGCGAGGGAGAGGAGATGGGCGCCGCCCTCACTATGCTGGCCCTAGAGAAGTGAGGTCTCTGACGCCTCGCTCCCCTACGACCTTATAGGTTATGGGACTCCTTTACCCTTTCCTTTTTTACTACATGTCAACTTTCGGTGGGTCACGGAAGCATGAACATACCCAGACATACATCCCCCGAAGTCGGAATGCGGCTACCTTCACGGTGGGAAAACTCCCCCCCCCCCCCCCCCCCCCCCCCCCCCCCAACCCCCCTCCTCTTCCATCCCTCTCTCTCTCGCGTATCAAAGAAACGTAGGCTACATATTTAATACATGGCCTTCTGGAAATGTCTGTACATTTGAAAATACCAATCCCCCATAATTATCAACAACACACAATAAACTGCCATTTCGCACTGTAGATTCGAAGACAGACGTAAAGAAAAAAGGATGAAAAAAAAGGAGGAGGGAAGGAAGGAAGGAAGGAAGGACGAAGAAAAGACAGAAAAAGCCAACAGCGTTCCGATTTTCGACCCGTGACGTCAACACCACGTTCAGCGGAAACGCCAACTGTTTTCACACCCTTGAGCACAGTGGCCAGACACAGACAGGCAGCCGTGGAGGCTTGTTCCTCTTTCCTGTCCACTCTACTGCCCCTTCAGTTCTGCCAGCGAGCGGATAGGCTACAGACTGATATTTGGAGAGAGAGAGAGAGAGAGAGAGAGAGAGAACTCGAAAGATTTATTCACAAAAAGGCCATTGGCCCATAGAGCTGAAAAACGGAAGTGCACTAACAAATGCACGCGCATGCGCAAGCAAGAACTTCCCCTTACACACACACACACACACACACGCCATGTCCAGCAAGACTTTGTGGACTCCCCGGATGTAACCATACTCATTTGCTGAACTGTTTTACTACACACACACACGTTTTACAATTACTAAGACTATAAACCGAGGCCCCGTGTGCGAACGCACGCAGAACATCTAGCGCACACGTTAAATCCTGTTCCGCTTTTCGTAAGAGTAGGCCATTGTGTGCGGGTGGGAACAGATGACAGAATTTACAAACTGCATACACACGGGAACTGGGTGTAAAAAAGCACATAAGTGCTTATTCCATTATCCTCGATGTAAAAGAATAAAAGAAAGAAAAAGAAAGAAAAATTACAATCTATTCCAACAACAACGACAACAAAAGTTGGGGAAAAAAAACATAGCCTACAATGGCATTTCTGCACCTACGCGTTCATTTACAAAGCACACACACACACACACACACACACACACACACACACACACACACACACACACACACACACACACATACACACGTATGCAAGCACCCAGACATGCAAGGAGTCACCGAATAGCTTTCAAGTAAGCA
>CM054149.1:10326165-10331165 GCA_028751875.1 Rapana venosa
TCACCGGCTGCGCTGGGCCTGACTTGTCAGGGGCTTCACGGCAGCGGCAAGGTGTTTTCGCTCATTGCACACACAAACAACAACAGTTATAGCTGCTGTCCGAGCGTTCGACAAAAGACATTGAGGAAGGAAATCCCACCTCTTGGGTACCGTGTTCTGGTGCCTGTTTCACCCACTGATAACCAATGGGGTTGGTTTGGTTTGGTTTGGTTTGGTTTTATCACGAAAAGAAACCGCCGAACTGACCTCCTTTTTTTTTTTTTTTTTTTTTGGGGGGGGGGGGGGGGGGCGGAGGAGGAGTAAGCTACTTTTCACGGGCCAACAAAAAGGAGTTCCTTCATTTCTCGTCCTAGGGACATGGTCGGCGCGTGTTCACGGTGATTTTAACGGCACTATTCTGCCTGTCCTGAAAACAGTCGTGCCTGCAAAAAAAAACCACGTCCTCTAACCTCTTCAAAGCAGTCAGTCAAAAAACTGGGCGCTACATTCCAGAAAACACCACTTCTCCTTTACCTCTCGGCGTACAGCGAGCTAGTTCGAGGCCCCTATGCCACCCCCCCCCCCCCCCACCCCCCCCCCCCCCCCCCCCCCCCCCCCCCCCCCCCCAAAAAAAAAAACACACACACACACAAAAAAAACAACCAACACACACAAAAACAAAACACACCAAAACCCCCCCCCCCCCCCCCCACCCACCCCCCCCCCCCCCCCCCCCCCCCCCCCCCCCTAATCCCCAACAAAAACACAAAAAAACCTTCCACCAAACAAACAAACAAAAACCAAAAATATGGCCACATTCCAGAAAGGATGCTCCCCACTCCACCCCACCCCCAAACTCCACCCCCCCCCCTCCCTGTGGGTGATGCCAAGGGCGTTTCAGTATAAATAGCAACCCCCCTCCCCCCCCCACCCCTCCCCCGTAGAAATTCTGTGCTAGGAATTCCCTCTTTTCGATCCCTCTCTTTTGTTTTTTAGGGTTTGTTGCCTTCGTCCTTTTCTTCCTGTCACCTCCATCTTGTCCTTTTTTCTGCATGTTCGTTCAATTCGGTTGCTTTACCCCCCCCCCCTTTCCCCCCCCTCCCACCTCCCCCCCCCTTCCCCCCTTTTTCTCTCCCCCCCCCCCCCCCCCCCCCCCCCCCCCCCCCCCCTACCCGAATGGCTCAAAGATCATTCTCTTCACACGCATTTCGCTATATGGGACAGACAACAATAGTTGCTGTCTGAGGTTGTTTGAAGAAGAAGGAAAGAAGTAAGTATTAGAGAAAGATGATGATGTTGATGATGATAAAGTGAAAGTGAAGCAGAGAAAGATGATGGTGAAGAAGAAGAAGAAGACGAGAAGGAAGAAGAGGGAGTGTGTGTGTATGTGTTTGAGAGAGTGCTGAGAGAGCGAGAGAGAGAGCAGAGATGAGAGAGAGAAGAGAGAGAGAATGGATGAGAGGAGTGAGAGAGAGAGAGAGACGAGAGAGAGAGAAGAAGAAGGAGAAGAGAAGAAGAAAAAAAGAAGAAGACTTTTTCTCTTTTTCAACATTTGTATGGCGTTTCAAAGAGATCGTTTCATGAGGACCATAAGGGATCTTAATGTTCACTCAATCCTTCAACAACAACAACATCGACAACATCAACAACAACACTAACAGTCAAAACGAAATTACGCTCACCACCAAAGTTCTGCACACTCCCATTACGTTCGAAAAATCATTGAATACTCCTCTAATTCCTGCCCTTTTACATTGCAATATGTTATATTCTGACTGAAAAGCCGCGGGGAAAGAGCTTTTTTTATTCTCCCCCTCCCCCCCTTCTCCCCCCCCCCCCCCCCCCCCCCCCCCCCCCCCCCCCCCCCCCCCCCCCCCCCCCCCCCCCCCCCCCCCCCCCCCCCCCCCCCCCCCCCCCTGGTAGTGTTCTGTTCCGTTCTTTCATGCGACTTCAACTGT
Organism: Rapana venosa; assembly: GCA_028751875.1. Taxonomy (NCBI): domain Eukaryota; kingdom Metazoa; phylum Mollusca; class Gastropoda; order Neogastropoda; family Muricidae; genus Rapana; species Rapana venosa. Next base: position 10,328,103 of record CM054149.1, read on the forward strand.
GTAGATTAAAAATTTTTTAAAATTACAGTGAGATCAACACACCTGGCAAATGCTTTTATGTTAAGCGCTTCTATTTGTTTGTTTTTTACAAGATTCAGCGCTATATAAATTCCATATATTATTATTATTATTATTATTATTATGTCACATGCTTTTGAACACATGCAGTTGGCTAGTAGTAAGTAATAGCAGTCAGTTATGGAGAGGTGGTTTCGGGGTTTTGTTGTGTGTTTTTTTGTAATTGTGTTTTCCTTTCCTTGTCTGTCTACTGTTTGTTTATTCACTGATGTACAGACTGATTTTGGGGGACGGAGAGGGGTGCAACAACAACAACAACAACAAAGCTTCAGCATTATACTACGCCCCACGCTCCCCCCCCCCCCCCCCCCCCCCCCCCAAAAAAAAAAAAAAAAAAAAAAAAAGAACAGAACAGAACAGAAAGAAAAAAAGCCAACAAAAAACACCCCCCAAAAATGCCAACATGCCTGTATACCTCCCTCACGAGAGAGAGAGAGAGAGAGAGAGAGAGAGAGAGACAGACAGACAGACAGACAGACAGACATTTATTTTTATTTAATTTATTTTTCATTTATTTATTCTTTTATATCGAGGATAATGGAATTTAACACTCATGTGCTCTTTTACATCCAGTCCCCGTGTGTATGCGGTTTTGTCAATTTTGTCATCTGCTCCCACCGGCTCACAATGGCCTACTCTTTCGAAAAGCGGAACAGGATTTAGCTGTGCGCAAGATGTTCTGCGTGCGTTCGCACACGGGGCCTCGGTTTATAGTCTCATCCGAAGGACAGACAGACATAGACAGAGACAGAGAGAGACAGACAGAGACAGACAGACACATACAGGCAGACACACACAGGCAGACACACACAGACAGCGAGAGAGACAGAGAGAGAGAGACAGGCTGAGAGAGAGAGAGATAGAGAGAGAGAGAAAGCACACACACACACACTAACACACAAAGACAAGATGGTCGTCTCAGGACGGGGCAAGACCTTGGATTTTATGCACCCCCCACCCCCCCCCCCCAAAAAAAAAAAAAAAAAAAAGTTGGTCACTACGACAAAACAAAATTAATGGGCCAAGGTAGAAGAAGAAGGGAATAGAAGGCCGGAGAAATAAAATACACCACCAGTAAAGTACAGGCTCCACTACAACAGACACTGTACAGATGTAGGTATACACAGTATGTAGGGCGGGTGTACTGAGGCACAAAGGCTACACTCCAGCCTTAGCCTCCTTGGGCCATTAGGCTACACACCTGTATTAGAAATTCGCTCTTTTCCTTCTGTTTTTTTCCCATATGACTCTTAGATTCTTACCGCACGTACTAAGGCATCCACAGAAATAAAAACCACTTGTTGTGAAAGACTAGCCTCTGACTCAAAACTATTGTGATTTTGCACAAATTTGGTAGGTTTGAAATTTAAAAAAAAAAATCAGCAAACACTGTACCCTGTCTTTTGTCGTCTGCTAGCTTCTTCCTTACCGCAATAAATATGCATGCGCGGGGTCAACACTGTAAGAAATACAAGAAATCCCCAGTTGATGATCATTTCCAACTTTCTCGTGACTACCTGGTATTGCTCTATGTCCCCAATCCCAAAAACAAGTACACAGTGCATTTTTTTCATACTTTAAAAAATCTGTGAAAATCACCTCAAATTTTCACCGTCTAGCACTCTATACAAGATACTACATGACCCTCAAGCTAACATAGGTGTGTAGCCTGTATTTGCATACCACTGTAAGTCACGGCAGATTTCTCTGCGTAAAATTCGGGTTGCTCTCCCCCTGGGAGAGCGCGTCGCCACAGTAAGAGCGCCACACATTATTTTTTCTTTTCTTTTCCTGTCTGGATAATATGTATTTGGTTTCCTATCAGAGTGGCCTTTTTCTCTACAAAACTTTGCCAGGGACAACTCCTTTGTTGCCGTGGGTTCTTTTACGTGCACTAAAATGAGTATTGCAGACGGGACCTCGGTTTATCGTCTCATCCGAAAGACTAGCACCCAGACCACCACTCACGGTCTACTGGATGCAGGGGAAAGTTTCGGGCACAGACAGGGATCGAACCACTAAACACTTGAAACCTGGACTTTTCGCTTTCTAGGCAGGTGCATTACCTCTAGACCACCGGTCCACCCAGGGAGAAAGAAGAGAGAGAGGAGAGAGAGAGAGAGAGAGAGAGAGAGAGAGAGAGAGAGAGAGAGAGAGAGAGAGTGTGTGTTGTGTTGTGAGTGTATGTGTGCGCGTGAGTGTGTGTGTGTGTTGTGTGTGCGCGTGCGTGTGCGTGCGTGCGTGTGCGTGTGTGTGTGTGTGTGTGGGTGTGTGCAGAAACTAAACAGTGAAGACTGAATGAAGGGAAAAACACACCACACAAGTGAAGAAACGCCAGCCATTACAACAGCATGTAGTGTGTTACCTCAACAACCCTCCCTGACGGATGCTATAGCCGAGTGGTTAAGACCGTTCGACTTTAATCCCAAGGGTCCACGAAGTCGTGGTTCCAATCTCGGCAGTGGCGTCTGGTGGGAAACCCAAAGGGGGGGGGTGGGGGTGGGGTGGGGGGGTTCTACCATCTCCCAGGTCAACTTCAAGTGCAGACCTGCCAGTGCCTTCATTCCATTCGTGTGAATACACACACAAACACACACACACACACACACACACACACACACACACACACACACGCAAAAGATCAAAATAATATGCACGTTAAAAGATCCCGCAGTTCATGTCGGTGTTTGGTGGGTTACGGAAACACAGAACGTAGCCAGCATACATCCCCGAAGTCGGAATGCGGCTACCTTCATGGTGAGCAAAAAACGAACGCATACGGAAAATCTCACCATTGGTGAACCTCGGAACTCTAGCCAAAGGAAAAAAAAAAAAAAAAAAAAAAAAGGGACCCCCCAAAAAAAAACCCAACAACACAACAACCCACAAAACAACAACAAACAAAGAAATATAGCATCCTTTCCCATGACATGCAAGTTTTCTTCTACGCAGTGTACTTACTTAAACCGAAATCCGTTAGAAGCT
>CM054149.1:10341165-10351165 GCA_028751875.1 Rapana venosa
GTGTGTGTGTGTGTGTGTGGTATGCTTATGCCGGAAAATGACCATGTGTGAAAAGAAAATCATTATCATCAGGCTTCTTAGTTATCATCATCGTCAAATCATCATCCAAATGTGTGTGTGTGTCAAGTCAAGTCAAGTCAAAATTTTATTTCCAGATGGTACATTGAATAAGCAGTGCATTTGCTTTTTTTCATCAAGCCATCTATTTAAGAACAAATTTCTTAATGATTATACTGAAATACTACATTATTGCATCCTTTACCATTAAATTAAACCAGTAGAAAGAGGAGAATCGATAAGATAATATGTGTTGTGTGTGTGTGTGTGTGTGTGTGTGTGTGTGTGTGTGTGTGAGTGAGTGAGTGAGTGAGAGAGAGAGAGAGAACTCGAACTCGAAAATTGTTTTCCCAAAAAGGCCATTGGCCCATTGGCCCATACATGCTGAACTGCTTAGTATTTTAGTGAGAAGTGAGAAGTGAGAGAGAGAGAGAGAGAGAGAGAGAGAGAGAGAGAGAGAGTCAAATTGTTATTTTACATGATGATGATGACGATGATAATAACGATGACGATATGTGTGTTTGTTTTGTATGTGTGTGTGTGTCTGTCTGACTGTCTGTCTGTCTGTCTGTGAGCGTATAATATATAATGAACCACAACCAGCACACTTCCATCACTGACCTGCAAATCCCCGAGAATCCAGCAGCCTAGATGCCCCCATCTTTAAACAAACACACACTGCCCAGGCCTTGTCAGTCAGTATCTCTCACCAAGATCACACCCCACACACACACACCGATTCACAGCCTACCTACCACTTCTTATTAACAACACTACACACCAAACCACACACCTATTTTCTCACCAAGGGCGGCAGACAAGAGCTACCCACCCACGCTTCTACTCTTCAAACCGGGCTAATAGATGTCACCCTTAAAAAAAAAAAAAAAAGATTTCGCTACCAACCAAGCACAAAGTGACCACCAACCATCTGGGCAGAGCTAAGGTGTCCTCCTCACGTTTGCTAACATCAGAAGTGAAGGACGGCTGCAGAGAACAGAGAGGTGAAGAATGAGAAAGGTGATTTTCTCCACACCGGCAATTTACTTAGCAGCGGTGAAAGAGGGCGAGGGACAACAAGGTGAAACTGCCTGCCCGTTCATATATATACCGTGCGGTTAAATTCCAGCGAGGAAGAAAAAATAAAAATAATAAAAAGGAGAGGTAGTTTTGGTTGGGGTTTTTTGGTTTGTGGTTGTTGTTGTGTCGGGTATTGTATTTGTATTGTGTTGTGTTGTTAGCATTGTGTTCTTATTGTGTTGGCAGTTGTGTTAGACCGAATGTGTGACTGATCAGACAGAGCAAGGTTCTCTATGTGTCGTTTCAGCTGCTGTCCCATGCAGAAGACTGCAGCATGTCATTAAGTACAGCTATGCGCCACCCCCTCTCTCTCTCTCCCCCCCCCCCCCCCTTCTCTCCCTCTCTTTACCCCGCCCTCTCCCCTCTCTCCCTCCCCCTCCCCCTCATCGTTTGTGAGTGGCTTCCCTTGCTTGGCTACCAGCAAGAAGGTGGTTTCAAAAATGAGTGAAGAAATGTGCTGTATTTCTATCAGAAAAGGCCTCCAGTATGCCGGTTACAGGACTCCCTTCCTTCTCTAGAAACCGTTCTGAACACCTTTCTGCAGGTAATGTCTCTAACATCTTTCAAAATCGAGGGCAGAGAAAACTAAACCGTTATTGTATGCTGCTGCTCCTGTCATCAGCCCACCAACATCAAGCAACGCACAGCCACAGTGACAGTGCTGTGTACCGCAGGAAAGGGGCAGCGCAAATTGCCAGGGACAAAAGGAGGGTGGAGACACATAAGGTCAGTTTGATGAAGAAGCAGCGTGAACATTCTGTCTCCCCTTCAGCTTTGTTTCTCTCGACACCCGCTAGTTTATTTCATAACCCTAGAAAATGAAGATTTGGACACATTCATGGATAACACACCTACTGGCACCCCTCCCTGTGCTTGTTGAATGTTTGAGTGCAACACACCAGCTGTCTTGTCTCTGTCAAAGAGTATCTGATGTTGACCCAGCGTCAATGTCAACTGAGTGAGTTGACGCTAAAATAGACCGATTCTGACACTTGACAAAGATATCGAAAATAAAGATGCCATGACTGTATGCAGTGACACACCACCAATATCGCCCGTGACACCGACAGAGAACAACTCAATAGAAGATGTGACAGGGAACAGGAAGATATTGAAACAATTAAAAAAAAACTCATGCAGAAAGTGAAAATGCCATCAAGGAAGCAAGAAACAGCACCACTGTCTGTGTCCAGCAAAGATTGCAAGATTTTCGTGGACTAAACACAAAAACTTGCTAACAAAATGGGCAGCAGTTTCCAGTCAATAAAGAAAGCACAGGAAGAGGGCAATCTCCCGGACACACCAAGTGACCATCCAGCAGTACAACCAACCACATCGCTAATGCCCCTCTGTGACAGTTCCTCCGTCCTTGCTACGATATCGGTTATCAGCTAGTTAGTACCAGTGACACCCACCCACACACATGCACGTTTAAGGAATACCGCAATTTTGGTTAGCGCTGGCGAGGAATCACTGATAATATTGTCTAAAGTTTCATTTTGTTGTTGTTCTCGCTGATTTCGCCACCACCCCCCCCCCCCCCCCCCCTCCTCCCAACTACCCATTAATTTGTTTATGGGTTGAAAACCTAACACATTAAGTCTTTTAATCATTGTCATTGCCTCTCTCTCTCGTCTGTGCATATCTCTTTCCTATCAGAGAAGGGAGTTGCCTATCTCTCTCTCTCTCATCTGTGCATATCTCTTTTCCTATCAGAGAAGGGAGTTGCCCCCCCCCCTCTCTCTCTCTCTCTCTGCATCTCTCTCCTTCTCCTCTCATCTCATCTCTCCTCTCTCTCTCTTCTCTCTATCGTCTGTACAAATCTCTTTTCCTATCAGAGAAGGGAGTTGTACAGACTGTCACCAGTGCTCTCTTTGCCGTGGGTTGAAGGGTCCATGACTGTGTTGCTCATGCATGATGCTGCACTACACTGCACACAGCACTTTTTGCCTTTTCCTCTCCTCAAAAGATAGGTCAAGACACCAATCACTGACACCAACAAGGAGAAGTGTGGATCTTTCATTACTACATCCATTGTGGGCATGGGATGGCCTGGTGGTTAGGGCATTCTGCTCGCGATCTGACGGCCTGGGTTCGAGTCACCAGGGAGGCACCTGTTGACCTGGGGATTTATTCCCCTTGGGGTTAACATCAGTATCGACTCCACTCCCCTGAAAGTCCTTTGCACGTGACTATAAACCGAGGTCCCATGTGCAAACGCACGCAGAACATCTTGCGCACACGTTAAATTTCGTGCTGCCTTTCGGAAGGGTAGGCCATTGTGAGCTGGTGGGAACAGATGACAAAAGTTATAAAACAGCATGCACACGGGCACTGGATGTAAAATAGCACGCGCGTACTTATTCCATTTATCCTCGAAACAAAAGAAACATAAGAACAGATAGTTTAACACACAAAAAACGCGCAGTGGAGCTTAACCAACTGATAATGCCTTCTCCCTCTTTCCTCCCTGAAACTTCCAGAGGAGTCAGTCATTGGGGCACTGCACTGAATTTGTCGGGGCCCTGTCTTTTAGGCAAGCTGAGACTGGCTGATCTCCATCCCTCTCCACCTACAGAGTACACACCTAGACAAAAATAACGTGATAGTCAACAGTGCATGATTCTTCAATCTTCTGCATTGTGTGTACTACATCCACAAGAGAATTCCAGACGCTGGCAGGTGCAGGCTTACGCTCTAAGTTGAGCCCGGAGATGGTAAGAATGCCCACCCTTATTTTATTCCCCACTTCACTCAAACCCACTGCTTCCAGCACTCACATGACACCAGTCAAACGATTTTACCCACTGGGCTACAGCTTTTCCTGGCTACTACCAAATTTTTCTTTTTAAATTGACAGAGCACTGAAGAAATTACGCAGTCAAAAAATAAACTTGACCACCGACTGTAAATTACTGACATAATTATGTGACAACAGCGCGGCAGAAGAAAAAAAAAACTGTTAAGAAAAGGAAGAAGAAGAAAACAAAAAACCCGGACAAGCGAAACAAAAAAACCCCGGATTTCTTTACACAATACGGACACTGGCATGGCATATCAAGGCTAACACCGCAAAGAAATAAATGAATAAATAAATGAGAATAAAATAAATAATTAAGGACACAACCCACTTTAACCAGAGAACAATACCAGGCCTGAAAGCCCAAGCAAGAACACTACTAGCCTAGCCTACAAAGCGTCAGGCTTTGTTTCCACCAAACACCTGATTCCTGCCTTTCAGCAACCAAGCTGACAAGGATTTGCGCGGCAAACACACAGACGGACAACCATTGATAGTTAGGCCTAGGGAGTAAGAGAAGAAGGGATAGGCCCAAAAAGGGAAGGGTATGGTGTCCTTAGGGATCTCTCTTGTCCCTACCAGGTACAAGACGGATCATCTGCGCGAACCCAGTCCATAAGGACCAGACATTATTTCTAAACTGCTTAGCACATTGTCTTGACATTGAGACAGACGTAACCCCACCCCACCCCCAAATAACGGTAATAAAAGGATATCAATGAAATCTTGTTCTGCTTCTTCTTCCAACGCTCAGTCAACAATTATTGTTGTCTGTCATATGAGTGAAAAAGCGTTTCACTGCTGTTCAGCGTCTGACAAGTCAGGCCCAGTGCATCCGACTTCGACGTGGGACAGAACTGTTATCTCTTAAGTCTTTCTGAAGAAAAACAAGAGAATGGACCAAGAAGGCAGACCGCAGACAATAAGGAGGTGACAGGAAGAAAAGAAACAAGGCAGAAAGGGGATTTTAAAAAAAAAGTGCCATTTTACCCCAGAGTTGTCATCTTCTCAGACTTGCTGTCTGTACTTTAGACCATTGAAAACTCACAGAACAAGGAACTAACGCCCTTGCCTCCTCTGCTCTTGTTGCCCTGCAGCAGGCCACTGAGCAGCATACAGTCATCCAGTGGCTTCCTTCACACTGCAGCATCCATGGCAACGAGGATGTTGACCTTCTGGCGAAGGTAGGTCAAATGCCTCAACAGGAGCAGGAGGTGGCATATGAAGAGGCAAAGACAATAGTGAAGGAAAAGCAAAAGAGAAGATGGTTTCAGCAGCAGAGAAGATGGCTTCAGCAGCACCCTAATTTCAACAGTAAGGATGACTACTACTACCTCCTCCCCAGAGAAGACCAAGTAACAATTGTGAGGCTGAGGACTGGACACTGCAGACTCAGACATCACATGTTGACCAAGTTCCACATTGGCGATTCTGAGGTGTGCCCCTACTGTAACACTTCTCCCATGACAGTGAAACACTTCCTCCAGACCTGTCTGTCCAACACACCAATAATTATCTGCCCTACTGACCTGCCGATGAGGGACAAACTCTTCGGACCCCTGAAGGGCCTTCAGTGCACAGCAGCATTTGTCAGGGCCTCAGGAGTTGTTGTCTGAGCGTTTGACGACGAAGAAGAAGAAGAGTACCGGAATTCCTAGCACAGAACATGCAGAAGGTGAAGATGCTTTCTAGACTGCCAGGAACCCCGGCATCGCCTTGGAGAACTAAAGAGTAGTTCAGCTGGCAGCCTACATTCCTTGTATCAACTACAGCACCCAGCATTTCACACCAAGTTTTCGAGGAGCAGTTTTAACCTCTGTCGAGCCTTGATAACCAGTTTAGGACAACATCCAGCTAAGGACATCCCAGAGGCGGTTGTGACAGCTGAATGAGTAACCAGCAGGCCTACGTGACCTCCCAGTCTACGCAACCAAGGGCACGTTCGCATTTGCCCGCCACAACTGCTCAAAGGGCAATAAACAATGGCGAGGGTCCCCCCCCCCCCCCCCCCCCTCACTCCCTTCTCCCCCAACCACGCTAGGCTACTGGGGTAGCCTAGGATGTAATGTGGCGGCAAACTGGATATAATAGTGTTCGTGGCTTCACGTTTCTTTTGTGTGCATTGATTTTAATATAAAAAAAAAAAAGTTCTCCACATCTTGAATCCGCGCGCGCGCACGCGCGCGCGCGTGTGTGTGTGTGTGAGAGAGAGAGAGAGAGAGAGAGAGAGAGAGAGAGATTATGCAGTGGCTATTTTATCCATGCCTAGAAAAGGAGTAATGAGACATGACCATGCAATCTTTCTGTATCATGGAGACTGTGTGGTGTCCATTATTATTATTATTGGTATTATCATCATCATCATCTTTATTCTCGTCATCATCATCACATCATCATCACCATTGCATTATCAAGGCTTCTATCGTGGTTATTTAACGGGCATTTAACACCATTCTTGTTAGCAGTTGTAAAGCTGCACATTATACATTTATAACATTTCAACAAAAAGCGTACGTGATCAGGGAGCACTAGAGGAAAATAACCTCCCCCCCCCCCCCCCACTCCCCACCACACACACACACACACACAAACACACAAACACACACAAACACACACACACACACACACAACACACACAAACACACACACACACACACACACACACACACACACACACACACACACACACTGCAGCACTTAAGTGTAGCGCACAGAAATAGCCAACAGCAGCAAGCCTTTGCTTAACTTAAAGGGACATCGATTTTTGTCTTCCTTTTTTTTTCTTCTGCCCCCTGTCGTAGCTGCTAGCCCAGACTACTAGCCTAGCCTAGCCTAGCGAGATGGATCCTGTTGCTTGTTTCCCTGGGGGCTGCCCTACATCTGTCAGCTCACGTTGAATGCACACAACACCCTGCATTCGAAACTGAGAGCACTGCTTAGTATTATATATATATATATAACATAGGCTACAGGCTATTATAACTATGTAGTAGTGTGGTGGGAGTTGCTTCCGCTGAAATGCAGGGCAGGGCAGGGCAGGCCAATCCATCCCCAAGTTGGTCCCGGACAGAGTCGATGTATCTCCGGGTCCGCGGCGATGCAGTGGGAAGAATGGGATTGGCTCTATGATGGACATGACCAGCTAGCTAGCTATACTGTAAAACGCCTGTCACGTGGAAATGCCCTACCTTGCTCTGCCCTGTCCTGCTCTGCTCTTCCCTGCCTTACCCTACCCTGCCCTGCTATGCTCTGCTCTGCTCTGCCCTGCACTGCTTTGCCCTGCCCTGCTCTACCCTACCCTACCCTGTTCTGCTCTTCCCTGCCTTACCCTGCTCTGCCCTGCTCTGCCTTCCCCCCCTGCCCTGCTTGCCCTCCCTCCCTGCTCTCCTGCCTTCTTCTCCTTCCCTCCCTGCTCTGCCTTAACCCTGCCCTGCCTAGCCCTACCCTGCCCTGCTGCCTTACTCTTCCCTGCCCTGCTCTTCTCTTCCCTGCCCTGCCTTACCCTACCCTGCCCTGCTCTGCTCTTCCCTGCCTTACCCTGTCCTGCCCTGCTCTTCTCTGCCCTGCCCTGTCCTGCTCTGCCCTGCCTTACCCTACACTGCCCTGCCTTACCCTGCCCTGCCCTGCCCTGCTCTGCCTTACCCTACCCTGCTTTGCCTTACCCTACCCTGCCTTACCCTACCCTGCCCTGCCTTACCCTACCCTGCCCTGCCTTACCCTACCCTGCCTTACCCTACCCTGCCTTGCTCTTCCCTGTCTTACCCTACCCTGCCCTGCCTTGCCTGTACCCTACCCTGTCCTGCCTACCCTGCCTCTGCCTTACCCTAACCCTGCTCTTCCTGCTCGTAACCTCCTACCCTGCCTGCTTACCTACCTGCCTAGCTACTCCTGGTCCTTACCTAGCCTACCCTGTACTACCCTACCCACCCTGCCTCAGCCTGTATACCCTTACTTTGCCAATGAACTGTCCCTACGACCATGCCTCGCTCTTTCCTGTGCTTACCCTACCCTTCCCTCACCGTAACCACCCTGAACCATTACCCACCCTGCCCTGCCACTTAATAACTGTTTCTATGCCTAGACCAGCATTACTGCTTGTCCTTCTGACTCTTACCCTAACCCTAGCCCTGACAATCTATACCCAGCACTCCTTTGAGCTAAGACTGCTTACCTTGACCCTACCTTAAAACACTACCCAATGCCAGAAAGCTACCCGCTAGAACACCTAATACCATGCTTCTACACCTGCCTTACCTACCTGCCCTGCCTTCATCCCTACCCTGCCCTGCTTACCCTACCCTGCCCTGCCTTACCCTACCCTGCCCTGCCTTACCCTACCCTCTGCCCTGCCTTACCCTACCCTGCCTTGCTCTTCCCTGTCTTACCCTACCCTGCCCTGCCTTACCCTACCCTGCCCTGCCTTACCCTACCCTGCCTACCCTACCCTGCCCTGCCTTACCCTACCCTGCTTCTACCCTGCCTTAACCCTACCTGCCCTGCCTTACCCTACCCTGCTCTTCCCTGCTTACCCTACCCTGCCCTGCCTTACCCTACCCTGCCTTACCCTGCCCTGCCTTCCCGCCTTAACCCTACCCTGCCTTACCCTACCCTGCCCTGCCCTGCCTTAAACCCCACCCTGCCCTGCCCTGCCCTGCCTTACCCTTACCCCACCCTTTCCCTGCCTTCCCCTTGTCCATCTAGTAACTGTTCGTTAACCAGTGGATATGGTGCCTGACGTACGTGAACTTCTCTCAGTTCTTGTTTGTATTCACACTGGTTCTCAAGACTATTGGTTAGAGATTTTTTTAAATTGTCAGATCAGTCCTATAACACACACACACACACTGCTCTGCAGAAACCTGTTTATACAAACACTTTTTGCACGGAATGAAATGTCCAATAGGACATGACCAATATGGGATTCCCGCTTTTTCCTGCTGCTTACCCCCTTTCCTCACCGCAACACACACACGAGAACATTTGACACACCCATCCCCAACATTAAGGAACTGTTTCGTGAATGCTCAGACAGCATCTACTGTTGTCCTGTCATATGAGCGAAAATGCGTTGTCGCTGACGTTAAGCGCCTGACAAGTTATGACCCAGCACATCCACTTTGGGCGTGGGAGAGAACTGTTACCATTGAAGTCTTTCTTTAACAAAATATTTTAAAAAAGCAGAAGAATGGACCGAGAAGGCGGAAAATAGACAAGAAGGAGGTGACAGGGAAAAAAGGAACAAGGCAGAAACAAAGAGAGGGATAGAAAAAGAGTTCCCAGCACAGAAGTTCCAGAATGACCTTCACCTTCCCTATCCCGTGGGCCCATGGACCGTGGGGGCACCACTGAAGATTTTGCAGCCAGCTTCCTCCACTCCCTGTGGTCCTCTGCTTTCCGTAGCAAATCGTTCCACTCAAGGCCAGTCCACTTTCTGATGTTGTCTTCCTATCGTTTTCTCTGTCTGCCTCTTCGTCTCCCTCCTTGTACTGTTCCTTGTAGGACAGTCTTGGCCAGTCCAGAGGTTCGTGTGACGTGCCCGTACCACTTCAGTTTGCAGCTCTTTTTAAAAAAAAAAATACTTAAGTCGGGGGCTCTTCATATGGTCCAATGGCGTTTTTAATTCTGTTTTTCACTTCCTCATTAGTGATGTGATCTCTGTATGAGAAAGCAAGGAGTTAGCGAAAGAATCTCATCTCCATTGTCTGCATCCTTCTTTCAATGTCTGCTGTTATGATCGACGTTTCACATGCGTACACAAAAACTATGGACATGATCAGGGAACGCATCAGTCTGATCTTGATGGCTGATGGCGATGTTCTTGTCATTCTAGAGAACTTTCAATTCAGTCATTGCAGCGATGGTCTGGGCTGGGCTGTCCTGGAGAGAAGTTCAGGTTTTGCTTCTTCATACGATACTTTAGCTCCCAGACACTTGATACACACGACAGGAACTAAGCAAGGCAGGCCCACCCCTACAGGTGACCTGGGAGATGGTTACACAAAAAAAATCCTCGCCATTAATTCACCAGACGCCGCCGAGATTCGAACCCACGACTTCATATGG
>CM054149.1:10363665-10368665 GCA_028751875.1 Rapana venosa
GGCTATATTGGTGTTTCCTTTTAATCCACCGAACACTGACATGAATGACGGGATCTTAACGTGCATATTTTGATCTTCTGCGATTGTACAATTTTACACAATGATAATGAAGGCACGCGCTTAAAGTTGACCTGGGAGATCGTAAAAAAAAAAAAAAAAAAAAAAAAAAAAAAAATCACCACCCTCCATTGATCAGACGCCACTACCGAGATTCGAACCCAGGACTTCATGGACCCGTGGCATTGAAGTGAAACGGGGGGACGGGATAGCCTAGTGGTTAGAACACTGCGCTCGCAATCTGACGACCCGGGTTCGATTCCCGTTCAAGGGGGATATTTTCCCCTGGAGTTAACATCAGTGCAGATTCCGCTCTCCCCAAAAGTCCTTCGGATGAGACTATAAACCGAGGCCCCGTGTGTGAACGCACGCTGAACATCTTGGGCACACGTTAAATCCTGTTCCGCTTTTCGTATGAGCAGGCCATTGTGTGCCGGTGGGAACAGATGACAAAATTTACAAAGCCGCATACACACGGGGACTAGATGTAAAAAAAAAAAAGCACATAAATGCTTATTCCGTTATCGTCGATATAAAAGAATGAAATAAAATAAAATAAAATAAAATAAACGGCCTTAAACCACTGAGCTACAAGCGTGCGTCATCTTCGTGTATCATTTGTGAAGCATGTGCACATGGCTTTGCTGGCCTTGTTTAAACACGGACTTCCCCTTTTGATAAAAGTGCCATGCAACGTGGCATGAGAGGAGTAGGAGTACTTCAGTAGGCAGGTCCCTGGTTTTGATTTAGCTGTGAAAGTGGTCTGTCTTTGCTCTAGATTAGGATTTTTTTTCGGGATACGGGTTTTTTGTTTTGTTGTGTTTAAAAAAAAAAAAAAAGTTTTTGGTTTTGTTTTTGGTTTGCTTGTTGTTGTTTTTTTTTTTGTTGCTCTTGACGGTTTGTGTCCTTGTGTGCGGGGTTTTTTTTTTTTCGCCCCTGGTTTTGTTTGGTATTTTATAATATATTTGAGAAAAAAAAAATTTGAAAAAAAAAAAAGAAGTAGCGGTGAAAGACGGGGAGAGAGAACAAGAAAGTAGGAAAAGCAAAGCCTATGACAAGACAAAGGACACAGAAGAAATTATTTATATATTTATTCATTTATTTTATTTATTTATTCTTTTATATCGAGGATAATGGAATAAGCACTCATGTGCTTTTTTTTTTTTTTTTACATCCTGTCCCCGTGTGTATGCGGTTTTGTAAATTTTGTCATCGGTTCCCACCGGCACATAATGGCCTACCTACTCTTTCGAAAAGCGGAACAGGATTTAACGTGTGCGCACGATGTTTTGCATGCGTTCGCACACGGGGCCTCGGTTTATAGTCTCATCCGAAGTCTCAGAAAGACAGAGAGAGAGAGAAAGAAGAGAGAGAGAGAGAAGAGAGAGAGAGAGAGAGAGAGAGAGAGAGAGAGAGAGAGAGAGAGAGAGAGAGAGAGAGAGAGAGAGAGAGAGAGAGAAGAGAAAGAGAGAAGAGAGAGAGAGAGAGAGAGAGAGAGAGAGAGAGAGAGAGAGAGAGAGAGAGAGAGAGAGAAAAGAAGAAGGAGACTAAAAAATGAATGATTTATCGCACAAAGGCTATAAGCACCTCATGTATGTGCGCATGCCCGCACGCACGCATGCACGTAAACACACATTAATATATATATATATATATATATTAATATAATATATATATATATATATATATATATATATATATATAGAGAGAGAGAGAGAGAGAAAGAGAGAGAGAGAGAAGAGAAATAAGATAGATTTTTTTTCACATCCATCCCTCTCTCTCCTCTCTCTCGCTGTGCCAGAGGAACGGATGACAAAATTTCAAACGCATCACACGGGACTGGATGTAAAAAAAAGCACATGAGTGCTTCTTCCATTATCATCGAAAAAAAAAATAAATAACAAACTCTCTCTCTCTCTCTATCTCTCTCTCTCTCTCTCTCTCTCTCTCTCTCTCTCTCTCCTCTCTCTCTCTCTCTCTCTCTCTCCTCTCCTTCCCTCCCCCCTCTCTCTCTCTCCTCTCTCTCCTCTCCCCTCTCTCCCCCCCCTCTCTCTCTCTCCCCCCCTCTCCTCCCCCTCCTCTCTCTCCCCCCTCCCTCTCTCTCTCTCTTCAGTCAGACAGAGAACGTAACAAGGACGGCAGGGAGGGAGGGAGGGAGGGAGGGACTTGAACCAACAGGGCTTAAACAAGCAAGGAGTGTGGGATCACGGGGCCCATGCATGGCCTGCATAGCAACACCCCCCAGCTCAGGCTATAAGCGTGCACGCCCTGCCTGCCTGCCAGCCTGCCTGTCTGCCTGCCTGCCTGCCTGTCTGCCTGCCTGCCTGCCTGACCCTGCCTGCCTGCCTGCCTGCCCATGTCAAAGTTTGTGCAGCACCCATGCCCACCTGCTATCAATTTTTAAAGGGAACACAAAGCCGAAGTATATATATATATATACACAAGTTCGAAGACAACGCTTCCAAATTATCACAGAATTGTTTATTTATTTATTTATTTATTTATTTATTCTTTTATATCGAGGATAATGGAATAAGCACTCATGTGCTATTTTTTTTTACATCCAGTCCCCGTGTGTATGCGCTTTTGTCAATTTTGTCAACTGTTTCCACCGGCACACAATGGCCTACTCTTCCGAAAAGCGGAATAGGATTTAACGTGTGCGCAAGATGTTCTGCGTGCGTTCGAACACGGGGCCTCGGTTTAAAGTCTCATCCGAAGGCCTTGTGCATGCACAAGCGAGTATGCACCAGTTTCTCTCTCAAGTTCTTGATGAGCACATGCGGGACGGGATAGCTCAGTGGTCGGAGCACTCGCTTTCCCCCAGCCAAGTTAAGCAGCGTCGAGCGTGGTTACCACTTGAATCGGTGACCGTTTGCGCGAGTCTTGGTTTCAGTACAGTCCCCCAGTTCACCCAGCTGTAAATGAGCACCTGCCCTCTTTAGGGTCAGGGAAGGTAAAGCAGCGAGGGAGAGAGAATGATGGGCGCCACCGCCCTCAATATGCTGGCCCTTAGAGAAGTTGAGGTCTCTGACGCCTCGCTCCCCTACGACCACAGAAGTTATGGGACACCTTTATTCTTTATCAGTACATGGTCCTATTTGAGTACTCCTTCGGATGCAGTTCCAAAGGGGGTGGGGGTGGGGGTGGTGGAATTTTTCGAAACGTGAAGTCACCAGCTCAGCAAACTGGCATAATGATACCTTAGTGGGAAGCCCTGTCTTGTTTCAATGTACGGTGCAAAGACAAGTTGGGCAACATTCTGTAGAGGGAAAAAAGCCACTGTGATAGGGAAGCAAATACACAGGCAGATGGGAAAAGAGAGATCACAAACAACAGATCTTCTGTGGTAACACGTTCTCCCTGAGGGAGAGAGAGTAGCCTGAGTTTCAGGTAGTGAAATCTGCCCTGACTTAAAGTGGTATAAGCGTTGAGGTTCTCAATTGTCTGATCCAAAACGGTGTTTGGAAAAACACTACCTTGATGCTACGTTGATTTACTACCAATGCTCATTAGCTGCCGAATGAAATGAGTCAAATATAATGTTTCGAGCATGCCATCAGCTAATTTGCATGTTATTGCTCTCAGTTTGTGTATGTATAATATTCGTGTTTTCTGAATTAAAAAAAATCTATTTAAACCAAAGTGGCATTCAATACAATACAATACAACACAATACAGCCTCAACGACCAGTTCAGCCTACAGTCTCCTTTAACCTACCACTCTGAGTGACGGCTAGCTAGGCTTGGTGCCAGCCAGGCTTCAAGATCTGGCTGACAGGCACTGGGGATTAGGACTTTACTTCACTGTGACTAAGACCTTAATCCACAACACTCACTCCCCACCCACGTCAGCAAGTAGGAGAAAACGTCGAAGCGATTCATTTCAGCTCAGCTGTTGGTTATGCCATGAACTAATCCACACCGGCTCCTGGGCTAATCAACTGCACATAATTTTCCGTAATGGGTTTTGGCAACCAATCCCCCCGACACCAGAATGGAGATTGATTGATGAGAGCCACATCCAGTCAGCACAATTGTGGATTAGTAATTTGTTTTTTAAAGTGATATGAGCATTTGAAAGCGGTGCAAAAATTCATATATCACCCACCCACCCTCTCCTCCCTCCACCCACCCTCTCCTCCCTCCCTCCCTCTCGCCTCCTTGTCTTCTGCTTCAAAGGCATTTTGCTTTCAGATCTCTTCTTCTTTGCCGAACGCTCAGACAGCAACTATTGTTGTCTTGTCATATGAGTGGAAAAAAAATGTATTTTGTAAAATTTTATTTTATTTTATACTACTTTTAAGTCACGGCAGATTTCTCTGCGTGAAATTCGGGCTGCTCTCCCCGGGGAGAGCGCGTCGCCACAAGAGCAGCGCCACCCTTTTCTTTAAAAAAAAATTTTTTTGGTCTGCGATGCCGCTATCGTTAAAGCGCCTGACAAGTCGGGCCCAGTGCATCCGAATTCGGCGCAGGAGAGAATGGTTATCTTTTAAGTCATTCCGGAATCAAAAGGCAGGAGAATGTCCAGACCAAGAAGGCAGATAATAGACAAAGAAGGAGGTGGAAGGAGGAAGACGAACAAGGCAGAAACAAAGAGAGGGATAGAAAAGGACGCTATTGCCAGCACAGAACGTCCCGAAGGCGGGGTTGCTATTTATACTGACAGGCCCCCGGGGTCTCTGTGGGCGACCTATATTACCTTATTGAGTACATTATGGCTATTGCCAAGCATATTCTTGCAGGGAAAAAAACCCTGAAAAAATCCCTCTCTCACATACACACACACACACACCGACCGGGTGAGCATATGAGGTTTTCTAGCTCAAACAAATATGCAGAGGAGAGAGAGAGAGAGAGAGGGGGGGGGGGGGGGGGGTGTCAGGGGGAGGGCGAATTCCCAAAGATTTTTAAATATGAATTCTTTAAAAAAAAAAATCAAT
>CM054149.1:10378881-10441049 GCA_028751875.1 Rapana venosa
CTTACCAGTCTGTTTGGATAACTGATCACAGTGGCTGCACTGGAACTCCAGGTATGAACGCACCTGGGGGAAAAAAGAAAAGAAAACGTTTGTATGGACAGACCCAATTCGTTCACAACATTTCATCTTTTTTTTTCTGTTCCTCAGCTAGAGCTCCGAGGTTCACCAATGGTGAGATTTTTGCGTCTGCAACTGTGTCCCCCCCCCTACCCCCTCACTCCCCCCTACTCCCCTCTCCATGTAGGTAGCCACATTCCAACTTTGGGGATGGTGTCTAAACAAGACACCTGTGTCCATGCATTTGTTTTGTTGTTGTTGTTTTTTGTCATCTGTCTATCAACACACAATGGCCTACTCTTCCAAAAGGCGGAATGGGTTTTTCACGTGTGCACAAGATGTCCTGCATGGGGTGTCGGTTTACAGTCTCATCCAAAGAACTTTGACATTCAGTTCAACTTTTTTCGTCACTCCGGGAAGAAAGGGCGAGGCTGCGAATCGTACCCAGAACTTCACAGTTTACTTGTTGGCAAATGAACGTTTTAACCCTCCTTCTTCTTTCACATTGTCATAACATAACCTACCAATATCCCTCAGTAAGTCATTATATGACCCTACACCACAAAATGAGTCGCACTACACAGGAGGTCAGTTTTCAGTTGTTAACATGTTAATCTGCAATAAACAAAAAGCTATGCAATTCAAAAAAACAGATAAAAAATCAAACAATTCTAAGAAAAGAAATGCTAGACTCCAGGAAGCGGCAAAATGATAAATTGACAAATTTTGCGTCGTAACAGGCGGTCAGGAAGAGGGCTCAGGTATTTTTAAACCCATGACTAAAGCAAAAGGAAACAAAATTATGCCTTGATACTTCAGTAGAAAGTAGAAGACAGCTATATATTTATAATAGTTTTATAATCAATCAAAATCCCAAAATCGACAACATGAATCCCCCACTCCCACCTGCCTAAAACATGACAACATGACCCCCCCACCTGCCTAAAACATGACAACATGAATCCCCCCCCCCCCCCCCCACACCTCCTAAAACATGACATGACCACCCCCCTTTCCACACACACAACACACACACACACCTGCCTAAAATGGCTCCTGGCAGAAAAGTGGGTTATGGATGCAATGTGACTCGTTTCATGGTGGAGGGTCATCCATCTCTTTACTGCATTCAGGCAAGACACAACAAAATTCCCACCTGCTTTAAAGTTGATGAGACAGGAGCGGTTGGAGCAAGTGCCTTCTGGGAAGATGTAGATCTGCGGCCACTTCTCTCCGGATTTGCAGCGCCGCTCGATTTCTCGGATGGTTGTCTGGCGGGAATTGGGATCATCACGACTGACCAACACAGGCTGGGCAAAATGGATGATGTCTGTGCACAAGAGAGAGAGAGAGAGAGAGTCCTGTCTAAAATAACTGTTTAGTGCATAGATGTTAAAACACACACACATGTATCACATGCATGCATGCACACACACACACACACACACACACAGCATGCACACAACAACACACAAACACATACACCACACACACACACACAACACAACACCACACACAAACACATAACAAACAAAACACAAACCACATACAAACCACACAAACCACAACCACACAACAAACACAACACACACACACACAAACACATATACAAACATGCACACACAACGCAATACACCAACACACACACAACACACACACCACACACTAACACATACAAACAAACACAAACACATATACAAACATGCACACACACACACACACAACACACACACACCACACACAACACAACACACCACAACACCAACACACACACAAACAACAAACACACACTAACACTCACACAACACACCACACACACACCACACACAACACATACAACACACACAAACACATAACAACATCACACACACACACACACACCACAACACAACAACACACAACACACACACACAACACACAAACAAACACACACACACACACACACACACAACACACTTACACAACCCACACAAACACACAATACACAAACACCACCTTCACATAACCATCCACAAAATGCCAAAAGACAGCATCAGCACGTACGTCCAATGACAGGAATCTTGACGTTGGCCTCTCTGGAACTCCACTCCCCAGGTCCCAGTTCAGCAGAGTGGCCAACACGTCAAACATGCTGGAGTGGGGCGCAGCACACACGATGGGAGCTTCCTCCGCTGTGGAGCATTTGCCCCGCACCTTCACCCAGTGAAAGCCAAAGATGAAAAACACAGCCCGCAGGGAAAACCGCAGTACCTTGGAATAACCCCTGAAAGCACACACACACACACTGAGGGTAGGTATATATATATATATATATATATATATATATATATATATATATATATTAGTTCAGTTCAGTTCAATTCAATTCAATTACTTTTATTATCTCACAAACAGTGTGGGTTACAAGCCCTCCACAAAAAGTGATATATAGGTAAAACATTAATCACAGAAAAATATCACAACACGGCATACGAAGATCAGACCAACAAACTTCAGCAACATTCCGATTTTTGTCAGTCACATAGTCTCCTGAGAAGTACACTACATTACTAGACAATACCAATAGCATCACTTTTACACCTCAATAAACAGAGGAATTCAAGTAGGTTACAAGCCATATTATATAAAACATGAAAACAATAAATAGAAAAAGGGAAACCCAAAACTTTCTATACAGAAACACAGACACACACAGTATAGAGACACAGGAGAGAACTTGGAAGTAAAGACCTACAACTAGTATAAGTAGAGAACAAAGTTCAGTAGTAAAGCAGTGTGTGCGTGTGTGTGTGTGTGTGTGTGTGTGCGTGTGCGTGTGTGTTATATTATATCTATTTGGGAGGTGGGGGTGTATTTGTTGTCCGTTGCATTTTATTTCAAGATCTATACATCTCTTCCAGCACTGTGGGATTTCTTTTCACAGCTTTTATTCTCTAAATCTAATGAGGAACAAAAGCTACCAATGGCAATACACAGGCACAAAACACACACACACACACACACACACACACACACACACACACACACACACACACACACACACACACACACTCCTTTCCACCAACTTTTTCCACCCCTGTAAGGGTTTCTTTCTGTCCTCGGATGAGGAGCTGCAGCTACCAATGGATGCCAGGGGCCATATCATCAACACAATCAGGACTGCCAGGATCAGTCGCAGTGGTGCGATGGTGACAGACATGAAGGCAATCTGTAAAGACAAACACACGTCCACCCTTCAACCAACAAACTTCAGCAACATTCCCATTTTTGTCAGACAGCCACATGGTCTCCTGAGAAGTACACTAGTTAGAGACATTTTCTCTGGCTTCAGCTACTACTGATTCTACTTTGCAGTCTTTTTCATCCAGTCTGAATTAGGGAGCGGCACTAAACAATTTACAAGTGTGAGTTTTTTGCCTGTATGCTTAGTCTGTTCTGGGGGGTGGGGTGGGGGTTCTAGAAAATAGATCCTGGGTGCCCTGATACCCCTCCCCCCCCCTTCCCACGTTCCCAGCCTAGTGCATTTTGAGGTGACCAATCTCAGACTGTGACACCAAAAGATCAACTGAAGCCATGAACAGGTGTACTCAGTTAAAATCACTTAACAATTCAGGTTCTGCTTTTCAGGGATTTGGCCCCCCCCCCCCTTTTTTTTAAATTTTTTATCCCTGGTGAACAATTCTCCTTTTGCATTTGAGTAATTCTCCCCCCCCCCTACCCAAAAAAAGGTTATTTACTCCACCCCAGTGTCTTTCATTCTACAGTCAGAATTAGAGACAGAAGCAAAAGAAGGCAAAAATCTCAACTTAAAAACCTGCATGATTTTGTTTCTGACAGCTACGCTATGTTACACATTCTGATAATACTTCACACAAATTTCTTGAACATTTATTTTCAATGATTTTCTCTTTGCTTTTAAATAATTTGTTTGTTGAATTGTGTGCTTTTCACAACTTTGTTCACCTCAATTTTCGACTGACCTAGATCACACTGAAATTGAATGCACTGGACCCAACTTGCCAGGCACTTAATGGCAGCACAATACATTTTTGCTCATATGAGCGACAACAATATGAGCATTTGACGAAGACGAAGAAGAAGAATTCACTTGGATTCATGGTCAAATCAAAACATGAATACATTCATATTGAGGGTAACATTTTCACACTAACACTTTCTTAACAGTTACGTCTTCTGCAGAAACCAAATTTGGCAGTACGTAATGACTATTTCTTTCCCATATTCCCATTAAAAACTACAATACAAAGCACAACAGTGAAGAGTTTATATATTAATAAAGGCATAATTTTTGGGATGGGCAGTGCAAAGCCACAGGTGCATTCTACCTTTTCTCTCACCATCACAGCTGTAAAGCCATCTTGTCTATGTGCAAAGGGCAGAGAAAAATTATGTGCGTTTTTCATATTTTTCTAGTCAATGAGTAACAGCCAAACTTTGTTAAGTGCCATGACCTCATCATATCGCCATCCTATTTCTAACACTGACAAGTTCAACAGGTATTCAATATGCAGCCTCATTTGATGTCATCCATGGACCAAGTTACAGCAGAACCATGGAATTTGTCAAGAATTAGTTCACCCTGTGTGATGGTTTTTCTTGTTTTTGGTTTGTTTTGGGGGATGTTTTGTTTTCTGAAGGGTGATAGGTAAGTTACAATTCACATGTATTTCCTTTCCAAAACTGGTACCTTGTTTAAATCACAGATTACAATTAGAAAAATAATCTCTAGCAATTTAAAAGAGAGTACAGGTTTTGATACCATACTTAAAGAGCTGTCATAGCTGAAGACAATCTGAGAATCTCATTTACATGGCACTTTAAAGTGACAACATTCTATTATTGTGGGCCTTAGCACTTACTTAGCTTACATCAATAACTGACAGATCTTATGGCCTATGACCAGTGGTGTGTTTGATACACAAGGCAAAAATGGCATTGAAGGAGAGACAACTATCTTCTGAATTTGGTGAATGGCTGCCTATATAAGTTGAAAACAAGTCATGCACACCTCTCATCCACTGTGCAGTTCTTTGAAATCTTACAGTGATTCCCTGGTGGGATGAATGAGTCAGATGAATATTGACAATGTGGATGACCCCAACAGTGTTAAGCTGGGTAACGTGCAATTCAACAACAAAGTCCACATGATCTATACACCACAAGATTTTATTTGGGAGGTTTGGGTTTATCCATTTTCAGCCAGAGGACTGAAAGCTGAATCACTGGTATTTCCCAGGATACTTCATTCTTGGTTAATTTGGACTGATGCTAGTGATACTGATAGTTGTTTCATAAGTTTATGAATAGTTCTTTATAGGTGAGGTTAAACCAAGCAAAAGGACCATATCATGACAGTACCAGTACCATCAAGAAAAGAAGACAAGTTTTCAATATTATGAGACTATGCTGCGTATGCATTGTTATCAATATTATCAACAATTCCCGGTCATCATTTTAATGAGCCACTCTATTTGTAATATAGACAGGATCACGAATAAAGAACTATGGAGAATGTGCAAAGTTGATGATCTGAAGTCTGTAGCTAGTACCAACAGACTGCGCTGGTTTGGGCACGTTCAATGTAAAGCAGACCATCACATCATAAAAAGAGCAATGAATTTCATAGTGGATGGAAAGAGACCAAAGGGAAGACCTAGCAAAACCTGGGCTGCCTGTATTGCAGATGATCTTAGAGAAAGGGGCATAAATAAGGAGGAAGCTCAAAACAGAGAGAGATGGAGAAGGCTCATCAATGTCAAACCTCCCCTGGGAGAAACATGACAAAAAAGGAAGAAGAAGAAGAAGACTCTATTTGTATGCAAATAGAACAGACCAGTGATTAGAGCAGTAATCCATAGTCTGAAACATAATCTGGAGGGTTCACTGTCTCAGAGCTGCCCATTTGAGGGGATTTTCTATTACCTAAGTTAACACTGGCTCTGACTCCACCACTTGGCAAGTACTTGAGATGAGCTTTTCGAACAGTGCACAGAGTGGCAAAGACAACTGTATGTGAATTTTGTGGACTTTGAAAAGACATCTGACAGCATACACAGAGACAGCCTTTGGAGTATCCTTCAACACTATGGCATCCCATCGAAACTGGTACACCTTATCAAGAGCTTCTACGACAACTTCAGATGCTCTGTGGGCCATAGCAACACTGTCTTTGAAGTCAAGACTGGAGTAAGACACGGATGTGTGATGTCGGCAGTTCTCTTCAATCTGGCCATTGATTGGGTGATGAGGAAGACGACAGAAGACACCCCAAGAGGGATTCGCTGGAGCCTGTTCTCAACACTAGACGACCTTGACTTTGCGGATGACCTGGCGCTGCTGTCACACACACACCAACATATCCAGGAGAAGACCAGCAGACTCCAAACATTCGGACAGCAAGTGGGGCTTCGTATTAGCACCAAGAAAACAGAGACAATGTCGCTCAATGTGAACACACCAGCCCCTGTGAAAGTGAATGGAACTGACCTGTGCCAGACAGACAAGTTCACATACCTTGGCAGCAGCATCAAACCAGAGGGCGGCACAAAAGAAGACATCCACAACAGACTGGGCAAGGCCAGGAGTGTGTTTAGGGAGATGAACAATATCTGGAGATCAACTCAGTACAGCACCAACACCAAGCTGAAGCTATACCAGAGCTGTGTTGTATCTATGCTCATGTGCGGTTCTGAGTGCTGGAGGGTGACGGAAGCGGATCTTACCAAACTTTGATCCTTGCACACTGTATGCCTCTGAAGAATTCTCCGGATCTTTTGGCCAGAGAAGATCTCCAATGAAGACCTACTATGGAGATGCAGGCAGGAAGACATGGGAACCATCATCACCAGACGACGGTGGAAGTGGATTGGGCACATCCTCTGAAGAGACCCACAGTCAATCACAAGAACAGCATTGCACTGGGCCCCAGAAGGAAGGAGAAAGAAAGGAAGACCAAAAGCAACGTGGAGGAGGACTGTAGAAAGTGAGATGAAGGCCATGCAGCACTCTTGGGGATCAGTGACTAGGTTAGCCCAGGATAGGCAGGAGTAGAAGCGCTTTGTTGCTGCCCTACACACCACTGGGTGTAAAGGTTAATGATGATGATGATGAGATGAGCTTTAAACTGAATAAACCTCTTGTGCTCACATTAAAAAGAAACCCATCCAGCTTTCTAGAAAAGTGTGTTGAGTTTATGGCCAATGACATGAAGTGATGAACATATTTAGCATGCCATATGCAAACTAAAGATCTTAGTGTTAGTCTGCTAGGTTTTATCTTCCAAAGACACTACATGAAAATAGTGAGTTTTCCTTTTTAAATGTTGGGTCATAGACATAAGGCCTGACACCTGAAGTGAAACTAAAAGCAGTAATCAAGGAAAGGGAAATCCTCATGAATGAGCAGAATGACATGACAAGGAATCGATGTGTCAAAGTTACAAAATCAATTAATTCAGCTCTGTTGTGGGAATCTGCATGTTTTGAAACTTTGTCATCCATTTGTTAACGCACAATAATTTTTCCCCTCCTGCCCCCCCCTCCCGTTCCTTGGCAAGAGCTCTGAGGTTCACTAATGGTAAGATTTATATGTGTAATACAACTGTTTTCTTCCTGATCATTTATGCAGCCACATTCCAACTTCGGGGATTGTGTCTAAACACGACACCTGTATGCATGCTGGGTTTTTTCCCTGTCATTCATTCCTACTGGCACACAATGGCCTACTTTTCTGAAAGACCAAACAAGTTTTTAACGTGTGCACATGATGTTCTTTGTGTGTGTTCACACCCAATTTTACTTGAAACTGACTCCTGAGCCTCAGAAAACACTATGTGTGAAATCAATGTAGGCCTAATTCTTTCTTGCGGATCAGCTGATGGATACTTCCTGTTCTTACACGCTATATAAATTCCATACATTATTATTATTATTATTGAGGTCAGCCTCAGTGAGTGAAAGTTTTCTTTTTATTTAACATTCACTGACTTACTTCAGTTGAAAGCAAACCAAAATATTGTGAGATCTGTGGACAAATAAACTCTTTGTAAATCCTATAACAGTAAATGAGTAAATTTACTTCAAATAAACTTTACTTTGATACATGTATATAACATATTTGGTTAAATTATCATTCTGAGAATGATGTATAATTTTTTGAAATATTATGACCACAGTTTTGTCAGATGTGAAACAGACTGTGACTCCATTGAGTTAACTTGTGCGGGAGATGATAAGCATAGGAGAAGGGGGGGGGGGGGGGGGGCAGTCGGTACTATTCACTGATTCAGTATTCTACTAATGTTAAGTCCTTCGAAAAATCCCCTTGATGAGGTGCCTGGAACCCGAGCCGTCAGATCAAGAGCTCTCAAAGCTCTAACCACCAAACTACCCCCAACCCCCTCTACTTCAACTGTACTTCAACACAAATCCAGATCCACTAACTTAGTAACTACGGCACTAGTTGCTAGGACAATGCGAGTGTGTAACACTGTTACTGTTATGAAGTAGTCTACCAACTTCAAAGTGTAGCTTACCTTAATTACATCGAGAGTGCTTAACTGCAGCCGATAGTGAAATGGGTTTTGCACTTTCGGCTGATCCACTGAGTGCATTCGTGGATATTCAACAGGTCTTTTTCGAGGAATTGGTTCTTCTTCCATATTAAGAAAATTTACCCCTGTAAGTTTGTAAGTTTGATGTAGCCTTCAAGTCGGATGTTGTCATTCGCAACATCCGCATTTTTATTGGGCATGCGCAATCCTGCGTTGTTCAGGGTTAAGATAGAATGACGAATGCTGGGAGTGTTCTGCTAAGCGCCCAAGATGGCAACGGTGTAACACTGAAACAGATTGACAAAGACTCTATTTGAGTTTTTATATTGAACAGTTCTTACTAAACTGTCTAATATTCACAATGGAAGGAACCTCAGAGAAATCAAGTCCTCAAGGGAGTGAGTTTGTTGTTGGTGGTAAATATCGTCTGGTTCGTAAAATAGGTAGCGGGTCTTTCGGTGACATCTACCTCGGTATCAACATAACAAATGGAGAGGAAGTTGCAGTTAAGCTTGAATCAACAAAAGCTAGACATCCACAGCTTTTGTATGAGAGTAAACTGTACAAAATACTGCAGGGAGGCGTTGGGATTCCACATATTCGTTTCTTCGGACAAGAGAAAAACTACAATGAACTTGTGATGGATCTCCTTGGGCCCAGCTTGGAAGACCTCTTCAACTTCTGCTCACGCAGGTTCACCATGAAAACTGTGTTGATGTTAGCAGACCAGATGATCGGGCGCATTGAGTATGTTCACAACAAGAATTTTATCCACAGGGACATTAAACCTGACAACTTTCTCATGGGCATTGGCAGACACTGCAACAAGGTGTTTGTGATTGACTTTGGATTGGCAAAAAAATACAGAGACAGTCGTACTCGCACTCACATTCCATATCGTGAAGACAAAAACCTCACAGGCACAGCTCGATATGCCAGCATCAATGCTCATCTTGGCATTGAGCAGAGTCGCCGTGATGATATGGAGTCTTTGGGCTACGTGCTGATGTATTTCAATCGTGGCAGCCTTCCATGGCAGGGTCTGAAGGCAAACACAAAGAAGCAAAAGTATGAGAAGATCAGTGAGAAGAAGATGTCAACTCCAGTTGAGGTCTTGTGCAAAGGTTTTCCTGCTGAGTTTGCCATGTACCTCAATTACTGCAGAGGCCTGCGCTTTGAGGAAGCACCTGACTACATGTACCTCCGTCAGCTCTTCCGTATTCTCTTCCGTACGTTGAACTACCAGTATGACTACACATTTGACTGGACCATGCTGAAACAGAAGGCTGCAGCTGTGGCACAGTCCAGTACAACCGCTGTCCCCACAGCTGGTCGTGGCTAAATCAACATACAGTGGAACCAGTTTTCTACCCCCAACCTGGGACAACCATTAGTCAGCCCTAACATTGTATTTGTAATAAATGCACTACTCTACTGTTATCTGTATTATTTTGTCATATTAGTGTACCATATCCTCAGAGTCAAAACAGTTGATTGCAGTTGAATGCTATGCTTGTGTAGATTGTACAGTTAGTATATTTACTAATTTAAAAAAACAACAAAAAACAGTACTTTGGTCTTTGCTCATGAATAAATCAAATGGTGAGCTGTTTTGTATAAAGTATTTTCAAGAACAGAAAAAGATGCAGAAAAACATTTTCTTCAAATTTTATAATGTACTATGTAGTGATCAAATTTATAACACCACTTTTAATATTGATAATGGGCAGTAACTTCTACCATGGGTATCCGCTCAAAGTTTAGTCATGCTATCTACTGAGGGATTTCTTTGTGTCAGTGATAGTCTGGTCACATGTTGTAAACTGTTCTGGCTTTTTTTTTTTTTTAACCATTGTGAACCAAATGATGTCAGAAATGATGAAAGGGCAAAAGTTTATATCTCAAAATATCGAAGAAATTTGCCTAATGTAGTAGCCTAGTGCTTAAAGGAGTTGTTTACATCTGCTCGAGTAATTTCTTTTGTGTTTTGACATATCTTTTTTTCTTTTATTATATTACCATTAATTGTAAAATTTACTGTAGTGGTTTGTCAAGCAAATGTGCAGTCTGTGAGAAAGCAAAATGAAAGTAGGTATAGTACTAGTAGAGAGTTGACTGGCTGAAATCTGTGATGTAAACTAGTTTTCATTTTCTAGCTTTACTTTCTTTTTTGTAATAATGTCACCTTGAACAGTAAGTTAAGCCTAAACAGGCTAAAGTAAGCAACAATTAAAATAAAAGGTAATGATTTAAAAAAATGGGGGGGGGGGGGGGGGGCAAGTTAAAAAAGATTCAGCTGATCCTACTGTAGCTTATTTCTGAATTGTACATTTCTTCACAAAGTTTATCTGATAGTCAAGTTTAAACCTGTGATTTTTATTTTTAAAACAAGTACAAATTATACATGTATGTATAAATAAACAACTTACAAATGACACTGCTTACACTGATTAGTTACAGTTGACAATAGATTTCCTGATAACAATGAGAGATCAGTCAACGTTTTATTTTTCAAGAGGTCAGGGGTGATTTTTATGTTCAAGAGCGTTTGCTCTGTCAGTGCTACTTACAGTTATCAATTTAGGTTTTTAGCAGATATGCTGTTTTTATCCTGGAATTTTCAATAAGTGAGAGCACAGTCCCCAAAACATGAGTGAGGAAGACAACTTCAATATATATATCCTTAAAACAGCCTTTTACTAGTTTTAGTAAACGTTTTTTTTTTTAAAGGAGGAAATCCCTTGGTTGATCACAGGTATGGTCAAAACCAAACCAAACCAAACCTATATGGGCTGCTTTATTTCACCAGCCTGAAGCTGCATCTTAAAAACGAAAAGAAGAAATAGGAACAAACTTATGAACATGCATTCACTTTTTAAGTTTTCGCTTTCTCAGTTTTCTTTAGTATCATCTTTCACTTGATATCAGACAAAATTCATGGGGGGTTTTTTATGGTGGTGGGTTTTTTTTTTTCTTTTCGTTTTTTTGGCCATTGAATTATTGTTTCAAACAGCTTGGGTTTTTTGAAAAAAATATTTATTTTTCATTAGATTATCATAACATTGGTGAAATGGAACTGGTTAGAATGCCTGTGTATACTTTTGTAATCTGATGTGGGAAGTAACAAAATATATATATATAATATATATACCATTGAATTTCCTGTTAATGTGTTATGTGTAAAACAGTCTACGTCATGGATGTGAACATATCATTGTATGAATGACATGTACAGAAGGCCTTGGTCTGTTTTGTTGATCTGTTTGGGCACAAAGCAGCAGACACATTGGCCATTCCAACCATATGATTGTCATGAAATGTATGGTAGCCTACTTGTTAGAAGGACATAACCATACATCTTTACATGTCAGTATGAAAAAGACTTGAATTATTGAAGTGTAAGTGAGGTGAAAGTCATCGCAAGGCATAAGGAATTCAGTTCACCTTTCGGAGGCCTTCTGTTGTTTAAGTGCGTGCATCACCACATGCCTGGGTGTGCATGTGTGCAAATACAATCTCTCTCTCTCTCTCTTGCACGCGCACACACACACACACAAACAAGCTCACATTTGAGACACAATGCTACAAAACACTGAGTAAAAAAAAAATTGATAATCGTAATAACCACAGAATTGTGGACATAATTTATTTGAGTTTTGTTCCAAAAACAAAATGACAAAAAAATGAGTGAGATGACAGTACCTTCTCACGAGATTGACAGTTTGTTGTAACTGTTTCCTTGGCAAATTTATCTATAGAACATTATCAGCTTGATACAACTTAGCTATCAAGTATTTCGTCTTTAAATGGGAGAGTTTCACCTGCTTACTGGAAGATGCAAAAACAAAATGTTGAGTTCTGGTTGCCTGGAGGATTATTTCTAGCAATCATTACAAATCAGAGCGCTTTGAGAATGGCCAGATGAAACCTAAATCCTGGCACTTTTGAGATGTGTGCTTATGATGACATGTTCAATTTTGAATCTGTTTTGCGTAGTCTTCCAACGATAAGTTGGAATGGCCCATGTGTCATTGCCTTTAGAGTGTGACAGAACTTTGTGTAAATTTTTAGAGTGGGGGTAGGGGGGGAGGAAAGGCCTGTGACTGAGGGATTGAGAGTTCTATGTACTCATGAAATTTTAGTTTTGGGGTTGTTTTTTTCCCATGTCTACAAGTTTGGGGTTTATAACATAATGTCACCTGATTATGTGTGTGAAGCTCAGAATATTGTGTCTATCTCCGAATAGTCATTGTTAAAAACTGAAAAGAAAGATTTCATGTTTTTAAATTGTCATTAATACGGTAGAACAGTTAAGTTGTCCAAAGTTTAATTTAAAAAGAGTGAATGTGTCTTTCATTTCTATGAATTAAATGAAAATATTTTTTTAAATTGTGTCCTATGATAAATTCCTATTGTGTGTGAAACTAGCATTGAGTGATTGATGTAGATGAATGAATCATTAAGTGTCCTGTGTGATGATGAAAATTAAAATGTTAATATTTGGAAGAGTTGGTGAATTATATATGCTCTCTCCTATATTGTACAGAGTTGATTTTTGGATATAGTTGTTATGTGAGTGAACAAAGTCAGAAGTTAAACAATATTTGTGGGCATATTTCTTGCAACATAAACTTTCAGTTTTGTTCGGGGTTCTTTTTGTTTGTTTTTTGTTTGTTTCTCTGCTACTGCTCCAGTGGTGAGATATTGCACATGTGACCGCTTACCCACCATGAAGGTAGGGCACCACATTCCGGCTTCAGAGAACTTAGTAACAAGTAGGCCTACAAAATGACAAATGTGAAATCATTTTACATATTTGCACACTGTTACACTGTTCAGCTACATACACACACCTGGGACGTATGCATGCTCACACACGTGCACACATGTATACAGACTCTCACACACACATTCAATTGTCAGCTGTTCCGGAGCTGAATTTTGTAAATGGGTCAGATAAAATGCGCAGTCTGGAAAATAAGGAAGGAAATTGCCCATTGAGATGTTGCAATCTTTTCCTTGCCTGGCTGGAAGGTGGGACTTGGGTTTCAGTGGTGATACATATACATAGGGGTGGAGAAGGAAATGTGCGTATTTTTCTTCTTTGTACTTTGTCATGGTAGCAACTGGTTATGAAGCCATTTTTATTCTTAAATCTGGGGGGTTAAAGCAAGAGCAAATCCCGTTTTATACTTCATTTTCAATTTTTATTAGAGAATGTTCACTGTGAATCCATTTGCAAGAAGAACATATGGCTGCACCGTTGCTACAGTTTAAGAACTTTTAGGAGAAATGGTTTAGATTAATTAAAAGATATTTTGCATCCATTTATCAGGAGTTCTGTTTTAGTTACTTAACACACACACACTTTTTACAGCATGTCAACTGCTATTGATTTGTCATACATAAAAAATATAGGTAATGAAATGATCAGAGTATAATTGATTCTGGTTTGTTTTTGCTCCTTTTTTTCCCCCCTTCGATATATTATGTTAACAGACAGAATGGATTCAAATGATATGTGATTGACATCTTTGATATGATTGTTAATTACTTGACAAGTTTGGAAGCACACTTTCAGTAAGGTCAGGTTAGAGGGGAAATGTTGACTGGATACAAGCTTTTTGTTGTTACTTTTTTTTTTCTTTTGTAAATGCTAAACCGGTATTAACAACACTGTGTAGATGAGGTTTTTCAGTTTTAATATCATACTCTTAGGGGATGGAGGCTTCTTGATTAAAACAAAGACCTGGGCTGGTTAATGGTGTCATGATTGATATTTTTCATGAGGATAAAATCCCCAACTAAAAGACCAGAGCTCGCAATGTACTGTTGTACACGTTGGCAGATTCATTGCTTTCCCTTGTGGTGGATCTCATATAAAACAAGTAGACTTCATAAAAAGAACTACAGAAGAGAATATTATATTTGTAACACTGAAACAAGCTTGTGATTCATTTTCTTCAAACGCGTGTGAAAATGACTGCTGTGTGTGCGGTGTTCACATTACGTTCAGTTAATGACCACATTGTAGAGAAGAAAGCATCGGGTTTTTTTCAGTTATTTTTAACTGTCCCCTCCTTTTTTTTATAATCTGTTCTACCAACTAAGCTGCTTTTTTGTGGTGATTATCATTATAATGGCATTGTCATTTTTGTCTGGACTTTGTTTTGTTGTTGAAGTTTACCGGTTTTATCCTGATGTGTGTACAGTGGTTGTTCATCAGAAGTGTTGGTTTGTGAATTTTGGGAAAAAACAAACAAAAATCTCGTGTGTTACAGTGGAACTTGCTATATCTTTGCTGTTTGCTATTTCATGAGGTTCTTTATTTGAATGTCATTATTTTTGTCACACAAGTAACAAAACGTGACACATACATACACACATGTACAAACATACTCAGGCAAACTTACTCTTTCCCAAATTGCGCGTGCATGCACACACACACACTTGTGCAT
The DNA here is from genome assembly GCA_028751875.1 of Rapana venosa. Taxonomy (NCBI): domain Eukaryota; kingdom Metazoa; phylum Mollusca; class Gastropoda; order Neogastropoda; family Muricidae; genus Rapana; species Rapana venosa. The sequence goes on from CM054149.1 coordinate 10,393,969, forward strand.
ATCTACAATGAATGAAATATGACGAGAACTGTATCTGAGGACAAACCAGATTGTGTCATTAACTTTGTTGAGATCGTGCGCATACTATTGGTATGCATGTTTTAACAAATCTGGTGACAGTACTGTAAACTTTCAATACACTTTTTTTTTTAAACTTCCACTCTCTTTCCCCCCCCCCCCTGCCTTTTTTTTTGGGGGGGGGGGGGGGGGTGCTGCTTTTTTTTGGGGGGGGGGGGATTATTTGGGAGTTTGCCTTATGAAGAGATTGTTTATTTCTCAGAGTTGACCTGCGTGGGATTCTTTGATGGGTGTTTGTGGTTTTTTTAATCTGTGTGTGTTTTTGTTTTGGTTGTCGATCTGGGGGGAGGGGGGGCATGTACTTGGCTTTTTTGGGTTACTTGAGAATTAACTGTTTAATTTGTGGGCATTCTGGTTTTTTGTGTGTCTGTGTGTGGGTTCTCCTACCCTCATGTGAAGAGTGATTTCTTTTTAGCTAGTAGTGGGGTGTTTGGTTTTTTTAGATTAGGAAGAATTTTGTTTCATTGTTTATGTTTTATAAGAGACAGTAGTAACTTCAGTTAAGTCATTGTTTGTGACCGTGACATTGTGCTGATAATGGAAGTGTATTTGTTGATCGTTTACGTGAAGGGAAAAAATTCCAGGATGTAGTCAATGTTAAATAGTGTAAAAAGTGTAAGATATTATATACATTTGTTGGCTCTTGTGGTCGTGGAAAAAAAGGATAATAGTCTGTGCTGAGTAAAAGTTGTTTTAGGAATATTCTGACTTTGCGTGTTTAGATGTGTGTGTGAGAGAGAGAGAATGTGTTTTGCATGTGTATGTGGGTTTTTTTGTTTTTGATCCTAGGTTAGAGCTCTGAGGTTCACCAATGGTGAGATTTTGCACATGTGACTGTTTTTGCCTGCAGTGAGGGTAGCTCCATTCCAACTTGGGGATGTTTGCTGGGTGTGTTCGTGTTTCTGTAACCCACCAAATGCTGACATGAATGATGGGATCTTTAACATGCATATTTGATCTTCTGCATGAATGTGCACACAAAGGGAATTAAGGCATTAGAAGGTGTTCACTTCAGGACTTCAGTGTTGGAAGAATTTTTATCTTTTAAGTCTTTCTGGGGGAAAAAATGGAGACTGGACCAAGAAGGCAGAAAACAGACAAGAAGGAAAGGAAGAAGGCAGAAACAGAGGGATAGAAAAGATGGAATTCCTGACAAAGAATTTCCAGAAGGTGGGGATGCTATTTATTATGACAGGCCCCTGGCAATCCCCACAGGAAAAGAAGCTTTTGATTTACTTTCTCACATGTACAGGCACCCAACTTTTTTTTTCCAGCAGACTGCCATCCGTTATTTCAGTTTGTAAAAGGTAAAGGTGTTCCTGTAACCTGAAGTGAACACCTACCAATGCCTTAATTTCCTTTGGGGAGCAAAACATCAGAGACCTCAGCTTCTCCAGGGGCCAGCATGTTGTGGATGGCATTTATCTCCTCTCCCTCACTGTTTTACCTTCCCTGACTCAAAAAGAGGGCAGGTATCCTACCCATTTATAGCTGGGTGAACTGGGGCACTGTACTGAAGCCAAGGCGTGCAAATGGTCACCCATCCACTTGGTAACCATGCTCAATGCTGCTTGACATCAACTTTGGGGAAAGCGAGTGCTCGGTCTCACCACTGAGCTATTCCATCCCCAAGTTTGTAACAGTGCCTGTTAAAATGTAACTCGGACTGGGACATGTCAACTAGGTCTCTTTTTCTTGCACACACTGATTTGTCAAAGTACAGCTGTGCAGTTTTCCTGTCACTGCTTCAGCCACATGACGTCACTAAGCACATGTGCTGCTGTTGGCTGAAGTGCCTTAAGACTGAGGCGAAGTGTGAAGGATCAAACGTGCTGGTTTTTCAGGTCCTTAATCTGCAGTAATAAGCCTATTAGGTGTATTAAGCGTGCACTCATGCAAGACCAAAAGCACATTATGTAAAGTGTTGTTCAGAGATTTGTGCAGAACACTGTGGTTGCTAGGTTGACTTGTAGAAGTTTTTTTTTTAAATAAGGGATGATGTAATAAACCATTTTAAAAGGACTTTTTGTGCAAAATTTTTGAATGCTCACGTGTAGAAGTTAAAAAAAACAACACATAAATAAATAAAGGGATGATGATGTAAACCGGGGGGGGTGTTGAGTGCCAAAAAATTGTTTACTCAATATTCACTGCAAGTTTCCAATGGCTTCATATTGAGTTTTGAATGCTCATAGGGCTTATGCTTTTAAGTTTTTATCTTATGTTGTCAGTATTCATGAATACTTTTCTTGCATCAATGCACAAGGCAGAGAAATAAGCCATAGTTATAGCATGTTACAATGTACCTTCAGTTTTTTAGTTGCTTCTTCATCAATTTTGTGGCTGGTCTTGCAGATAAGCTGAAAGAACAATGGAAAAAAAAACCCCAAATATTGAAAACTGTCCACACTTCTTTTATGACCCCCCCCCCCCCCCTCTCTCTCTCTCTCTCCACACACCACACACACACACACACACACACACACTGCAAGTTTACTGAATATCTATACAGTGAAACAAAATCAAGATTTTGATTTGGGGGGGGTTGGATTATATCCATACTGTAGGCCTGAAAAATGTCTGCAGTGCTGTTAATTTCAAGTTCCCTTGAGCTGTTCTCACTGAAATTATGAATACTATGAGCCTTTGCCCTTACATAGTGTGAAAACAATGGGACTCTTCTTCTTTGTCAAACACTCAGGCAGCAACTATTGCTGTCTGTCATATGATGGAAATGTGCTGCGCTGCTTTTAAGCGCCTGACAAGTCAGGCCCAGCACATCCATCCGACTTTGGCAAGGGAGAGAATGGGTCCAAAAGGCAGAAAATAAGACAAGGATGCGACAGGAAGAAAAGGAATGAGGCAGAAAGAAAGAGAGGGATAGAAAAGAGGGAACTCATTCCACAGAATTTCAAGAAAGATGGGGATGCTATTTATACTGACAACCTTGGAGGTGGTTGGTTAGTTCTGTTGTTTAATAACATAGGCTTACTTCACTTCTATCACTTCCTTCTCTTTCTGTAGTCTGGTAATCCATTGGGGCACTACAGAAGATTTAACAATTGATAAAGCAGCTTAAAATTATGATGGCATGTTGAAGCCACCATGGCTGTTTAAAAATTAATCAGCATTAAAACAACCCACAAGTTTTTCCATCTCCCTCTTTAAACCTCTACAGATTCCTCGGTGCCTAAAAAGATACAGCTCTTTCCAACTCCTTCTATAAACCCCTATAGACTCAACAGTGCCTACAAAAACACAGGTTTTTCCAACTCCCTCTATAGGATCATCAGTGTCTAAACTCCATGTGAATGCACAGTCCAATACAGAGCTATATCTAAAGGGCAGAATGATCAATATTCATTAACATTTGAGATTCACTTAATAGATTATCTTTGGGGGGGGGGGGGAGTGGGGGATGGGTTATTTTCAACTCTCAAAGAGAGCTTCAATTCTTAAACATCAGCCAATTACACATTTACAACAGTGACATACAAAGTTCGGCCCACTTCATTCAAAGATTGATTAGCATCAGAATATTGGATCTTACATGAAAGTCAAAACAAACCGAAAGAAAACTTTTTTTTTAAAAACAACAAACAAACACCAAAAATACAACATTATTTCCCCATCTTTCCCCGAAATGGGAATGCGGCTACCTACATGGTTGGGGGGAAAAAAACGGTCATATACACAAAAACCTCACCATTGTTGAACCTCGGAGCTCTAGCCAAGGAACAAAAAACAAAAAAACAAAAAAAATTTCCCCGTCCAATTTTCTTTTCTCCCTTTCTTTTCCGTGCCTCACCCAAGTTCACTGAAGGCGAGATTTGGCGTATGCGACCATTTTTGCCCATCATTCAGGGAGCCGCATTCCGACTTCGGGGATGTACAGAATTATTTACTGAACATTTCACTACGTGTCACAAGCTCTTGTTTGGTACTGAAATATCAACGATTTTTTTAAGGACTGAATGCACGACAAAATTGGGTTGGTATATTACCATTCTTTTCTCCCTAAACATTGCAAAACCTATCAGAAAGAAAGTGCATTACCCGTCGCAACCTCAAGGCCATAGATATTCAAACTTTTCTTTCCCAAGCTGCTGAACGTCTATCACAAATCCCTGACCATACTGACCCTTCTAAGCACTACAATACCGTCCTCAGCCAACTCCTTGATGAGCATGCACCTCCTACTGACCATCTCCTGCCTGATAGGCCCTGTGCACCATGGTACACCCATGACATCCTGGTCGCAAAACGCAAACGCCAGCAACTAGAACGGCAATGGCAAAAAACAAAAACTGAAATAAACAAACAGCTTCTTCGTAAACAAATCAACAAAGTCAAAACCTTAATCCATTCAGCAAAAACAAAGTATTACTCTTCTCAAGTTCTTGATGCCACATCTATGAAATCTCTCTTTTCCCTCACATCCACTCTGATTGGATCTGCGAAGGCTAGCCCTCTGCCTTCTATCTACAACCACTCTGAACTTCCTTCCATATTTTCTGCATTCTTTTCTGACAAAATCCGCAACATTCACTCTAGCTTGGATCAGACTCCTTTCCAGCCTGCAATTTGTGATCCTCAATTTTCTGGCACTCCTCTCCTGTCCTTTCATCCAGCAATCGAGAAAGAAATCAGACAATTCTGAAAGGAATGACTATAAAATCATGCGATCTCGACCCCATACCTGCTTCTCTTTTCGCCGCAGTGCCTGCCACAGCTCATACCCGCTATCACAAAGATAGTAAACTCATCTCTTGTTTCTGGAAATGTTCCTTCAGCTCTTAAAACTGCTTTAGTCACACCATTACTCAAAAAGCATGACCTTGACCCTAACATTCTGAAGAATTACAGACCTGTTTCCAACCTACCTTTTATCTCTAAAGTCCTTGAAAGAGTAGTTCTGAAACAGCTCAACAACCACCTTCTCTCCAACAGTCTTCTTCCTGCGTTTCAGTCTGCCTATCGTGCCAACCACAGCACTGAAACCACCCTAGTTCACACCTTAAACATGCTTCTACTTGCTTCTGACTCAGGGAAAATCTCCCTCCTCACTCTACTCAACTTATCTGCAGCCTTCGACACTATTGACCACTCTATCCTTCTCTCCCGTCTTCAAGAAACGTTTGGTGTTACTGGTACAGCCCTCACCTGGTTTAGCTCATACCTGACTGACCGATTCCAGACAGTCACAGTAAACAAGATTCAGTCAGTACCTGCCAGACTGGAATGTGGAGTCCCGCAGGGATCAGTTCTGGGCCCTGTTCTTTTCACTCTCTACACCGCTCCACTGTCACATATAATTAACCGTCATCAGATCAACCATCACTTTTATGCAGATGACTCTCAGATTCTAAGCAGTGACACTCCTGAAAATCTGCCTTCCTCTTGATGAACATGACCTACTGCTTTCAAGATATCCAAAACTGGATGATAGAGAACAAGTTACAACTAAACGCTGATAAAACTGAAGCCATGCTTGTAGGGACCAAAAACAAACTCTCTTCCATTACAACAGCTTCAATAGAATTCGGCAATGCATCAGTCCCTCTATCCACTGCTGTAAAGTATCTAGGGGTCATTATTGACAACACACTCTCTATGCAAAAATTCATCACCCAGACCTGCCAGTCCTGCTTCTATCAATTACGGCGTATTAGTGCAATTCGAAAGTACCTGTCCACAGACCAACATCAAAACTCATGGCATCTCTCATTCTTTCACGTCTGGACTATTGCAATTCTCTTTTGGCTGGTCTGCCAGCATCATCTATCCACTCCCTTCAACGTATTCAAAACTCTGCAGCTTGACTAGTCCTCAGAAAGAAAAAATCTGAGCACATTACCCCTCTCTTGCGATCTCTCCACTGGCTGCCTGTGCCACAAAGAATAAACTATAAGATCAGTACTCTCTGTTACAAATGTCTCCACAAAACAGCACCTTCCTACCTCTGTGAATGTCTCCACCTGTACACCCCTTCTCGTTCCCTTCGCTCTGCTGCAGATTCCTTGTGCTTACAAACACCTAGATTCAACCAGTCCACTGTTGGCCGTCGCTCTTTCTCTGTTACTGGTCCATCGATTTGGAATGGCCTCCCTATCTCTCTTCGCCAAAGGCCTTCTTGTGACTCTTTTAAATCTGGCCTCAAGACATATTTGTTTCAAACCTAAGAATTTCCTCTCCTGTTTCATTTCATAGCTATCCCTGCTTTTCAACAGCCAAAAATTCCATCACCCTGCCAAAGTGTATAACGTGTGTGTGTGTGTGTGTGTGCATTTGGACTTGTTAGAACTATTACTTGCTATTGGTTGCATGACTGTGTAAGAATGAGCTGAGTGCAAGCGCTTTGATTTGTCTGTGCAAGATACAGCGCTATATAATTCCATTTATTATTATTATTATTATTAGCAATGAATCTGCAGAATACTGCAACGCCACTCATGAATCCTTGCAACTGCCTGGAACAGTGTCCGAGATACCCTGAGCATGATTAGTGATGCACTACATTCACGGTGGCAAGTTAGTAGACAATCTTAAATTATTCACGTAAACATACGTGGAGTAAACGTGACAATATCATTGCAACAATGTAAAAGGTGTGCGTGCGTGCGTGCACACACACACATACACACACACACACACACAAACATATACGCAGACACACACTAACATACTTGCAGACCCACACACATACACTTACAAACATAGGTGCAAACACACACACACACAAACATGTATACACACACACACAACTTCCTCATTCCCTTTGTGACCACCCAGAATTACTTGAAGTAGAACGACATATAACTAAACACAAACCACAACAGACACAAACTTATGAGTATATATATATACATACATATATATATATATATATATAATGCACATTCTGTCTCTGCAAAAAGTCATGAGATCAGCTGACCGAGTCTCCCTCTAAAACCTTGTCCTGGACTTCAACGACACTATCAGCGCTTGACAATGCGTGCTCAGTTCTTGAAACCACAGCATTTTCAGAAGAATCACCATGGACACCGCCGCCATCGCCCTCAGCACTGGCGAGTCCATTCACATCACCGACAGATGCAGCAGGAGCAGATTTCACGTTTTCTGCTTTTGCCAGGTGGAACCACTTACGTCGCAACTCTGGAGTCTGGTCCTCAGGTTCTTTAATTCTGCCATCATGAATGTCGTGTGTGAGCAGACAACACATGGCAGCGCTCTGCTCTGCGTACTGTTTCCGCTTCTCTCTGAAGAAAGAAAAAAAGACAATGAAAAAGTTTGAGCAAAAGTACTTTAGCTTTTAGCATTTTCAGTGTTGCTGGTGGGGTTTTGTGCATGTGTGTGTATGTGTGTGTGTAGTCTTGTGGTTCTCTTTAGCTTTCAAAGGTGGACTTACAGGTAGCTTTGAACACAGATTTACTACTTCATGAGTTAGCATTCCCAAAAAGAAATAGCAAGATGGGAGACTGTGTTCTTTTTCGTTCAAGTTTTACAGAACCCAAGATCATTAAAAAAAATGTTAAAATAATATAATTATCAGCCCCAACTTTTATAATCTACATTTATGGGATTTTGTTGTTGTTGATGCTCCTTGGTTTGAGGTCCAAGATTCACCTACGGTGATATTTTTGCCTATGTGACCGTTCAACCCCCACCACCACCATTTAGGTAGCCACAGGGGGGACGGGATAGCCTAGTGGTCAGAACAATGCACTTGCAATCTGACAACCCAGGTTCGATTCCCGTTCAAGGGGATATTTTCCCCTGGAGTTAACTTCAGTGCAGACTCCACTCTCCCCAAAAGTCTTTCAGATGAGACTATAAACCGAGGCCCCGTGTGCGAACGCACGCAGAACATCTTGCGCACACATTAAATCCTGTTCCACTTTTCGTAAGAGTAGGCCATTGTGTGCCAGTAGGAACAGATGACAGAATTTACAAAACCGCATACACACGGGGACTGGATGTAAAAAAGCACATAAGTGCTTAATCCATTATCCTCGATATAAAAGAATAAAAAAGGTAAAAAAGGTATAAATAAATAAAATAAATAAAAACATTCTGACTTAGGGGATGGTGTCTAAACATGACACCTGTGTGCATGTGTTTTGAAAAAAGAAGTTGGCATCCATTCCTACTGGCATGAAATGGCCTACTCTTCCAAAAGGTGGAACAGGTTTTTAACTTGTGCGCAAGATATTCTGTGTGTATTAACACACAGGGCCTTGGTTTATAGTCTCGCCTGAAGGACTTAGATATTCAGGTACCCATTTACAGCAGGGGGACTGTATTGAAGCCAAAGCACACAAATGGTCACCCATCCACATGGTAAACACACTCAATGCTGCTTAACTTTAGTTTAAGGAAAGTGAGTACTCTGACCACTGAGCTATCCCATCTCTGATATACTAACAAGTGACAGTCAGAATCACTACTTACCCAAATGGAGTTGTGTACCACACACCATCAACCAGAACTTTGGAATTAAAGCTTCTGTCAGCTGCAGACTCCTCCTAAAACAAACCAAAAAGGTATGTCCACCATACATCTATCCACAAGCAAAGGTGCACACACACTGTATGCACAGACACACACATGCACGCACATACACACACTCTAGCAACAAATCACTCTAGTTGTTCAACAGTCTAACAGGTTCCTGTTTCTCTTCACGAGGGTTATGCTTTGCTTCAGAATGTTTGCTGGAAACATGTGAAAAAGACACAGGAAGAGGCTGGCTATCCCCAGCACAATTGTTCACTTCTGGATATTTTGCAAATATTCTGTGTACTCAGTATGGCTTTCAGAAATCTTGTACTAGAAAAATTGTTTCTCTGATTCACAGACTGAAATTAAATGCCTTTCAAGCAAAATCTGCAAAAAATATACAATGTATATGTGGTGAAAAACTTTCAAATATTCATGTTTTGTACTGATGTAAGGGCTTAAAAAAGTTCCTACCAGCCTTTCAAGATCAATCTCTGAACGATGTTCTAACCAATCCAAACTTATTATGCAAGAGCACTGTTGCTGATGCGGTCTCCAATAATTTTGTTTTGTAAAGTACGACCGTGAGACTGTAATAGTTTTACTTTCTGATTGATTTGCAATTGTACAGATTCTGTTTTTAGCAAAGTGTTCAATTGTTCTGTGTTTTTGCTCTATTTGCGTTTCATTGCCAAGTTTTTGCAACATATTGTTTGTATTGTTTGGAATCAGATTTTACACATACACAAAATCTTTCAATACCAACACTTATCTCTTTGCTTTAAAGCCCTAATTTCATCACTCTCCCTGCCCCTCTCATCTAATATTACTGAAAATGAAGAGACATAAAATCGAACACACATACACACACAGAGATATTCATAAAAACACAACTGTTCATGAAGCTTTATATGACTCGCACCAATTCACAATATCAGTTGCTGAAGTTATATATTCTTCTCCTGTAAGACCTTTACTGTAATTAGTTGTGGGATATATGTATGTGTGTTTATGTGTATACATGTATGTATGCATGCATGTATGTATGTATGTATGTACATATATATGTATGTATGTGTGTGTGTGTATATATAGAGAGGGAGGGGAGGGGGAGATACTCTGAGAGAGAGAGAGAGATGAGGTATGTATAGGTGTTGTGGTGTGACTGCGGGTGTGTCTAAATCACCAAGTAGTGAATGGACATTAAACAAAACACACACACACACACACCACACACAACTACCCTTCAACAGAGGGGCACAACATGTTTTATTTTAAAAGAATCATTTTGTACACATCAAGTACAGGTATGGATCTACCAAACCCACAAATTAACAATATAATGCAAACCAAGACAGGGCAATTTACAAAAGGTGTTTTAACCCAAAAAAAGTGGCATAATGGGCACATACATAGAACACTGAAGCAGTCATGAATATGCAAGGCTAAAATTTTTTACTCACATTTAAGCTGAAATATACTCAGACCAGAATGATTGAAGTATGTCTACATTCATATTAACTCATGGGGGACAGGATAGCCTAGCGGTTAGAGTGTTGAACTTGTTGATCTGATGGACAGGATTTGAACCACTACAGAGACACCTGTTCAAGGGGATTTTCCCCATGGAGGGTTTGTTTTTTTCCCCATGGAGTTAATATTCAAGCCAGCTCCACTCCCCCAAGCAGTCCTTAGGATCTGACTATAAACTGAGATCCTGCGTGACTAAAAATGCACATAAAAAATCTTGCGCGCACGTTCAAACCCTTCTGGAAGAGTAGCCTGTTGTGTGCCAGCAAGAACAGACAACAAAACTGGAAAAAAAAAAAAAGAAAACTGCATACACACTGGTATCATGTTTAGACACCATCCTTCAAGTCAGAATGCGGCTATCTTAAAGGTAGACTAAACCAGTTGCATACACAAAAAAATCTCACCACTGGCGAAGAACCTCAGAGCTCTAAGCCTAGAAAAAGGGGGGATCTCCATTTCACCATTCCTTCTAAGTGACACAGACAGACAGACAGACAGACAGCGACTTACAGTTTTGTACAGGGGGTTCTTGTAGCGCCACCTGTAGCACCACTCATGCAGGCTCTGCTTCGGGCTCATGGCTGGCCGGTAGCACTTTCTGCAAGGACAACAGGCAGTTCATGCTCCCAGGTCCTACAAGCGGGGAAACTACCCTATGGAGATGCCGGGGGCCACTGTCGGTATAAACAGCATCCCCACCTTCCAAAAATTCTGTGCGAGAAATTCCCTCTGTTTTATCCCTCTCGTTCTTTCTGCCTCGTTCCTTTTCTTCCTGTCACCTCCTTCTCATCTATTTTCTGCATTCTTGATCCATTCTCCTGCCTTTTTTCCAAAAAGACTTAGAAAGAACAATTCTCTCCCACACCAAAGTTGGATGTGCTGGGCCTGACTTGTCAGGTGCTTAACGGCAGTGCAAGACATTTTCACTCATATGACAGACAACAATAGTTGCTGTCTGAGCGTTTGACAATGATGGAAGCTCAAACTCAAGAAAAATGCACCCCCATCTAAAAAGAAAACAAACAAAAACAACAGAGAGACCCCTCCCCACAAAAACGAAAAATAAAACAAAGAGAAAAAAACCTGAGAAGTCTTTCCGCACTCAACACACACATGTGCACACACATACAATACACACACATACACACACAACACACCACAACAACACACAAATAACAACACACACACACAACAACACATTTTCAAAATACGGCTGCCACTAAACTGTAAACAATAACAACCCAAAAATAAAAACCTAAGATCATACATGATCCTACTATCAATGTGACTCCCATACTTGTCAAATCGGACGGGCAGTTCGATGAGTGGCATGCCATCGTCCGCTTTACGCCTCTTGAAGCCGTGGTGACTGTCGGTCAGCTTTTCCGACAGCTGTTTTCTCTCCCGCACTGCCTTCTGGTACTCTGCCTGCATCCCCCAGATCTCACTGTTCAGGCACAAAGGTGGGGGGGACAAAATCGTTCGAGATGGCACTTCAACACTATCCCTACATAATAATAATAATAATAATAATAATAATAATAATAATGTATGGAATTTATATAGTGCTGAATCTTGTAAAGCAACAAATCAAAGCGCTCAGATGAATTTTTTTTTTTTGATTAAAAAAAAATTTTTTTTATGCATGTGTATGTGGTTTTTTAAATTTTGTCATCTGTTCCCACAGGCACACAATGGCCTACTCTTTCGAAAAGCGGAACAGGATTTAATGTGTGCGCAAGATGTTCTGAATGCGTTCGCACACGGGGCCTCGGTTTATAGTCTCATCCAAAGGACTTACATTTACATTAAGGGAAAGAACCCACTCTTTCCCAGTATTTATTTATTTATACCACTTTAAGTCACGAGATTGCTCTACGTGAAATTTGGGCTGCTCTCCCCGGGAAGAGCGTGTCGCCACAAGAGCAGCGCCACCCTTTTAATCTTATTTTTTATTTGTCTGCAACTGTATTTGTTTCCCTATCAGAGTGGCTGTTGCCGTGGGTTCTTTTACGTGCACTGAATAATTTTCAGTAACACACGGGACTTCGGTTTATCATCTCATCCGAAAGACTAGCGCCCAGACCACCACTCATGGTCTTATGGATGGGGGAAAAGTTTCAGGCCCAAACGGGATTCGAACCACCGCACACTTCTGACCCGGACTTTTCGCTTTCTAGACAGGCGAGTTACCTCTAGACCATCAATCCACAAGTGCACTGAGTGCATTTGTATGCTACCGTAACAGGAATGGGATAGCCAGATGGTTAGAGTGATGTGCAATGCGCTCGTGATCTACTGACCTGGGTTTGAATCTCATTCAAGAGGATTTTTCCTCTGGAGTTAACATCAGTGCCGACTCCACTCTCCAAAAAAAGTCCTTCGGATGAGACTATAAACCAAGGTCCTGTGTGCGGACGCACGCAGAACATCTTGCACACAAGTTAAATCCCATTCTGCTTTTGGGAAGAGTAGGCCATTGTGTGCCGGTGGGAACAGGCGACAAAATTTACAAAACTGCATACACAGAGGGACTGGATGTAAAAAAGCACACCAGACCTTATTCTCTTATCCTCGAAATAAAAGAAAGAATAATAACATCCCTATGCACCTTTGTATGCTACCGTACCCAGTAGTGGGTGATACAGAGGGAAGGTTTAGTAGATGGCAGGTTACCCTATAGCAGGTTAACTGTAGGGAAAAGGTAAATTACCTAAGATGATCTAAAAAGAACATTCCCTGAAGTCAAAATGTGGTTTTACCATAATGGTGGGCAAAAAACAGTCGTGTACACAAAATCTCACCATTGGGTAAACCTTGTAGGTTTAGCTGTGGGGAAAACAAAAAAGAAAAGAAAATGAAAAAGAAAAGACAAGAAAGAGGGTGGAGTGAAGGAAGGAGGAGGTATGAGGAAGATGCCGGTGGGGGGGGGGGGGGGGTGATGGAGACACAGACAGAAAGAGAGAGAAAAAGAGAGAGAGGGGGGAGAGAGAGTGGGGGGAGAGAGAGGGGAGAGGAGATTTAGTTAGTTAGTTATTCTTTTATATCGAGGATAATGGAATAAGCACTCATGTGCTCTTTTTTACATCCGTCTCCGTGTGTATGCGGTTTTGTAAATTTTGTCATCTGTTTCCACCGGCACACAATGAGAGAGAGAGAAAGAGACAGAGAGAGAAGAGGGTGGAAAAAAAAAGGGGGGGGGGGAGAGGAAAAACATGCCCTAGCAAACAAAACCTGCATACATGTGCACACACACACACCCATACACACACAAATGAAACCTGCAAGTGAGCGCAGACATGTGCACGCATGCACACACACACACTCACACACACAATTACACACACACTTACACAAACACACACCTACACACATATTTACACACACTCACACACAAAGTTACACACACAAACACTTACACACACACACACACACCCATGTTCACTCTTCTTTCTTGACCACTTACTCAGATTACTTACACATCCCATCTAACTCGTTTTTGTTTGTTTAAATAAAGCTCTCACCTGAACTCTTCATTTGTCCGAACTGTGAGCGACGCTTGGCCTTCCTGTGCGTCCATGGATTCATGCATCATTTGCAACACACAGTACTTGGTGTTGATGTCGTTGTTGTCAAACTGAAATGCCTACAACACAACCATCGCCCAGAAATGACTCTCAACAAGACTGCGCAATACATGAAAGCAAACACACATGCATGTCGAAAAGTGTGTGACTATGTATGATATATGATACATGTTGGCATACTCAGACATACATTCATGGAACACATGGTTAGGTGTGCACCCACATAAACACACAATTATGCATGCACATGCACACACATACACACACACAAGTACGCGCACATACACACACACACACACATGCACGCACGTACACACACACACACATACTCGAACAACACACACACACATGCACGCATGTACACACACATACACACAGAGTAGATCACCAACAACCTATTATCCCATACATACACCATCCATCTAATGAACCCATGAAATCATAGATAAACAATCCATGATACAACACAAGCGTGTAAACACACACACACATGCTGTTAAATGTTACGATGAAATCTATTGTACTTCCCTTTGAAATAGTTTATAAGACAAAGCCACATTCAAAGCATACAGTGATGGACACTATAGCCAAATGGTTAAGACCGTTCAACTTCAATCCGTTTTACATCAATCCCCTGGGCCCATGAAGTCACGGGTTTGAATCTCGGCATCTTGTGGTGAATTAAGGGTGGGGATTTTTACGATCTCCCAGGTCAACTGTCAAATGCAGACCTTGCCAGTGCCTTCATTCCCTTCATGCAGAAGATCAAATATGCTTGTTAAAGATTCCAAAATTCATGTCAGAGTTTGGTGGGTTATGCAAACACAAACATACCCAGCATACATCCTTGAAGTCAGAATGCAGCTACCTTCGTGGGCAAAAATGGTTACATTCACAAAATCTCACCATTGGTGAACCTCAGAGCTCAAGATGAGGAACAACAACAAACAAAAACCAAACAACAACAAAATAGCATTCAGTTTTGTCCAATTCGAATTCTTTTGTTCTTTGAGTTCCATTCCACATTAAATTTTTTTAATACACAATTACTACAACGGATCGAAACATTCAGGAAGAACAATGCATCAAATCAATCCACACACGAAAATCTAAAAAAATATGTAAAAAACCCCCCACCAAAAACACTATCTGCAGAGGCACAAACAACACTACTGCCCTCACAACAATGGAAACTCACATATTTCAGGTAGGCCCTGATGACGTCGTACAGAGGCAGTTTCCCTTCCTTGCGGAACACGGAACAATTCCACTCTGCCTGCCTGGCAATCATTACCGACGAGGCGCCGGCTGCTTTCCTGAAGACTTCAATGTCTTCAAAGCAGGAGATTTCTTTGGAGCCTCCACTGAAACGGAATGAAGATCATAGGGAACAAGAATATATGCAACAGTTTGGGTGTAATGATATAAACCACATATATGTGACGCTCCATTAACATTATTTTTATTTATTTATTCTTTTATATCGAGGATACTGGTTTAAGCACTCATGTGCTTTTTTACATCCAGTCCCTGTGTGTATGCGGTTTTGTAAATTCTGTCATCTGTTCCCACTGGCACACAAAAGCCTACTCCTACGAAAAGCGGAACAGGATTTAACGTGTGCGCAAGATTTTCTGCGTGCGTTCGCACATTGGACCTCGGTTTATAGTCTCATCCGAAGGACTTTTGGGGAGAGTGGAGTCTGCAATGATGTTAACTCCAGGGTAAAACATCTCCCTTGAATGGGAATCGAACCCGAGATTGCAAGCGCAATGTTCTAACCACTAGGCTATCCCGTCCCCCATGACGAGTGAGAGTCACACTGCACCAGATGTCAAGTTTTACTTGATACCATGTTAGCAATCTGCAATAAAAAAGGGTTTGTTCCCCCTCGTTTAATATCACTAGAAGTGAACAGACGTAAAATTGAAGTCAACAGC
This sequence comes from Rapana venosa, assembly GCA_028751875.1. Classification (NCBI taxonomy): domain Eukaryota; kingdom Metazoa; phylum Mollusca; class Gastropoda; order Neogastropoda; family Muricidae; genus Rapana; species Rapana venosa. The sequence goes on from CM054149.1 coordinate 10,409,606, forward strand.
AACAACAACAACACACACACCCAGAGTACTAACTTTGCAATAACGGGGATGGACACAGCCTGAGCCACTGCCTTGATGGTGCTGTTGCGATTCTTGTGCTGGGGCCGCTCCTCCTTCGTTCGCCCATGCACAGCAAGGGCAGCAACTCCTGTGCTCTCGATCAACTTGGCCAACTTCACGGTCTCTTCCACCTGCAGACAGAATTTCCAGACAAACTGGTGGTGCTATATTGGGCTTTTGCGCTTTGTTGCCATCATCAAAGATAAACGCAGCGAAAATGGAGCTCTACAGGTGACTTCTAAGAGTGAAATGGTCAGACAGAAGAACAAATGATGAACTCTCAGTGCAAAGACATTAATGTCGGATGAAATTTAAATAAGTGCAGACTGAGATACATTGATCATGCAAACAGAAACACACAAACAAATAAGATGACGACAGTTCTCCTAGGTAAGGTTGAGGGCAGAAGGAAAAGAGGCAGACTATCACCAACATCCTACATTGCCAACATCGCTGAGATCAGTGGTCTGGGAGGAGGGCTACAGGAGATGGTAGAACTCAGCAGAGACACAGAGAGAGACGGTGGAACCTTGTGGCATTGAGTGCAGCTCCTACTAACAACAGTAGGGGTGGAGATAGTTGAGATGAGTTGTGCTTTGTTCACTCTTTGTTGTAAAACATTTGAAAACATTTCATTCTTTATCATTTTTTTCTTCTTTTTGGATACAACAATGTTTTTACCAACAAAAATCGTCTCTTTTTTTTGTCTATTAAAACAAGATTTTAGCTATATTCTCATTGGGAATTTGTTCTGAATAAACTGAATATATCAACGCAATTAAGAGTCACGGAGCTCTCTTTTTCTTGTTTTCATGCAGACTGAGGAGACTGAGGAAAAAAGAAAAATGTTAGCCTGTTATCAAAAACAAAACTGGCAATGTCAGAAAATAATATAGACTTCATCTCTAACAGGTATGACAAGGGTTTTTGGGGGGAAGGGGTTGTTTTGTTTTTGGTTTGGGTTTTTTTTGGTGTTTTTTGTTGGTTTTGTTTTTTGTATCATGCAATCAGTTTCTGTTTTTTGTGACGTTTTGCCTTTTTGCAGATCCCTTTCTATGTGTCAGTTGTTTCTTACATTTTTTTTATTACTTTGCTTAGTGTTTCTGTGTCCAATACAATAAAATACAAAACAAAACAATACAGTACAGTACAATACAATTACAATACAACCATGTCAGTATGAGAGACTCCACAGCAATAAAGTATGAAAACTTTTTTAAAAGAACAAAGAAAAACAAACAACCAAAACCAAAACCAAATTACACCTGATCTCAGTGTTGGTGATGCTAAAGCAATAAGGTAAAAAAGAAAAAGAAAAAGTCAGAAGAACTACCTTAAGGCTGTGACATGCTAAAACTTCTTTGTTGAATGCTCAGACAGCAACTACTGTTGCCCATCATGTGAGCGAAAATGCACTGCGCTGCTGTTAAAGCACCTGACAAGTCAGGCCCAGCGCATCCGACTTCAACATGGGAGAAAAATGTTATCTTTGAAGTCTTTCTGGGGAAAAAAGGCAGGAGAATGGACCAAGAAAGCAGAAAATTGACAATGAGGTGACAGGAAGGAAAGGAACAAGGCAGAAACAAAGAGAGGGATAGAAAAGAGGGACTTCCTAGCACAGAATTTCCAGAAGGTGGGGAGGCTATTTATACTGACAGGCCCCTGGCACCTCCACGGGGTAACATGCTAAAACAACTAAATGAATATACGAAATGCAGCTGCTCACCTCAGGAAACACTCTGATTTTACAGGTGACAGGTATGGACAGGCCCTCAACAAGCGTCGTCAAAATCTGCAGGCATATTCAGATAAAAAGGAAAAAACCCAACTAATATCAAAATCTGGAGAGATACAGGGTCTGTCATGAATTATACAAAAGGCTTTACTTATTTCTTAAATTTCACTCTGATTCCTCTTCCTGCACTCCATGATCTTAAACTCTGTGTGTGTGTGTGTTTGTGTGTGCGTGTGTGTGTGTAAGAGAGAGCACTTTGAACATGAGCACATTAAGCATGCTCACTTACATACACACACAAGCTAACATGCACACACCAAACCCACCCAACCACCTTCACACACACACACACACACACGCACATGTACACACACACACATGCACACACACACATGCACACACACACACACATGCAAACACACACACTCACACACATGCATGCGTATATACGCATGCAGGCACGCATATGCACACATACATATGTATACACACATACATATGTACACACACACATACGCACACACACACACACACACATATACACAACTAATACCACTGAGAGTAAACAGACATAAAATCAAATACACACACATACACAAACACACAATCATACACTGTAATGAACTACTTACTACCAAAGAAGAAAGAAACACTCACCTGTTTAATCTTTTCTGGCTGAGACAATAGAGCGCATCCCATTCCTCCCTGTAATACATGATTATTGGTTACAATATTACAGTTACAGTTTACATGCAATGTTCTTGTGACACAGACCATGGTTTAAGTTTCTGAGATATTCTTCTTCATCTTCATCATCGTTAAACGCTCAGACAGCAACTAACATTGTCTGTCATATGAGCAAAAATATGTTGCGCTGTCTGAGATATTAGTATGTGTGAGTGTGAGCGCATGTGTGTGTGTACATGTGCATGTGTGTGTGAGTGTGCATGTGTGTGCGCGCACACGTGCATGCATGCATGCACTCACATGTGTATGCGCATAGACTTTCTTCAGAGTAGACACACTTGCAAATATGCATGAACAACTGAAGTGTGTGGTACCTGCTCATCAGAAGTTTTGTTGTTGTTGTTGTGACTGGGTGTTTTTCAGGCTATATAAACACACAACACTATGAACGGGGTTTTTTGTCCACTTCTTCACCAAAGTGATGGGATAGCTCAGTGGTCAGAGTCCTCACTCTACCCAAGCTCAGGTTAAGCAGCATTGAGATTACTGTGGCAATGACTGTCACCATAATGATGACAAGAACAGACGTAATCCCGTGGGTTCATGAAGCCGTGGGTTCGAATCTCAGTGGGGTCTGGTGAATTATTAAGGGTGGGGATTATCACAATCGCCCAGGTCAAATGCAGACCTACTGATGCTTTAATTTCCCTCGTGTATATACACATGCAAAAGATGAAATATGTACGCAAAAGATCCCGTAATTCATGTCAACGTTTGGTGGGTTACAAAAACACGAACATACCCAGCAAACATCCCCAAAGTCGGAATGCGGCTACCTTCATGGTGGGCAAAAACGGTCACATACCATATGCAAAATCTCACTATTGGTGAACCTCGGCGCTCTAGATGAGGAATGGAAACAAAAAACAACACAAAAAAATGAAAGATCATAAGAAGTTGATTCAAACAAACAAACAAACAAAGATAGTGATGACAAGAAGACTGCAGATTCCCAGACAGCAGAATACCTTGATGGAGAACTCTTTGGGGCATCCCATGTTGATGTCAATCCCTGACACGTCGTTTTCCCTGGGGATAAAAGAAACACGTCTCATGCATGGAGTATGTGTTGTGCTGTGTTGTGTTGTGTTGTGTTGTGTTGTATTGGTGTGTGTGTGTGTGTGTGTGTGTGTGTGTGTGTGTGTGTGTGTGTGTGTGTGTGTGTGTGTGTGTGTGTGTGTGTGTGTGTGTGTGTGTGTGTGTGTATGAGTGTGTGTGTGTGTGTTTGTGTGTGCGTAGTGTTGTATTGCGTTGCATGGCGTTGTGGTGCGGTGTAGTGTGGTGTGGTGTGGTGTGGTGAGGTGTGTGTGTTGGTGTGTGTGCATGCATGTGCATGTGTGTGGCCTGTATATGCATGTGTGTGTATGAGTTTGTGTGCGCATGTGTTGTGTGCATGCACACAATTGTATGTATGTACGTGCATGCATGTACGTGCATGCATACTTGCATATATATACAGAGTGTGGGCACAGTATGTGTATATGTATACACGTGCATGTGTGTGTATATTACACAGGGATCATATACAATGATGAGCTTTCAACTAGTTTACCATGTGTACCAACATTTTCACACTGTAAAGTAAAACAATACATAAAACATCACATCTGACCTGTGCATGCATTGGTATACCACACCTACAAGCACACACACACACACACACACACACATGCAAAGCCTACAGAAAAGATGAACCATCTGAAGCATGATGCTTTCTTCTTTTTTTTCCTCTTTTTTTCATTCCTCGTCTAGAGGTTGGAGGTTCACCAATGGTGAGATTCTGCATACGCAACCGTTTTTGCCCATCATGAATGTAGCCGCATTCCGACTTCAGGGATGTATGCTTCATGTTCGTGCTTCCGTAGCCCACTGAACACTGACATGAACTTTAATCTTTAATGTGCATATTTGATTTTCTGCATTTGCATACACATAAAGGGCATTAAGGCACTGGAAGGTCTGCACTTGAACCTGACATGGGAGATTGTAAAAATCCCCACCATATGCCTCAGAGAGTTGAACCCATGACTTCAGGGCCCCATGGGATTGAAGTCAAATGGTCTTAACTACTCGGCTATGGTGTCCATCACGCTTTCAAAACAATCAAGACAAGGCAAGTCAAGCAAGTCGAAATTTCAAATAAAAATGACTTTTCATTTTCATCTAATTCTGTCGAACAAATGCAGGAATCTGCGGAAATAATTTGACCCAAAAATCTTGTCTGAAAATGACAAATTCTAAAATCATAAAAATTTATTCTTTCATTCTTTGTAATGATTTTGATTATTGAAACAAAAATCACATAAACTGTCAATAACAGCCTTTTCATATTTTAATCTATTTATGGGCTTGTCTGTCAACAGATTAAAAACATTTATGACTGCAACCTCTCACCCCCCCCCCCCCCCCCCCCCCCCCAAAAAAAAGAAATAAAAAGAATAGACATTGTAACAAAAAACATTAAACAAAAACAATAGACATTCAGTTTCAAGATCTAATACTCACACTTTTCTAGCTGCCGCCAATGCTCTTTTGGCATCACATGTTCCCTGTTACACACACACACACAAACATATGCTTGTGTGAATTTGTATCAAGATTTTAAAACGAACAACACATCATATGAGAAGCTACCAACCATTGAACAGGTTTGACTGGCACTCAGTTTTATTTATGTACACAGAAAAAAGCAAAAAAAAGCAGCAGTGTCTTGCTATGGTGCCCTGTCCTTTAGGAAGATGCCCAAAAAGAATGCAGAGAAGCCTGCAGCAACTATAATACTTTGGAACATCAAAACAAAGCAGAACACACAAAAAGAAACCACATACTAAAAAAATCAAACACCAAACAGAAAAATAGCATTTGGAGGTCAGAGAGAAATTGGCGTTGTTTTTCATTCGTTCCATAGCTACAGCTCTGAGGTTTACCAATGGTCAGATGTTGCGTACGCCACCATTTTTGCCCACCATTAAGGCAGCCAGATTCCAACTTCAGGGATGATGTCTACACATGACATCAGAGTGCAAGCGTTGTTGTTTTAAAAATTCTGTCATCCGTTCCTATTAGCATGCAATGGCCTGCTTTTCTAACAATGGCCTGCGTTTTTAACATGTGCACAAAATGTTCTGCATTAAGTTCACTCGCAGAATCTCAGTTTATAGTCTCATCCCAAGGACTTTTCGGGGAATGGAGCTGGTACTGGTGTTAACTCCTGAGGAAAAAATCTATGTGAATGGATGCCTCGGAGGTGGCTTGCACCCAGGCCATCAGATCACAAATGCAACGTTCTAACCAATAATTTGAATAACCTATCCCACATCCCCCCGAATGAGAGAAATAAGGAGAACAAAACGAAAACCTGTAATGAAAAGTGAAATTACACTGATTATCAGGAGTCAGGACACAAAATATAAATCATTAGAATGACGCAAAATGTGTAAGAGTGAAAGAATATATATATCTTTATCAGAGCAATTGCATTTGTAAAGTTCTGTATGAGGGTAAAAGATGCAAAGTTTTCATCATTTCCTTCTTGTCACGTATTTACTGAACAACTATCAAGATAAGTTTTGTTGAGCGTAAGATACTATGTGCGCTCCATCATCGTGATGTTTCACTGCACCTGAGTCAATTTTTAGTTGTTACTTTTTAATTCTGTTGAAAATGTATTCATACAAAACAGTATTTGAAAATCAACATTTTTGAAAGTATTACAATTGAAATGATAGCACTGCAGTAAGTGAGAAAATGAGATTATGACATTTTCCATCATTAATAGGTTGCTCAAATGAGGCTTGGGTTTTGTTAAATGATTTTAAAGCAAAAGGAAACATACGTGTATGCTGATACTTCAGTACAAGGTAGATGAAGGTTACTGTTGTTATCATCATCAAAATCTCAAAAGTGACAACTGACCCTCAACTGCCTACAATTGCGCAGGGTCATGGATTCAGTGTAACCAAGTCATTTGGATTGTGTGTTACGATTTTACTATAAAAAAAAGGGGATATATATATATCTCGCAAAGGTTTTAGTTTTGACGTTAATTGCGAATCAGCCATCACTTTGCTTGGACACGGTTCTGAAGACTCCCAGGCCATAACATTTTGTTCAGTTCTGGTCTTCAACCCTGTATCAGGCTAATGAAATGATTTATTATCATCGTTTGGTACTTCTCTGCAATGACTTCCATGCGATGTTTTGAAGGACTTATTCAGATCTGTAGGCTGCAAACTTTTCTATCATGCATCCACAAAATGTAATAAAGGAAAGCGAGGTTTGTGATCGTTCTGAACCACTGTCTCTGAAACCTTCATGAGTTCCTGCATCACCAGATCTTCATAGGATATATTTAATATTGGGTTGAGTATCAGCCCTGCCTTTCATGTGTGTGAAACATTTAAATGTGTTGTTGTATACATGCACGGTGGCCCCTGTAAGTGTTGAGATGCTCTGATAGGTTTGCATGATGATGAAAATTATGTTGTGCCCACAAAGTGATGCCACCCTGTAATGCCTTCTTAAATCGATATGTGGGAAAGGTTTGTTGATGTGTGGTACCGCTCAATGTGTTCTGTGGTTTGAATATCTGTTTGTGTGGTGCGCCAGCTTTACCTGCTTGTTCCTCAGAATGTGTTTCTGTTGTGGCTTAGCTTTGCAAAATTATCTCAGCATGACCTTGCTAGGTGACTATTGAGGATGATTGTTGTAAAGTAATTATGCAATTTGAGATTTCCTTTCTTGGGGAGGGTGATGATGAGTGTATGTTCCAGTGTGGCCATTTCCGTTGCAAGTCTTGTTGCAATTCTTAAAGGGCGCTGATCATGGTTTCCCCTCCGTGGACCAACTCTGATGATTTTACCCTGTGATTCCCATTTTCAGCGATCTGACTGCTGTTTCCACTTTTCTTCGATAGGGTGACTGTCTGTGTCTTTGCTTTGGGTAATTAAGGACTTCTGGATCTCCTGCGGTTATATGTTGTATAAGGTGGAGCAGTTTTGTCCATTGTGTCAGAAGGTGGTCAGTGAGACATCCATTTTGTCTTGGATTGTTAAACCTTTCTCTGGTTTTGCTAGTCGGGTCTTATCACGGATTGTTTTCAAGTAGTTTTCTTGAGTTTCTTAATTTTTTCAGTGGTACATGCATAGCATTGCCTTTGCTTGTCTTCATCGAGCTCTTTTGACAATATTGTTCTGCTATTCTTTAGTACTAATTTATTCTTTTTCATTCAATTACATTGAATAAATAGTTTGTATTTAACAGGTTTTATATAAACTGGTCGGTTTTGCAAGAAGCTCGTTTGCTGTTCAGTAACTGCTATATTGAAACTTTCGTCAGTGTATATATTCTGAGTCTATCACGTGAGTGCTGCAAATTTCCCTATCCTTGCTTGAATTTGTATACCGGTCGTCGCTTCTCGAGGTCAAATTTGATCCTGATGTTGTTCCGTTTGTGGATTTTCTTTAGACGTAGTCGGAAAGTCATCATCACAAGATCATGATCACTCCCTATGTCTGCTCCTGGAAAACTTTGTGTCTGTGCGATGTTAACGCTAGACTGAAACCGTCTTTTCACCATGATGTAATCTATTTGGTTGTGGTGTTCTCCATTTGGGCTATGCCATGTCCATTTTCTGGATTTCTTGTGTGGGCCAAGTGTATTCACTAGCTGGAGGTGGTTGTTACTGGCAAACTCCAGGAGTCTCAGCCTCTTTCATTTGATTGGTTATTACAATGTGGCCCACAAACGCCCTCCCAGTCTTTCCATGCATCTTCTCCTACCTTGGCGTTCCAGTCACCTTGCACAACGAGGATGTCTTTCTTGGGAGTTTGATTCAGAACCTCTTGTAGCTGGTCATAAAATTCTTCTACGGCTTCATCTGTGCAGTCTGATGTAGGGGCGTATGCCTGTACTATAGTTATGTTAAAGGGGGTTGCTCTCAGGTGGATGGTAATAAGTCTGCTGGACACAGGCTGACAGCTCATGACGGTGTTCACGGTGTCTTTGTGAACGAGAAACCCCACGCCGTGTTCATGTTTATCCTGTTTTCCAGAATATACATATCTTTATCAGAGCAATTGCATTTGTAAAGTTCTGTATGAGGGTAAAAGAAATTGCAAAGTTTTCCATTACATTTTTTTTTAATATGTCACAGATATTTACTGAAACAACAACAACAATGATAAAGTTTTGTATGAGCGTGAAGAATACATATGTGTTGCTCAACCACATCGTGAGTTGCACTGCACTGGAGGTCAATTTTTAGTTGTTAACATGTGGCTAATCTGTAATAAAAAGGCTATTCAATACAAAGAAAGAGATTGAAAATCCAACAATTGTTTGAAAAGTTATTACAAGTTGAAATGATAGACTGCAGGAAGTGAGAAAAATGAGAAACTGACAAGTTTTCCATCATAATAGGTGGTCAAAATGAAGGCTTGGGTGTTTTTTAAATGCATTTCTAAAGCAAAAGGAAACAAAGTATGCCTCGATACATCATTACAAGGTAGAAGAATGGTTACTGTTTTATCATCAATCAAAATCTCAAAAGTGACAACCTGACCCTCAACTGCCTACAATGGCTGCGATGGAAAAGTGGATCAGGTGTAATCCAACTCATTTCGTGGTGTTGTGTCACATATTTACTAAAAAAAACAACCCAAGAGCATATATATATATATATATATATGCAAAGTTCTATCACAGTCTTGTCTTACCAACTGGAAAATCAGCCTGTCTTTCTCACGAGCACAAGTTCTGAAGACCACAGTGCCATCGCACATTGTGAAGTCTGTAGTTCCAAGCACAGCTGGAAAGCACACATGAAAATAAATCCAGTAAATAGTAAAATACATCTAGGCAAAGGACACTGAATCATCACAGAAAAAACTAAACAAAACAGCAACATGTACTCATTAAAAAAAAAAACCAACACACACACAAAAGTAAATGAAAGGAAAACCCACAAGCAAACCTGAACCCTGTACTCCAAACATATAGGAGCATTCTTGCAGAAATAAGATAATATATATATATATATATATATGTTTTATTTACATTAGGGTGTATGTGTAGTTTATGTGTGTGTGAGAGAGAGAGAGAGAGTGTGTGTGTGAGAGAGTGTGCGTGTGTGTGTGAGTGTGCACGCATGCATGTGTGGCTTGCATGCAGATGTGCATGTGTGTGCTTTTGCACTTGTGGTTGTGTGTGTGTGTTTGTGCTTGCATGTGTGTGCATGTATGCAAGCTTGTCTGTGTGCATGTGGGTGTGTTTGTGCATGTATGTGTACACATGTGCACAAAATTATATTTCATAATGTATAAACCCATCTACTTGCTTAATTGTGTTAAATATACATATGCAAACATCTAGACACCATTTCTGGTACCAGTCTGACATTGTAAGAATAAGATGTAAACAAGTAATAAAGTGCGCAATCCAAAAGCTGAAATAAAGTTTTATATGAACTTCCGTTATCACACTTCTTTATCTTAATTCTTATGTTTCAAACAAAATATTATATGAAATCACAACATTATTCTTTCTTTACCTTATGTTTTTCTAGATGTAAGTTTGAGAATGATTAACTTAAGCATTGAGTGTGTGTGTTAAGTGTGTGTGCGTGTTTGTGTGTGTGTCAGAGAGAGAGAGAGAGAGAGAGCAAACAAGAGAGAGAGCGAGCAAGAGAGAGAGAATGTGTGTGGAGATGAGTGAGTGGGGTGAGAGGGAGTGTTGTTGTGTGTGTGTGTGTGTGTGTGTGTGTGTGTGTGTGTGTGTGTGTTGTGTGTGTGTGTGTGACAGTGTGTGTGTGTGCATGCATGCTGCATGTGTGCATGCATGTGTGTGGTGTGTGCGTGAGTGCATGCGTGTGTATGTGTATGCGTACATGTGTGCATGTGTATACATGTGAATCTACTTATCATTTGGAGCAAATCATTCCTTATCATACCATTTCAAATATTACCCTGCTTTTGTCATATTAAATTTCATCTCCCTGGTGAGCATAGATAGTTATTGAGCTAGGAATACTTGTGGTTACCTTTATGCCTTTATATAGAGGCTGAAAATTTGAAAGCATTGACTCCTTGCCTTTAGAATGACCAATATCAGCAAAGGCATACCCCCGAGGGGATGCCGGGGGCCTATCAGTATAAATAGCATCCCCACATTCTGGAAATTCTGTGCTAGAAATTTCCTCTTTTCTATCACTCTCTTTGTTTCTGCCTTGTTCCTTTTCTTCCTGGCACCTCCTTCTTGTCTATTTTCTGCCTTCTTGGTCCATTCTCCTGCCTTTTTTCCCAAAAGAACTTAAAAGGTAACTATTCTCTCTTGTGCCGAATTCGGATGTGCTGGGCCTGACTTGTCAGGCGCTTAACGGCAGCGTGACGCATTTTCGCTCATATAACAGACAACAATAGTTGCTGTCTGAGCGTTCGACAAAGAAGAAGAAGAAGCAAAGCCAAAGGCATACTTACCATTCTCTGTTCTTGTTGTGTTTAATATTTTTCTGTCAATGATTTCCTGAAAAAGAAAAAAAAAGGTAGCAGGAAAAATCTTAATAGTCTGTAAACAACTAATAAAAGGGAACAGATTTTCTTTCCTTTTCTTTTTTTTAAAAACGTGACACACTTCATACATAGACAGTTTATACAGTAAACCCTATTTGTATGCCAATCAATACAAGATTTCATTTGATCACAAATGAATGCGCAATATATCAAAGTGCTATCTGTAAACAAGTGTGTGTGTGTGTGTGTACTCAGGGTATAGTGATACTGTACACAAGCACTTGAAGAAGAGACATATATATGGGCACTGTACACTATACAGTTTACTGACACACACAGTGACAAACACAGTGACACACAATGACACATGCACAGTGACACACACACACACAGACATCCATACATACAATGATACATACACACACACACAGTGACACACACACAGAGTGACACAAACACACACACAGACACGCACGTGCACGCACACACACACGCATGCATGCTTGCATGCACACACGCACACACACACACATCATAGTTTCATACACATACACTGTAATACTATACCCAACACACATGAAGAAGAAAGAAATTCAAAACAAAACTTTGCTCCAATGATAATGATATCACCTGTTCTTCAAGATATTATTTATAACCTTTAAAAAAATCTACATATTATACATAATATACTTCATTCTTAAAGTTTAAAGTTCTTGTTGCTGTTGGAATCATTGTCTGCGGTGGAGATGTTTGCCATGTTGCTGGTGCACAGCTGTCAGTTTCCTCTGACACTTTCAGCTACTCTCAGCTGCTATCCATTCCACCCCATCCCAGCCCAGCTGGTGCTAATTAAATTATAGCAGGAACTGACCACACTTGGACTTGGTAAAAGGAAGGGGCAAACTTATTTTAGCACTGGGCCTATGACTGGGTTATGCTGGATTTGTGTGCTGTGGGTCTTGTGAAAGAATCATATATCTATTCTCACCTCACAGTAGACCAGATCTGCTCCATAGTCCAGGGACAGAAGTCTCATGGGCAGAGTGCCCACACGCACCATTGGAGCCAGAACCACTTTGTTGCTGTATCTATCAGACATTGCCGGCTGCTTTGACCTGGAATGTTCATTGACACACACCGACACAGTTTGGTTATTGCTTATTCTCCCAAGGCAAATTGAACAAAAAATGAATTTGTATTGTGTATCTGGTGTGTGAGTGAGTAAATAGAGAGAGAGAGAGAGGGGGGGGGGGGGGTTCAGTGGGTGAGATAGAGAGAGAGAGGGGGGAGAGAGAGAGGGGGGGAGACAGAGACAGAGACAGAGAGAGAGAGAGAGAGAGAGAGAAGTGAGTAAATAAGAGAGAGGGGGAGACTCAGTGGGTGAGAGAGAGAGAGAGGGAGCGAGAGAGAGAGAAAAGAGAGAGAGAGAGAGAGAGAGAGAGACAGACAGACAGACAGACAGACAGACACTGAGACAGACAGACACTGACAGAGAGTGAGACTGAGAGACAGAGATGTGTAGTGTGGTGTGGTGTGGTGTGGTGTGTGTGTGTGTGTGTGTGTGCCACTTCAACATAAACCCAGATCATCCAGATCCACAAGCTGCCAAGTCACAAGAACTTAGAAGAAAGAAGGGAAATTGCTGATGGCTTCGTAGAGCACCTTTCACATACTATTATTAGTATTAATACATAATATACTATAGGATTAAGAATGGGTGCTAAATAAAACCAATTACCCGTAGACTTTGGACGCCACAACTGTCAGACCATGCACCAAGAATTAGATGAATTAAAAGCTGAAAGCCTAATCGCCTCACGTGTCGTCGTGAACACTAACAACACATGCAACCTCAGTGAAATATTCTTACTTGGATGATTTATATCTTTTAAATACAATTTTACAAAAGTATATTTTCCCTAGCTATGGAGACAGAAAAATCAATTAACTTTAATAAAATGATTATTCCAATATCTTTTTTATTTACACTGTATCAGAGAAGAAACTGAACGAGTGGCCTAGGAGAGATGTGCTTGTTGTGTGCTATTTTCGATCTTTAAGTTGAAGTCTGCAAGAAGCGTAGAATGTTTGAATTCTGAAACGGCTCATATCACGGACTTCCGATTTTGCCGGCACGAGTTTGGCGGTGAAGTGTTTCTGTTGTGATAGAGCCTAACACAAGGGCTATAGTAACAGAGAATTTTTTGGTTTTGGGGGGGACAGAGTCACAGACTGATTGAAGTTGTTTTAAAGTAAGTCACAACTCTGAAATCCTTAAAAGTTGCTGTATGCCATGTTATGTGCTTCCCACCCAAAGAATATTCTATTTTTGGCCTCTGTACATTCTGCTGTACGCCTGTAGCCTAGCCGTGCAGGCCTACCAGTGCCTACATCATCTTGGAAGATTTCACATATATATGTATTTTCAAAGAAGGTTATAGGCAGACTAGGAAAACATGATGTTATTGTTGCTTTGACACTAGCCAAGCTAAGTTACCCCTTTGTTTCAATATCAGTCTGGGGCGAGTGGGTGTTGGGGTGGGTATGTGTGTGTGTGTGTCTGCTATGAAAGTTAATAAAATGTTTGCTTAGGATGCTAGGGCCTATCAATATCACACAGAACAGTAGGAAAGAAAGATATAATTTGATTATGATATTTTGGCAGTGACAGATTATGTTCTAAAGACATGTGTAAGTGGTTTACAGTAGAAAAAAAATCATCATAGCTTAATAAGTTAATACTTAACAATCAGTAATAATAATCACTAATAATCATCAGGATCAGCAGAGATGGAGACAGAGGGATTCCGTGACCTGCTGCAGCAGGCAGAGCAGCTGACGGCAGATATGGACAGTGGGACAGACCTGCCTCATGTGGAACGAAACTTGGCCCAGATTCTGGAGGCAGGGCAACGTCTTGTTACCCGCAGAGCACCAGCCTCACAGGACACCAGTGATGTCAAAGCGTAAGTAGATTTGGAAAACAAAAGCACAGCAGTAGAAAGTGATAGCTCTGTCAACAGGGGGACGGGATAGCCTAGTGGTCAGAACATTGTGCTCGCAATCTGACGACCCGGGTTCGATTCCCGTTGAAGGGGATTTTTTTCCCCTGGAGTTAACATCAGTGCAGACTCCACTCTCCCCCAAAGTCCTTCGGATGAGACTATAAACCGAGGCCCCGTGTGCGAAAACACGCAGAACATCTTGCGCACACGTTAAATCCTGTTCCGCTTTTTGTAAGAGTAGGCCAAAGTGTGCCGGTGAGAACAGATGACAGAATTTACAAAATCGCATACACACGGGGACTGGATGTAAAAAAGCACATAAGTGCTTATTCCATTATCCTCGATATGAAAGAATAAAATAAAATTAAAATAAAACAGTTATAAGGAAAGCGACATGGACATTGTGTAAGTTGACTTTTTGTTGGGGGAACGTGTATTAATATGTCCTATACATTCATGAATAAATCTAGAAAGTACAATTTTCAGAGTTCATAAGTGTGTTTGAGTTTTGGTTTTGTTTGTTCTGGGGGTTTTTTTTTTTGGTTTTTAATTTTTTGGTGGGATTCGGTGGTAGATGTAATAATGCCTCACAGGTCAGTTTCACACTCAAACTCAAAGACTGACATAGTGACAAGAGTCTACACACATGTACTCTCTCTCTCTCTCTCTCTCTCTCTCTCTCTCTCTCTCTCTCTCTCTCTCTCTCTCTCTCTCTCTGTCTGTATCTATCTATCTATCTATATCTACTATTTATGTATCTTAGTATCTAATCTATAATAAATAAATCTCTCTCTCCATATACAAAATAAAATGTCTCTCCCTCTTTTTTCCCACTTAGTCTAAGCATTGTATGAAAATATGACAATGAAAAAAAAACTTGAACAAAGTGCACAATGACTCGTCGTCATAATCAAAATTAAGCTAAACATTTTTGAGGATTGAGCAGCAAAAACGTAACAATTACAAACTTAAACCCATCAGAGCCGCTTTAAACTTGTTTTTTGCAATCTGTTCTATGATGCACTATTTTGACTTTTTAAAAATTTCCGCAAATAAAATAAAATTGATAAAACTAGACGTCTTGAATCTTCCCCTACTGTTGCAACTCATCAGTCCCTGCCTTCAATTACCCAGGTTCCCATAACCCCGTCAAAGTATATTACCTGCATGTGTGTGTGTGGAATTTAAATTTGTTGTTAAAAACAATTTGCAATCACCTGCATATGTAAGAATAGGTTGAATGAAACTATTGAAAGTGCTCTGATTTGTTTTCATTAGATATGAATTTATAATTCTATGTAAATTCCATCCATCTATTATTATTATTATCATCATCATCATCATCTCGGATGAGACTACAAACCGAGGCCCCGTGTGCAAACGCATGCAGAACATCTTGCGCACACGTTAGATCCTGTTCCGCTTTTCGAAAGAGTAGGCCATTGTGTGCCGGTGGGAACATGACAAAATTTACAAAACCGCATACACACTGGGACTGGATGTAAAAAAAGCACATGAGTGCTTATTCCATTATCCTCGATATAAAAGAATAAATAAATCAATCGTTATTACTTGGTGTATGTGCAGCTCCATTTTGCTTGGGAGCAAAGGCTACGCCCTGCCCAAGATAACAGAGCGGCTGGACGGACTGAAAGCCACCACTACCTTTGAGCCTCTGGAGCCTGTCAGGGATACAGACATACAGGTGTGGATTATCATTGTTGTTGTTTGCTTTCGCGCTCTTAAGTCTTTTTAGTACGGTTGTTTGTTGGTTTTAATAATAATAATAATATACGGAATTTCTAGAACTTTGAATCTTCCAAAGCAAATGGATCAAAGTGCTTGCACTCAAATCCTTCACACACATGCGACCGTAAACAACAGTGTTTTTCTGGGTTTTGTTTGTTTTTAGTGTGGACTGTGTGTGTTAAAAACACTCTGGAAATAGGGACACAGGCTAAAATAGATAAAAGTATTAAAGGAAACCAGATCCGTGAACATCACAATAAAAACTGCGGCCACCCAGTGGGAAAAGAAGGAACGGTCAGTATGTGATGGCAGACAAAGAGTATATGTCATGTGTGAATGAATTATTACACACACGCACCTTTTTTTTGTTCTGAATTTCGCATAACATGCTTACATTGATCCTACAGATAATGACATGCATAGTTGTGGATGCAAATTTGTGCATGGAAACACATGGTCTCTCATTCACAAATTATGCATACGTGATGGGTTCGCTCCACAACATCACCAGAAAGCAACAACAAAGGAACAGCCAATAGCAGTTGAGATATTTCCATTAAAACCATGCCAAATTTGCTGTAGAATGTGTTGTGTGAGTGAGCGTGTTTGTGTGTGTGTGTGTAGATCGATGAATCGTGTGAGTGAAAACATTTGTTCAGTCTAGACACATTTTGTATGCATGTACATGCATACATACATATTCTGTGCAGTGAACAAAGAAATTATATTGTTCCATTATTGCACAGAGAGAAAAATGGGCATGAGAGGTAATTGTTATCCAGACTTCAGACAGTAAAATTAAAATGGGGCTACTATTCCAAACAAAAAAACAAAACAAACAAAAAAGGAAAGAGATGCTAACACATTATTTAAATGTGTGTGGTTGTTTTTCCATTGCAGGGATTTTTGAAAAACGAGAGAGAGAATGCTCTTCTGTCAGTCATAGAGCAAACACGAAAACATGTATGTATGCCATTTTTCCCTCCTTTCTTTCTTCAATCTGTTGGTTGGGCAGTAAAACTTTACGTTAGTTTCACATCTGTTATGTTACTTTTCTGTTTGTATGCATTTCTGTTCCATTTGTTTATGTCTTGCACCTAAAATATTGTAAAAAAAATTATGCTTTTCATGGAAATAGGGAGACAGATGCTAAAGCCAAGTGGTTAAGACCGTTGGGGTTCAATTACATGGGTTCCTAATGTCCTGGGTTCAAATCTTGACGGCATCTTGTGAATTAACGATAGGGATTTTTACAATCTCCTATGTCAACTTCAAGTGCAGACCTACCAGTGCCTTAATTCCTTTTATGTATATACTCATGCAGAAGATTAAATAAGCACGTTAAAGATCCCATAGTTCATGTCAGCATTTGGTGGGTTACGGCGTTCTATCATCCAAAAGTATTGCTTAAGACTGAAACGCTATAGCGGTCCATCATGCTCTATGAGTTAAAGAAACAGTGGGTCACTGTGGTGCCTTGCCACAGCTGTTAAGTAAGATTTAACTTTTCACACAGCTCATGAATGCTGTGAGTCAGCTGCCATGGCTGTGCCGAAGTTGGATGCGCTGGGCCTGACTTGTCAGGAGCTTAACGGCAGCGTGACGCATTTTCGCTCATATAAGAGACAACAATAGTTGCTGTCTGAGCGTTCGACGAAGAAGAAGCTGCCATGGTGCCTCTTCACCTTCACCTATCCCATAGTCTAGTAGACATTTGGGGCACCACTGCAGCTTTTGCAAATTTCTATAAAGAACTGTTGTCCATAAACTTATCTGCGCATAGTTTTTGCGAGCAGAGAATTATTTAAATCTTCTTTTTTTTCCCCCAACCCAAGTAATGGTCTATGGCGCATGAGTGACTGTGGTTTGTAAGCTATGTATATGCTTGTTTGGGTATTCAGACTTGCATTACTGTGTTAAGGTGAAATATTTTGTGTTTATTTTCAGACTAAAGCCAAAATAGTTGATATCCTTGTCTTTAATGTTATCAAAGTCATTAACTCATTGGAGTCGCAGTAAAATGGATCCCGCCATTTTTGTGGTGGCGCGTGATTTTGGCTATTTTTGAAAAATTCAGCAGTCTTATCCAACATAATAATGACATAAACATTATACATCATTAAAAATTTTATAATGTCTTCTTTTGAGATTGTTTCACAGTTTTTTAATAGATGACTGTATTTTTTTAAAACAAATTTTCAAACTATGTCACTGAATGCTGAAAAATAAAAAGTTTTGAAAATTAGGGCTGGTATCTTAACCCTTTGCTGGGCACAGCAAAATCATTTGTTCACTTCCTGCTGGGCAAGCAAAATGGAGGTGGATGGCCTCTGAGTGGGTGGGTGTATTTAACATGCAATAACTCCACAATGGCTTAATGGATTGTAATGAAATAAAAACAGCAAAATGCAGAAATGAATAAAGAAACTGCTATTTGCTATTGTGTGTTGTTGTTATTTTTTTTAAAAAGAATTATAATGCATAAACACACAAGGTCATTGATCGGTTTGTATGTGTCACAGTTAGTGTTGCAATAGCTTTGGAATGCATGCATGGATTTTGATAAAATAAAAAGTAAAACATTCAGAAACAATTACAGAAGAAAAGTTTTCAACCTACTGTTGTGTTTTTAGTTTTTTTTATGAATGATGCACGAAAACATGAAACATTCCGACGGTCGCCATTTTGTTTGCCAACGATCGCCGACGATCACGATGCATGTTAACTTTACAGTTCGAGCCGCTACCATAACAAAAGTCCCAAATAGCAATCAATTCACAAAATATATCAAGTTGTGAACCATTGCCAAACTCGAAATCCGCGATAATTTCCCCAATTCTATGAGCAGAATTCAAAACGCGCATCGGCCGAGTTAGATTTGACGATCGATTTACGTCTCGAACTTCATTGTTGTCAAAGCCGGTCTTTCTCGCTTCAATCAACAAAGTCAGAAGCGCACACACTACTCAGATCGCTTACATCGATATTTGAGCCTGGATACACATCTCACAGCGTCATATTTTCAGCATGAAAGCCATAAAAACGATCGTACATGTCGGATTCGAAGATAGCGTCCATCTTGGGAAAAATTGCGATTTTTTTCCTCCAAAACTTGCCACAAACACATTCCAACCGCCGCCATTTGCAATGTACATGCGGAAGTCACGTGGGCAGTCTCGTTGCTTCTATTTTGACGAGATTTGAAGCGAGATTGGCGGGAATTTCGAATGTATGAACGCACTGAAGTGACGGTCACGACGCCGGCCGTTTTTGGCCGTTGTGCCCAAGGATAGGTTCGGACGTTTTGGGACGCTATGCCCAGCAAAGGGTTAAATGGCTTGAACTATTCATCAACTAGTCCCCTTGAAGCAATGTGATGATTTTTCACCAAAGTTAAGTTCCCTGAAGCTGGCTGAATCCATATGGTGTCACTTTTTGTACAACAGATTATTTTTTTTAAAGAATCATAACACTGGAGTGCCTGAAATCCCAAAGATATCACTTGTTGACATGTCAAACAAAATTGGCCAACAGACAAAAACTAGGCAAGCTTATGGCCAAGGAAAGCAACTGTGTTTAGAAAAATGATTGCCCTACAGGCCAGAGTACTTTCCCTTGAGTTAATTATCACTTTGTGGTTTTTTTTTAATTCGTAAGTTTGCCGATTCTTAAGCTTCGGCACGTCACAGTAAACCTCAATGAGTTAACACCAAAGGCTTGATCCATAATAGATAAGTGTGTCTGTGTGTATATGTGTGAAATAAATAAAAATTACCACAAGAGGCTAAAAAAACAAACTGCAGCAAAAGCACAGGTTATGTCAGCGGATCATTCAACACTGATGGATATTGGTTGTGCAGACATTTTCCGAGGTGGAGCGTCACCAGTGGGACAGCATGCAGAACGAGTGGGAAAGAGAGAAACACAAAATCCTCAACACTCTGCTGGGGTCTGGGTCAGACACCTTTGAGTTTCAGCAGGAAACTGAGGTGTGTGCCTTTCGGGGTTTGGTTGGGGTTTTTTCTTTTGTTCACAGATTGTGTTGTGTTGTGTCCTATTTTTTTTCTTTTTCTTTTCTCCCTGTTCCTTGGCTAGAGCTGTGGGGTTCACCCATAGTGAGATTTTTGCGTGTACGACCGTTTTTGCCTACTATTAAGGTAGCTGCATTCCATCTTCAAGAATGAAGTAGGTACATAACAACATCCATGTGCATACGTTTTAAAAAAAACGTTTTGGTGATCCATTCTTACCGGTATGAATGGCCTACTCTTCTAAAAGGCAGAACAGGCTTTAACGTGTGCGTAAGATGTTCTCTGTGTGTTAGCACATGGGGCCTCAGTTTATAGTTTCATCTGAAGGACTTTTTTGGGGAGTGGAGTCGAGTACTGATGTTAACTCCAGGATAAAGGTCTCCTTGAATGGGTGTCTTGGTCCTGGCTTGAACCCGGGCCATCATGAGCCCAGGGCTCTAACCACGTGTCTGTCCCGCCCCATATTCCACTTTTCAGTCTCAGCAGATATCTCTGTGTGAAATTTGGGCAGCTCTACCTGGGGAGAGTACATTGCTTCTAATGCAGTGCTACCTATTTTGTAAATGATATATTTGCCAGGACAACTCTTTTGTTGCCATGGGTTCGTTTATTATATATATGCAGTAAATTGATTGGAAGGGAAGTTCTTAACAGCTTGCGTGTATGCATGCGGGTTTGTGAATGTGTGTTGTGTGTGTGTGTGTGAAAATGAGAAAGTCTAAGTAAAAACAAAGCAGTTAAAACCTTGAATGTACCTGTGTGAACAGATTCTAGTATGTTTGTTTTATCAAGATACAGAGACTTGCAACCTTACTCCTGCAAATATGTCTTGAAATTTTTTTTTTAAAGCTCAGAATATAAAAGAATTAAATAGGTAATTCCAGACTTTTGTAAACATTCTATTTTATGACTTTGCTGAAAATAGTGAAAACAAACGGACCTTCCCAAAAATGACTAGGCATTAGTTTTTTTTATCCGTTTTCCCATGTTTTGTTGGGGTTTTTTTTCTGTCGCTGACAGGAAAGTGGCAGAGCAGAGCTTGTTTGTTAACGCATGTGTGTGGATTGTGACAGGTCATGAGCAGCGATGGGGTGTATTCACAAGGCAGAAGTAACCTGGATCACATTGAGATGGCTTATGCTAGACAGGTAGGTGTTGTTACTCTGTATTCTATATATCGATTTGCTGCTGTGTCTGATGGGTGGGACAGGACAGTAAGCATACGTTTTTGACTGTTGTGCACACCACTGCTTTCCTCCACGGTGGCTTCACTGTGGAGTCATGTGTGTGTAGTGTAAATCACATCAAAACACGGTCATCATCCTGTATTAAAACTTTTTTTTTTTTAATTTTTTTATTCTTTTTTATCGTGGATGATGGAATAAGCACTTGTGTGCTTTTTTACATCTAGTCCCCGTGTGTATGCGGTTTTGTCAGTTTTGTTATCTGTTCCCACTGGCACACAATGGCCTACTCTTACGAAAAGCGGAACAGGATTTAACGTGTGCGCAAGATGTTCTGCGTGCGTTCGCACATGGGCCTCAGTTTATAGTCTCATCCAAAGGACTTTTTTGGGAGAGTTTTCCTTCCATGGGGATTTTTGGGGCTCTTTCAGTATAAATAGCATCCCCACTTGGAAATTCTGTGCTAGAAATTTCCCCTATCCTGTCGCTCCCTTTGTTTCTGCCTTTTCCCTGACCTCTCAGTCCCATCTCTCTCTTGCCCTGTAGTTGGAATGTGTCAGCTGAGGCCAGCGAGCAGACCATCTGCATAGTCACAAGCACAGGAGAAGACCAGGCACTCTTATCATCAGTCTATGCATTCTACCCAATATGGCCCAAACTAGTTTCATTGATCTTGCACTTTGATGGTTTTTTCCGAACCAAACTGCAGCATCTCACTACTTCATATACAGAATGGGTGTTGAAAGTTTACAAAACTATATGCACAGATACTGGTTGTAAAAAAAAGCATAGGAGTGCTTATTCATTATCCTCGAAATAAAAGGATTTGAAAAAGATGAATATTGTCATGCAAAACCCACCAGACTAATTTCAGTGTTTTATGATACAGCACATTCCTCTGGATGCACCAAAATGCAGCATATCAATGTTCTCATATTCCTTAACAGTAATGCAGTGTAGTAAATACACTTTACTTGGCCACAGCACACTGTATTATATCTTGTTCCACTTGGTGCCAACTCTGTTTTGTCCAGCAAATTTGGACACAGTCCTTTTGGTCACGTGTTTTACTCCTGGAATCTTCTGGAATATAATGAAAGAAGGCTGTGCCGAAGTCGGATGCGCTGGGCCTGACTTGTCAGGTGCTTAACGGCAGCGTGATGCATTTTCGCTCATATGACAGTCTGAGTGTTTGACGAAGAAGAAGAAATGAAAGAAGAGAGGTTGCAGGACAGTTAAGACATTGACCTGCCGCTAACAAGTAAACTGTGAAGTTGTGGGTTTGATTCCAAATCTCACCCTTTCTTCCTAGTTTGACAAGAAATTGAATTGAATGTCAAAGTCCTTCGGATGAAACTATATACCGTGGTGGCCCCGTGTGCAAATGCATGCAGAACATCTTGTGAACGCATTTAAAACCTGTTTCACCTTTTGGAAGAGTAGTGCTATTTTGTGAAAATGATGCACATAGGTTTCGAGTCTAGACACCATCCACAAAGTTGGAATGGGGCTGGCCATTGGTAAACTTCATACCACACTGGCAATACATTATATAATATTTTTTCTTTATACCACACCAGAACGTAGTACATTTTACTTTATACCACACCATCAATACAGTATGCCATTTTTACTTCATACCATACCGGCAATACAGTATGACATCTTTATACCTCATCTTTTTTTCTTTTCTTTTTTTTAAACTTTCTCTCTCTTTCTTTTCACTGAGCTTTCACTTTTTTGTTTGTTTTGCCCAAAACTTCCAATCATTCAGTGTCCAAAATCACAGATCATTGATTGTCCAAAACCACAGATCATGCATTGTCTAATACATTACATTACTTTGCTCTGCATAGTACCATTCTGTATGCTCCATCCCCACCCCCTGCCAGACACAAGTAGGTCATGGTGTATGTATTTATATATATGTGTGTGTGTATATATATATGTGTTTATATATATATATAATATATGTGTAATTTTGCTATTCCAGGTGTTTGTGTACAATGAAGAGGTGGTTACCAACAGCATTCGTCCCAGTCTGGTGGATCTCTTTTATGAAGTGGCCGGAAATATGGATGACAAGGTGAGTGTTTTGCAAACTTGTGTCAAAGGACGGACACTATAGCTGAATGGTTAAGACTGTTCATCCTCAGCCCCATGGGTCGTGAAGTCGTGGGTTTGAATCTCAGCAGTGTCTGATGAATTAAGGGTGGGGATTTTTTATGATCTCCCAGGTCAACGTCAAGTGCAGACACGCCAGTGCCTTAATTCCCTTTGTGTATATGTATACACATGCTGAAGATCAAAATATGCACGTTCAAGATCCCATCATTCATGTCAGCATTGGGTGGATTACGGAAACAAGAACATACCAAGCACACATCCCTGAAGTCAGATTGTGGCTACCTTCGTGGGGGCAAAAACGGTTTCATACACAAAATCTCACCATTGATGAACCTCTGAGCTCTAGCCCAGGAATGAAAAAACAATTCATATGAAATAAACGTTTAAAATACTTGCATGAAAAGAGATGTGGGTGGGGGTTGGTTGATGTCAAGTCAATTCAAAAACACTATAATCATCCCATGAAGGACAGTTACAATACTGACAGGCACATTGATACATAGAATTATCTCGAAAGACACAAGAAAAATACATGGTATGAACAGTCCAAGATAGCTTCAAAAACAAACCGAAAAAAATGGGTGAAACCATTGACATTTGTTGTGACTGTGCTGCATGTGTCTGTGATGGGCAGGCCATTCTGGATTTATGGGAGATGATGCAGTGCATGACTGACCTCCCCTTGTCCCCCGCCCAGGGAACTCTTCCAGCCGCAGCGCGACGGAACAGAGACACTCAGCGCCTTCTGGTGTCCAAGGCTATACACCATCTGGAGTCCAAGTGAGTGTGTGTGTGGAGATGAGCTTTGATGCTGCTTAAAGGAGTGGGGAGTCCAGTGTTGAAAATGGAACTTTTGTCCACCTCCTTTCTTGCACATGTATATTGTATTTCACGTAGGCACACATGCATGTGTGCGCAGACGTGCATGCACACACGCTTGCGTATTTGCATGTATGTGCATGCACTAGCACATAAACACACACACACATATTACTCAATGAACCATCTGAAAGTAAAAAATTTATTTTTTAAGTTTGAATCTGACATACATAAAACGTATGTTCATTCTCTCTTCTCTCTCTCTCTCTCTCTCTCTCCTCTCTCTCTCTCTCTCTCTCTCTCTCTCTCTCTCTCTCACAGCTGCCTGTTATCAATGTTACAAGACTTGCTGTCCTTTGTCAAATAATATATAAAGAAGATCCAGACACACATTAACTGTACTTTTGCTTGTAAGCTGTCTCCATCACCACTCTCGACAGTAGGAGCTCTACGCAATGCCACCAGGGTTCACCATTTCTCTCTGTCCCAGCTCAGTTCTACAATCTCCTGTAGCCCTCCTCCCAGACCACTGACCTCAGTGATGTTGGCCCTGTAGGCTGTTGGTGGTCGGCCTCTTTCACCACACAGGTGTAATGTGTGTTGCAGTTTCTGTCTGTTCCTGAGGACCGTGGTGTATGAAAACTTGGAGCAGTCACGCCTGGGCGGTGTTCCGGGAACCTACAACCTGGTGCGCAGTTACCTGAAGCTTCAGCTGCCGTCCCTGACCGTCACTGCAGAGGTCTGTCTGTGCTGAGGACATTGTGACAAACATACAGCATGGATTTGTTGGGTTTGGGTAGTGTTTTTTTTCTGTATAACAGCACAGCAGGGGGTGCTTATTTTTCAGCACGTGCCAGATTGATTTCTACTGTTTTCATCATCAGAAGTTTGGAATCTTGGTTATAGAAAGTGATAAGTTGCTAGTAGAATCTACCCATCAGCAGTTTTTTTTGTTTAGTGGCGCTTCATAGATAGTTACAGTTGATAAGGAAAGAAGAATTCAGGCTTTTAAGTTAAAGGGCCTGAGAAAACAGCTAGAGCAGCATCTTGTACAATGTTTAAGACCAAACATTGGGGACGGGATAGCCTAGTGGTTAGAACATTGCGCTCGCAATCTGACAACCCAGGTTCGATTCCCGTTCAAGGATATATTTTCTCCTGGAGTTAACATCAGTGCAGACTCCACTCCCCAAAAGTCCTTCGGATGAGACTATAAATCGAAGCCCTGTGTGCGAACGCACACAGAACATCTTGCGCACACGTTAAAATCCTATTCCGCTTTTCTTAAGGGTTGGCCATTTTGTGCTGATGACAATTTAGAAAACTGCATACACAAGGGGACTGGATGTAAAAAGCACATAAGTGATTATTCCATTATCCTCGATATAAAAGAATTAAAAAATAAAAAAAATTAACACTGTGTGTGGAACTTGGTTAAAAAAGTCGTGTATAGTTTCAACAACCTGCCCTTGTAACTGTCTGATGATAAAGATAGGTCTGGTGTGGCCTCATAACACGGCACAGCACCCTCTTCTAGATCACCCCGCAAAGAACTGTTGAAGGGAGATATGGTGTTGGGAAACAACACAAGAATTGGACTGACTACACCAAGGGCTGCTGCCCTGTGTAGATCTGATGACAGCCACTGTTGTAAGAGCCTGGGGGGAAAATACCTGCTTTTCCTGTACTGATGTTGCTTCCATGATGATCAGAGCCCAGGGCACCATGATGATCCCAGTGTCTGCAAAAATGATAGTTTCTCTTTTCCCAATCTTCTGCAACAGTTGTCTCCATCGATCATATCACATAAAGTGGATGTCAACATTTACTTTTGACAGTTTAAAAAGTTTATCATTTAAAAACAAATTTTCCCATTCCTCAGCTAGAGCTCCGAGGTTCACCAATGGTGAGATTTTGCGTATGCGACCATTTTTGCCCACCATGAGGGTAGCCGCATTCTGACTTCATGGATGATATTTTTAATGTTAGCTGCTTTTGTATTTCGGTGACTATTTGCTGACATGGTGTACAGTGTTATATTGGGACATTTATTGCACTGTATTGTGTTGTGTTATTCAGGATGGTCACCTGGAAGGTATGCCTATCTGGGCCGTCATCTACTACTGTCTGCGGTGTGGGGACATGAAGGCAGCTCAAGAAGTCGTTGAAAGAGTCAGGTAGGTTGCCTTTTTTTCTCTCTTTTTAGAAATGTGATATTCTTCTTCATCGTCAAATGCTCAGACAGTAATTATTGTTGTCTGTCATTTTAGAAAATGCATTACACTGCTGTTAAGCACCTGACAAGTCAGGCCCAGCAAATCCATCTTTGGCATGGGAGAGAATTGTTATATTTGAAGTCTTTCAGGGGGAAAAAAGGAGAATGGACCAAGAAGGCAGAAAATAGACAAGAAGGAGGTGACAGGAAGAAAATGAACAAGGCAGAAACAAAGAGAGTGGTTGAAAAGATGGATTTTCTAGCACCAAATTTCCAGAAGGTGGGGATGCTATTTATACTGACAGACCCCCAGCATCTCCTAAAGGGGGAGGGGGCAGTGATATTCATAATCTTACACAAAGAAGCATGTACACATACACACATAACCACTCTGTGCTGAATGTACAGATGGATGGACACATATGTTTTCTCTCTAATTCATGTGATCATCAACATGCACTAAAACATGCACGTGCTATCTCCCTCACACATCTGATAGACAGAAATATATCACACACAGTCTCCTCACCCATGCACAAACACACACATGCACTGACTTAGATATTGACTCTTCTTGCATACAAAGACTAATAGTGATATTGACTCTTAATGCATTCAAAGACTAATAATAATATTGACTCTTATTGCATACAAAGACTAATAGTGATATTGACTCTTATTGCATACAAAGACTAATAATGATATTGACTCTTATTGCATACAAAGACTAATAGTGATATTGACTCTTATTGCATACAAAGACTAATAGTGATATTGACTCTTATTGCATACAAAGACTATCAATGATATTGACTCTTATTGCATACAAAGACTATCAATGATATTGACTCTTATTGCATACAAAGACTAATAGTGATATTGACTCTTATTGCGTACAAAGACTAATAATGATATTGACTCTTATTGCATACAAAGACTAATGATGATATTGACTCTTATTGCATACAAAGACTAATAATAATATGGACTCTTATTGCATACAAAGACTAATAATGATATTGACTCTTATTGCATACAAAGACTAATAATAATATGCACTCTTATTGCATACAAAGACTAATAATGATATTGACTCTTATTGCAAACAAAGACTAATAATGATATTGGCTTAAACCTGACTTTTCCATTTACTCCTTGAGGACAACAAGCAAACCGGGAGGCTCTGGGTTTGATACCCAGCCTCGCTTTTTCTTCACAGTTTGACGAAAAAATAACTGAATATCAAAGACCTTCGGATTAGACTATAAACCGAGGCCCCGTGCATGAACGCACGCAGAACATCTTGTATACATTAAAAACCCTGTTCCATCTTTCGGAAGAGTAGGCCATTGCGTGCCGGTAGGAACGGACGGGAAATAAAAACCGCATGCAAAGTGTCGTATTTAGACACTATCCCTGAAGTCTGAATGTGGCTACCTAAATGATGGGGGTAATAAAAAACAAACTGTCACATTCGCAAAAATCTCACCATTGATGAACCTCAGAACTCGAGCTGAGGAACAAAAAAACAAAAAAAACGCTTTGAGTTGTTGGGGGCATTACCCTGAACTTTTCAGGTCATGAATCTGTGGACGAAGAAAACCTGGTGAGACTCAACACTGTCCAGGTGCATGCTGGGCATATTTGTATCATCCATGCCGCTGGTCGTAGCTGGTCTGCGCTTCTGTGACAGGAGAATGGGGTTTTCACATGTGTGCAAAATGTTCTGTGCATGTGCGTTCACACTTGGGATTGGGGGGGGGGGGGGGGGGGGGGGGGGAGATAGCCTAGTGGTTAGTGTTGCACTCGCATTTTGATAGCCTTGGGTTAAGCCACCACTGAGGCACTTACTCAAGGAGATTTTTCCCTTGGAGCTAACATCAGTACTGACTCCACTCCCCCGAAAGTCTTTCCAGTGATACTGTTGTAAACTGAGTCCCCGAACATCTTGCATTCATGTTAAAACCTGTTCTGCCTTTTGGAAGAGTAGGCCATTCATGCTGATAAGAGCAGATGACCAGAATGAAAGTGTACGCACACTGGTGTGTTCAGACATCATCCCTGAAGTTGGAATGCGGCTACCATCCGCTAATAGTGGGCAAAAACAGACGCATTTGCAAGAATCTCATCTCTGGTGAACCTCGGAGCTCTAACTGAGGAACACACACGCACGCGCACACACACACACACAGACACACACACACATTCACACACACAATCACACACACTCACACACACACACACACACTCACACACACTCACACACACACTCTCACACACACTCTCACACACACTCACACACACACACACACACACACACACACACACACACACACACACACACACACACACACACACACACATTCATTTAAGTTGTATTTTGTGGTATTCATGCATGGATATGTGACCATCAATATCAAATTGTATGATACACACCTAGATGTGTATATAATATCACATAATCATCGCTTGTACGTCACTCTTCTGTTGCTATCAGTCACCAGTTAGGAGACTTCCCGGCATTCTTCCATGAGTATGTGAACAACCCACAGCACCGGCTGAGCGTGGCCAACGACACCAAGATCAAACTGCAGTACCGCCGCATCGTCAAAAACTCCCAGGATGGCTTCAAAAGGTGAGCGTTGCGGACAGTCTTCTTCTTCTTCGTCATTGAACGCTCAAACAGCAACTTTTGTTGTCTGTCGTATGAGCAGTAATGTGTTGCGCTGCTGTTAAGCGCCTAACAAGTCAGGCCCAGTGCATCCAACTTTGGTGGTGTGGGAGAGAATTGTTATTTTTTAAGTTTTTCTGGGGGGAAAAGGCAGGGGAAGGGACCAAGAAGGTAGAAAATAGTCAAGGAGGAGACAGGAAGAAAAGGAACATGGTAGAAACAAAGGGATAGAAAAGAGGGTATTCCTGGCAGAGGAAAAGAGGGAATTTGCAGAAGGTGGGGATGCTATTCGTACTGATAGGGTCCCCAGCATCCCCACGGAGGAAATTATTGAGATGAGGAGGCAACTTTGAAGGATGAAGATTGTTTGCTCCCCCATGGGGATGCCGAGGACCTGTCAGTATAAATAGTATGGAAAAAAATCCCCACCGTTAATTCACCAGACACCATTGCTGAAATTCAAAGCCACGGCTTTATGGACCCATGGGATTGAAGTTGAATGGTCTTGACCACTTGGTTGTGGTGTCCGGTCTGTCTTATTCATTGTTTGTTTTTTTAATTATTCCAAAAGATGTTGGGAAAGGTATAACCTCTAACCTTGTTGTTGCTCAAGAAGATGTACCGGATGATTTTGCTAACATTCTTTTCAAGTTAAACACATTTAAAACAAAAGTGTTGGAGCTTCACTCTGCCTTGTGGTGTTTCAGAGCTGTGTACTGCATTGTGGGGCAGTGTGACCCTGACGAAGACCACACCGAGATCTCCAACAAAATCGACGACTACCTGTGGCTGAAGTTGTCCCAGCTGGAGTTTGACGTTGACGATGGAGTGTCAGAGACGCTGACATTGGAACGCTTCCAGAAGCTTCTGTATGAAGTCTATGGTAAGTAAGGGTGGTGGCTGCACGGCATGGCATGAACATTTGTCTTTTCGTCTAATATCACTTAGAGTGAACAGACGTTAAATTGAAGACAACATTATGTCTTTTCCACTGAAATGGTGGGGGATGTGCATATCAGGAAAAGAAGATTCAACTGTTTGATATTGGATGGATGGTTTAGCCGAATGGTAAAGACTGTTCAACATCAACCCCATGGGTTCATGAAGTTGTTGGTTCGAATCTTGGCAGTGTCTTGTGAGTAAGGGTAGGGATTTTTACCATCTCCCAGGTCACCTTCAAGTGCAGGCCTGCCAGTGCCTTTGTTCCTTTCGTGTTTATGTGTGTATGCAGAAGATCAAATAAGCATGATAAAGATCCCATAATTCATGTTAGCGTTCAGAGGGTTACGGAAAGATAAACATACCCAGCATACATCCCCAAAGTCAGAATGTGGCTACCTTCATGGTGTGCAAAAACGATCACATATGCAAAACCTCATCAGTGGTGAACCTTGGAGCTCTAGCCGCAGGGGGGGGGGGGGGGGGTATCGATATTGGATTTAACAGAAGGGGAATGAAGAACTATGGAGAATGTGCAAAGTTGATGATCTGAAGTCTGTAGCTAATACCAATAGACTGCGCTGGTTTGGGCACGTTCAACGGAAAGCAGACCACCACATCATAAAAAGAGCAATGAACTTCGTAGTGGATGGAAAGAGACCAAAGGGAAGACCTAGCAAAACCTGGGCTACCTGTATTGCAGATGATCTTAGAGAAAGGGGCATAAATAAGGAGGAAGCTCAAAACAGAGAGAGATGGAGAAGGCTCATCAATGTCAAACCTCCCCTGGGAGAAACATGACAAAAAGGAAGAAGACAGCTTTGATTTTCTGATCTTGCTTATCCTGCCAGATTTCATTATGAATTCTCAGATGACTGGTTGGTAGCATATTTGAACAACATAAGTGTATTCTAGTGTACAACATAAGGATGCAGCACATATTTACTATTATGACATTACAAGAAGCATCCACATTATTTTGCCCTTTTCGTTCACTGTACAGCTTATGTCCACCCCAGTCCTCATTCTTGTAAGCAGTTGGAGGGGTTGGGGTCAGTATATTGTGTGCGTGTATACTGTGACCTAGTGCTAAAGTATGGAAAGTGTACACATTGCTTGTATTCCCTCCCTCCCCCTCACTTGTAGTGCATACTTTTCAGGACTTCAGGAGAAAGCCAGGACTGGTAGGGTTGTGGTTATACAGTGAACAGTGTGCATGGTTCTTCATTGAACACTCAGACACCAACTATTGTCACCTGTCATATGAGTGAAAATGCGTTGTTCCATTGCCATTAAGCGCCTGACAATTCAGGCCCGGCGCATCCGACCAGGGCATGGGAGAGAATTGTTCTCTTTTAAGTCTTTTTGGGTGAAAAAAGGCAGGAAAATGGACCAAGAAGGTAGAAAATAGACAAGAAGGAGGTAGCAGGAAGAAAAGGAACAAAGCATAAACAAAGAGAGGGATAGAAAAAAGGGAATTCCTAGCACATAATTTTTTAGAAGGTGGGGATGCTGTTGATATTGACAGGCCCCCAGCATCCCCACAGGGGAGAGCGTAGTTCAAGTTGTCTTTAAGAGTTCCAGAGAAACCAAAGACAGGTGGGGTTATGGTTCTACAGAGAACAGTGAGCATAGTTCAGGTTTTTAT
Source organism: Rapana venosa (assembly GCA_028751875.1). Classification (NCBI taxonomy): domain Eukaryota; kingdom Metazoa; phylum Mollusca; class Gastropoda; order Neogastropoda; family Muricidae; genus Rapana; species Rapana venosa. The sequence continues at coordinate 10,441,043 of CM054149.1, forward strand.
AGTTCCC
>CM054149.1:10441549-10465964 GCA_028751875.1 Rapana venosa
CTCCCATTTTGGGGGTTTTTTTAAAATTTTTTTAAAGATCCGAGGGGGGGTTAAGAAATGACAAAATGTGACAAAACCCATACACCACTGGATTAAAAATACGACATTGATTTTTTTAAATTATTATCCTCGGAAATAAAAGAATAAATAAAAATCTTTTATAATTGTTGGGAATGTCAGAGCCTAAATTTCTTGGGAGCAAAGGCCCTCCGCCTCCCGTAACGGCTGCTGACGGAAAAAGCAACTACCATTTACCCTTTCTGGAGGCTGTCAGAGATACCGACTACAGGGGAATCATTGGTTGTTTTCACGCTCTTTTTAGGCGGTGTTTGTTGTTTAATAATAAAAAATTACTGATTTCTAAACGGGAACTTCCAAGCAAAATGGGTAAAAAAAGGTCTTTTTGCACTCAAACCTTCACACCTGGACCGTAAACAACATTTTCTTGGTTTGTTTTTTAGTGGGCTGTAATTTTAAAAAATCTGGAAAATAGGGAAAGGGCAAAATAGGTAATAAAGGTCCCATAACTTAATTAAAGGCATAGGAGGGCTAGAGACCCCCATTTCTCAGCACAATATTGAGGGCCGCCTTTCCATCCTGGCTTACCTTCCTGCCCAAAGGGAGGACCCATTTAAGTGGGTGAAACTGGGGAACTGTGTGAAAAGGCGCTAACACACCCATCCAACTGGTAAAACGCTAAACCGGTCTTTAACTTGGCTGGGGGAAAGCGAGGTGACCATGACTATCCCGTTCCCAATAAAATAGATAAAAAAAAAAAAAAAGTGAACATCAAAAAAACTGCGGACCCAGAGGGAAAAGAAGAAAGTCAGTAGTATGGCAAACAGAGTTATACCATGTTGAATAAATTTTAACACACACACCTTTTTTGATTCATTTCACATAATCTTACTGTTTCAGAAAATGACATATAGTTTGTATGACTCTCTGGAAACACATGTCTTTTTTACAAATTTGGCAAAAATAGGGGGAAACACACAAACATCACAGAAACAAAACAGAGAACACCAATAGCAGTTTGAGAGTTTCCATTAAACATGCCAAAATTTGGTAAAATGTTAGTTGTGGTTGAACGTGAAATCTTTACTAAAGAAAACATTTTTTCAAGTCAGACACATTTTGCTTTTCCTTGTATCTAATATTCTGTGCAGTGAACAAAAATTACTTTGTTCCATATGTCAGTAAAAATGGTATAGGTTTTTTATCCAATAGCAGTAAAATTAAAATGGAGCTCTTCCAAAAAAACAAAACAAAAGAATGCCTTGAATGAATGCAGTGTGTATTTTTCCATTGCAGATTTTGAAAAACAGGAGGAATGCTCTCTTCAGTTCACCACTAAACAAGTAGAAAGCCATTTTCCCCCCTTCTTCTTTCTCAATCTTGGGTTGGCATAAAACTTTACGTTAGTTTCACGCGTTATGTTACTCTTTCTTTTGTCAATTCCCATTGTTTAGGGTCTGAACCTAAATTGTAACATTTTTAGCTTTTTGGAATAGGGAGACAGTGCAAAAAGCAGGGTTAAGACCGTTGGGTTTATTAATGCCATAATGTCCATGGGTTCAATCTTAAACCAATCTGTGAATTAACGGGGGTTTTAGATTCCCAGAAACTTGAGTGCGACTAACCGTCCCTTAATTCTTTTTTTATTTTTACTCATCAGAAGATCAAAAATAAGCATTAAAGATCCTAGTTTTATGTTAGCATTTGGTGGGTTACGGTTTGTCATCCAAAAATATTTGCTAAGACCAAAACTAGCGTCATTGCTGTTTTTTAGTTTAAAAAAACTTTGAGAAAAAGGAGGGGCCATTTGGGCCATTTTATAAGATTAACTTTCACACACCCAAATTGAATTTTTTTGTCAATGCCAGGTGCCTTAACTTACCTATCCCAAATCTAGAAACCCTTTTACCACCTGCAGCTTTTGCAAATATCTATAAAAAATGTTTCCCTTTAAACTTTATTGCGCCATAGTTTTTTGGACAGAGAATTTTTTAAAAATCTTTTATTTAACCCAACCCCAAAATAATGGCATGTCATGTCTGTATTTGTAACTAATTATATACTTTTTGGGTAATCAAAACTTGCTTACTGTGAAAAAAGAAATTTTTGGTTTTATTTTAGACTAAACCAAAATTTAGTTGATATCCTGCTTTTTATTGTTTTTAGTCTAAACCAAGGCTTGATCCATAATAATTATTTGTTAAATGGGTTAATTCACAAAACAGGAGTTTTTTTGACATAGACCTTAAAATAAATTAAATGAAGTTATGGCTTTTTGTTAAATATTTTAAAAAGAGTACTCTGTCAAATCTGCTTTCTTTTAAAAAAAAAAATTAATTGGTTTTCCTTTTATTGTCAATGAATTAAAATTCTATTTTTGCCGTTTTGGGGGTTGTGACATGGAAACCAAAATAGCAAAAATAAATTTTGTACTTTCAGAAATCAAACAAAAAAAAACTCCAAAATGCGTTTTTTTATTTATAAAAAACTAACTTTTTAAGTATACAATCCGGGAAAAGCTATTTTTTGGCCATTTTTTCTAATTTAACACTCTAAGACATTATTTAGGATTTAAAGTTTTGTTTTTTGTGCTTCCACCATCACAAATCCTCTTTAAAACCACAAATCATTTAAATAAACAAAAATTTTTCTTTAAAACCAAGAATAACTTTTCAAAAATACCTTATAAATTAATTATTTTCTTGGGGCTGGCCGTTTGGTTTCATAAACACACTCTTCAAAAAAACAAATCTTTAAATTACATTTCTTTCTTTAAACAAACAACCCTTAATTGGAAACATGCATTCTTTAACATTTCATCTATTTATCTTTTTTTTTTTATTTTGTTTACATCAGACCTTTGGTTTTTACTGCCCACCCCCAAACACAAATCAGAAGTGTCAATTTTAATTCCCCTTGAAAACCCATCATCTCCTTTAAACCCTCTTCTTTAACTTTTTTCTTGGTTATTTTTCACTTAGATGAATATTTTTCAATTAACTTTATCTACATTTTTTTATCTCTTGTTTACAATCCACGCTTTCCCAGTTTTTCTCTCTCATCTCCCTCTTCCTTCTTTCTTACCCAAATGACCCCCTCCCCCTTTCTTTTTATCCTACCCATCTTTTCCCAAAACTCCCCTCTATTCATTCTTCTTTTTTTTTAAAAAACCAAACTTATGTCCTCAACTTTTTATATTTCATATTTCCATCTCATCTTTGCTTTGTTTTTTTTCCCTTCCTTTTATTACCCTTTTATCATCTCTTTATTTCCCCCTCTTTCTTTCTACATACTACATTACTTCTCTCCTTTACTTATCGGGCAACTACATCCCTTCATTGCCTCTCAGCTTCCTGTCTTTATTTTTCCTCCATCTTTCTTGCATTTTTTCCCACATCGACTCTATATCTCTCAACAAATCCTTCACACTATCTTCACGGACGTCTAACGTTTCTCTCTCTCGTTCTCCTATCTCCTCTCTCTTCTCCGCTCTCATTCCACCTCTCTCCTCTCATCTCTCACTCTCTCTCTCTCTCTCTTCTCTCTCTCTCTCTCCTCACACACACACACTACACAAACACACATGATTTGATTTAATATTGTAACAGTTGAAAAAAAATGTTGTTCATAATCACATGCATCCATATGTATAGTGGGCACCCTGCCCCCCTTTATTCTCTATCATAAGACTCCCACCTGGATAAGATCTACTTTTCTTAGACACTGCTCTTCTTTGTAACTGTACCCCCCTCATTAGACTTCTCCTTTATAACACATAATTTTGTGTGTGTGTTGGTGTGTGTGTGTGTGTGTGTGTGAGAGAGAGAGAGAGAGAGAGAGAGAGAGAGAGCAAATAATTATATGTATGTAAATGTTTGTGTGTGTGAGTGTGTGTGTGTGTGTGTGTGTGTACAAGCGCATGAGAGAGAGAGAGAGTGTTGTGTATGTATGGTGTGCGAATGTGGAGCGACGTGTTGTGTGTGTGTGTGTACACCACAAAAAAAATTTTTAAGCATGTGAATTGCTTATTCTGCTGAATACTTGTCATAAACAATTTCAAACTGTAGTGTTCATGCTTTTTATGTCAATGTGAATTTGTGTCAGTTGTGTTTATTAGTTTTGTTATCAACGCTTGTCTTGCACATTTAAAGATGAATTGGTTCCAAATGTTGACAAGGAAAATGGAAACGAACGAAAAACAAAACAAAAAGCCCATCCTCATGATGTGGGTTTTCATCATAAACTGATCAGACTTGTAAATTTAGGAGTTTGAAAAATGTTAGGCTTAGGACTTCCAGCATTGTATCCTATCTCTCAAATGAACATAATTTAATCGAAGAACTTCATTGTTTGATTACATTTGAAGCCTACGAACATAAGTGGTAGAAAACGAGTGACGTTGTTTTGGTCGTGACCAGTATCGCAGAGCTCTGTCATCGGCGCAGTTTGTAGCAAAAACATTAACTTCACTGCTAATGACGTTTAGCGTGCGTTTACGGTTGACTCATTACTTAACAACGATTGTGTAATCAATCACTTCCCTAGAAATCAACACTAGAAATCTGTATCGGAGGAAAAGGGGACGATTTATTACAGTAGATCCGAGTCGTGACACAAAACCATAATCCGTTTCCTGTCACGACAAAAACAACGAGCTAAACGTTTACGGCCAAATTTTCAACTGCGAGATAACCACAGAACAAATTGCTGCAGGTTTATATTTTCAACAACATAACCAGAGCATCCATATAAATAATCAATAACTGAATGAGGAAAACGCGAGACTAATTTTACGTATGCTTCTAGATCAAACGGCCTGAGACAGAAACAACGCTATCTGGTTTCGTGTCACAACCAACGTGGTTAATACATGAGTTTACAGATCAACGAAAATATTCCCATAAAATACATTCAAACACTGAAAATAATCACTTCTGTCCTAATTGTTCGAAATAAACACGAATAGCATCTATAAAAGAAAGAGAAAGTAAAACTTCAACAAGAATGTTGCGGTTGTAAAGAAACCGTACTATATTTTCGTTTCATGTTCCTAACCGTAACGCCGCACAACAAAACTGGATCTATTTAATATTTTGTGCAAAATTTATTTCTTGCAACAAACAATCATTCCACAAATTACAGTAGATGCTTTTTATTTCTTTCTGAGTAAGAAAAGCGGTCATCAAATCAAACGATCAGTAAATGTACCCACACTAACAAGCCAAAGCTGTTGACAAGAAAAGAGAACCTGACAAAAAAAAAGCAATTTCGTAATTTAAACACGAGTTTTACGATTATAAACCCTGGTTTGGCAAAAGTAAAAATACTTTGAAAAAAAAAATTCCTTCTCCTTCGATAAAAAATGCGACAGAAGCGAGTAAAGGCATCTTGATCAAATTCTGCCGTGCTTTAGCGGTCGGGATTCCGTGACATGAGAAATTTTGGAAGAAGACAAAGACCGCACACTAGTATAGCATCGCGTGTTCCTTTGGCGGGAAAAAAGTACGTGCCACGGATATTTAAGGTCAAGGTGAAGTGCCAGCGATAAAAATCTCGGTCAGTGAAGGAATGTGCCGAGTTTTGCACCAAATTTACGTTGGTCGGTTTGTGACGTTAAAAAAATGAGAAACCATGTTGATAATCTGGAGTTTCAAGCCATGAACGAGGTAGAGGCTTGCTGATCAAAAACATCGTTTTTTATATACTGTTAACTGTTTACTTTATCATTGAAGCTATAATGTGTTGATGATATCGTATAGTTCTTTGGAGTGAATTTAAAATTGGGGCCTGACTTTGGAAACTAAGCGTCACGACCACAACGGTATTTAATCCACCCTCTATTTAATGTTCATGAAAAAAAGGAGAATGTTCTGCTTGGGGGAGTTTTGAACAACATCTGGGCATTAATTTAATACAAATGTGTTTTCAAATTAGCAGTCTTTGAAGTCAGAAGAACAATCTGAATAACGTATGCACCATCATGTCACAAATCCGCCATGTTGGAATGAGCACATTTTGTAAAAGAAAATTCAATATTTTTAAAAACAAGCACAAGTACTCATTACAACTTTTAAAATTTATTTCTTTAATTCAAACATAACCAGTAACCAGCATTCACTACAGTTACAAACTAAATTCAGTCAAATGGTAGATGTGTGAAGTAGGTCACTATCATACCTCACATGTTTCTGAGAATGACCTATATATATGTGTGAAATAAATCAAAATTACCTCAAGATGCTAAAAAAACAAACTGCAGCAAAAGCACAGGTTATGTCAGCGGATCATACAGCACGGATGGATATTGGTTGTGCAGACATTTTCCGAGGTGGAGCGTCACCAGTGGGACAGCATGCAGAACGAGTGGGAAAGAGAGAAACACAAAATCCTCAACACTCTGCTGGGGTCTGGGTCAGACACCTTTGAGTTTCAGCAGGAAACTGAGGTGTGTGCCTTTTGGAGGTTTTTTTCATTTTGTTTTTGAACACAGGTTGTGTTGTGTTGTGTCCTACTTATTTTTCTTTTCTTTTCTACCTGTTCCTTGGCTAGAGCTGTGGGGTTCACCCATTGTGAGATTTTTGCGTGTACGACCGTTTCTGCCTACCATTAAGGTAACTGCATTCAAGAATGAAGTCAGTACATGACAACATCCATGTGCATACGTTTAAAAAACACCACGTATTGGTGATCCATTCTTACCGGTATGAATGGCCTACTCTTCTTTTGAAAGGCAGAGCAGGCTTTAACGTGTGCGTAAGATGTTCTCTGTGTGTTAGTACATAGGACCTCAGTTTATAGTTTCATCTGAAGGACTTTCGGGGGAATGGAGTCGAGTAGTGATGTTAACTCCAGGATAAAGGTCTCCTTGAATGGGTGTCTTGGTCCTGGCTTGAACCCGGGCCATCATGAGCCCAGGGCTCTAACCACGTGTCTGTCCCGCCCCATATTCCACTTTTCAGTCTCAGCAGATATCTCTGTGTGAAATTTGGGCAGCTCTACCTGGGGAGAGTACATTGCTTCTAATGCAGTGCCACCTATTTTGTAAATATGTGCCAGGGATAACTCTTTTGTTGCCATGAGTTCATTTATTATATATATGCAGTAAATTGATTGGAAGGGAAGTTCTTAACAGCTTGCGTGTATGCATGCGGGTTTGTGAATGTGAGTGAGGGTGTGTGTGTGTGTGTGTGAAAAAATGAGAAAGAGAAAAAGGATAAGTAAAAACCTGTGTGAACAGATTCTAGTACGTTTGTTTTATAAAGATACAGCGACCTTACTCTTGCAAATATGTCTTGAAATTTTTTTTTTCAAGCTCAGAATATAAAAGAATTAAACAGGTAATTCCAGACTTTTGTAAACATTCTAGTTTAAGACTTTGCTGAAAATAGTGAAAACATACAGACCTTCCCAAAAATGACTAGGCATTAGCTTCTTTGATACGTTTTCCCATGTTTTGTTGGGGTGTTTTTTCTGTCGCTGACAGGAAAGTTGCAGAGCAGAGCTTGTTTGTTAACACACGTGTGTGTATTGTGACAGGTCATGAGCAGCGATGGGGTGTATTCACAAGGCAGAAGTAACCTGGATCACATTGAGATGGCTTATGCTAGACAAGTAAGTGTTGCTACTCTGTATTCTATATATCGATTTGCTGCTGTGTCTGATGGGTGGGACAGGACAGTAAGCATACGTTTTTGACTGTTGTGCGTGCCACTGCTTTCCTCCACAGTGGCTTCACTGTGGAATCATGTGGTGTATGTGTGTGGTGTAAATCATGTCAAAACACTGTAATCATCCTGAATTAAAACTTGTTTTCCTTCCATGGGGATACTAGGGACTCTTTCAGTATAAATAGCATCCCCACTTCATGGAAATTCTGTGCTAGATATTTCCCCTATCCTGTCGCTCCCTTTGTTTCTGCCTTTTCCCTGACCTCTCAGTCCCATCTCTCTCTTGCTTATTTTTTTATGAGCTGCCCTTTAGTTGGAACATGTCAGCTGAGGCCAGCGGGCAGACCTCCTACAGAGTCACAAGGGCATGAAAAGACCAGGCACTATGCATTCTACCAAGTATGGCCAAAACTGGTTTCACTGATCTTGTAGGTTTGGTTTTTTTCCAAGCCGAACTGCAGCATCTCACTACTTCATATACGGAATGGGTGTTGAAAGTTTACAAAACTATATGCACAGATACTGGTTGTAAAAAAAAGCATAGGTGTGCTTATTCATTATCCTCGAAATAAAAGGATTTGAAAAGATGAATATTGCCATGCAAAACCTACCAGACTAATTTCAGTGTTTTTTGATACGGTACATTCCACTTGATGCACCAAAATGCAGCATATCAATGTTCTCATATTCCTTAACAGTAATGCAGTGTAGTAAATACACTTTACTTGGCCACAGCACACTGTATGATATCTTCCACTTGGTGCCAACTCTGTCCAAGAAGTTTGGGCACAGTCCTTTTGGTCATATGTTTTACTCCTGGAATTTTGTGGGATATAATAAAATAATGAAGGTGGCAGGACGGTTAAGATGTTCACCTGTGTAACAAGTAAACTGTGAGGTTCTGGGTTTGATTCCCAACCTTGCCCTTTCTTCCTAGTTTGACAAGAAAATTGAATTGAATGTCAAAGTCCTTCGGATGAGACTATATACCGAGGCCCTGTGTGCAAATGCATGCAGAATATCTTGTGCATGCATTTAAAACCTGTCACCTTTTGGAAGAGTAGTGCTATTTTGTGGAAATGATGCACACAGGTTTCGAGTCTAGACACCAGCCACAAAGTTGGAATGGGGCTACCTAAGTGGTGGGGGGGGGGGGGGGGGGGGGGTGGTTGCATATGCTAAAATCTTGCCATTGGTGAACTTCATACCACACCAGCAATACATTATAATGTTTTTACTTTATACTACACCAGAACATTTACTTTATACCACACCAGAACGTAGTACAACATTTTACTTTATACCACACCAGCAATACAGTATTACATTTTTACTTCATACCATACCGGCAATACAGAACAACATTTTTACCTTATACCTCATCTTTTTTTCTTTTTCTTTTTTAAGCCTCCTCTTTTTCTTCACTGAGCTTTCACATTTTTGTTCCGATCATTCAGTGTCCAAAATCACATATCATGCATTGTTCAAGACCACAGATCATGCATTGTCTAATACATCACTTTACTGTGCTCTGCATAGTACCATTCTGTATGCTCCATCCCCACCCCCTGCCAGACACAGGCAGGTCATGTTGTATGTATGTGTGTGTGTATATATATATATATATATATGTGTGTGTGTGTGTGTGTATATGTATATATGTGTGTGTGTGTATGTATAAGATATGTATAATTTTGCTATTCCAGGTGTTTGTGTACAATGAAAGGTGTTACCAACAGCATTCGTCCCAGTCTGTGGATCTCTTCTATGAAGTGGCCGGAAATAATGATGACAAGGTGAGTTTTTTGAAACTGTGTCACAGGCGGACACTATTGCTAATGTTAAGACTGTTCATCTTCAGTCCCATGGGTCATGAAGTCGTGGGTTTGAATCTCAGCAGTGTCTGATGAATTAGGGGTTGGCATTTTTTATGATCTCCCAGGTCAACGTGCAGACCTGCCGGTGCCTTAATTCCCTTCGTGTATATGTATACACATGCTGAAGATCAAAATATGCACGTTAAAGATCCCATCATTCATGTCAGCATTGGGTGGATTTCAGTAACACGAACATACCAAGCACACATCCCTGAAGTTGGAATGTGGCTGCCTTCGTGGTGGGCAAAAACGGGTTTCATGCACAAAATCTCACCATCAGTGAACCTCGGAGCTCTAGCCCATGAATGAAAAAAACCAATTCATATGGAATAAATGTTTAAAATACTTGCTTGAAAAGATATGTGGGTGGGGGGTGGTTGATGTCAAGTCAAGTCAAAAACACTTTAATCATCCCATGAAGTGCAATTACAATACTGACAGGCACATTGATACCTATAATTATCTCGAAAGACACAAGAAAAATACATGGTATGAACAGTCCAAGATAGCTTCAAAAACAAACCCCCCAAAAATGGGGGTGAAACCATTGACATTTGCTGTGACTGTGCTGCATGTCTGAGTGATGGGCAGGCCATTCTGGAATTTATGGGAGAATGATGCAGTGCATGACTGACCTCCCCTTGTCCCCCGCCCAAGGAACTCTTCCAGCCGCAGCGCGACGGAACAGAGACACTCAGCGCCTTCTGGTGTCCAAGGCTATACACCATCTGAGTCCCAAGTGAGTGCGTGTGTGGAGATGACTTTGGGCTGCTTAAAGGAGTGGGATTCGAGAGTTGAAAATGGAACTTTTGTCCACCTCCTTTGTTGCACATGTATATTGTATTTCACATAGGCACACATGCATGTGTGCGCAGACATGCACGCACGCACGCTTGCGTATTTGCCTGTATGTGCACGCACTAGCACACAAACACACACACACATATTACTCAATGAAACCATCTGAAAGTAATTAATTTATTTTAAAGTTTGAATCTGACATACATAAAACGTATGTTCATTCTCTCTCTCTCTCTCGCCCTCTCTCTCTCACAGCTGCCTGTTACCAGTGTTACAAGACTTGCTGTCCTTTGTCAAATAACATATAAAGAAGATCCAGACGCACATTAACTGTACTTTTGCTTGTAAGCTGTCTCCATCACCACTGTGGACAGTAGAAGCTCCACGCAATGCCACCAGCGTTCACCATTTCTCTCTGTCCCAGCTGAGTTCTACTCTCTCCTGTAGCCCTCCTCCCAGACCACTAATGGTGTTGGCCATGTAGGATGTTGGTGGTCCGCCTCCTCTTTCACCACACGGGTGTAATGTGTGTTGCAGTTTCTGTCTGTTCCTGAGGACCGTGGTGTATGAAAACTTGGAGCAGTCGCGCCTGGGCGGTGTTCCGGGAACCTACAACCTGGTGCGCAGCTACCTGAAGCTTCAGCTGCCGTCCCTGACCGTCACTGCAGAGGTCTGTCTGTGCTGAGGACATTGTGACAAACATACAGCATGGATTTTGGGTTTGGGTAATGTTCTTTTTTTGTGTATAAACACCACAGCAGGGGGTGCTTATTTTTCAGCTCGTGCCAGATTGATTTCTACTGTTTTCATCATCAGAAGTTTGGAATCTAGTTATAGAAATGATAAGTTGCTAGTAGAATTTACCCATCAGCATTTTTTTTGTTTAGTGCGCTTCATAGTATGGTTGATAAGGAAAAATTCAGGATTTTAAGTTAAAGGGCCTGAAAAACAGCTAGAGCAGCACTTGTACAATGCTTAAGACCAACATTGGGACGGGATAGCCTAGTGGTTAGAAACATTGCGCTGCAATCTGACAACCCAGTTCGATTCCCGTTCAAGGATATATTTTCTCCTGGAGTATAAAACATCAGTGCAGACTCCACTCCCCAAAAGTCCTTCGGATGAGACTATAAATCGAAGCCCTGTGTGCGAACGCACACAGAACATCGTGAGCACACATTAAAATCCTATTCCCCTTTTCGAAAGAGTAGGCCATTGTGTGCCGCTGGGAACAGATGACAATTTAGAAAACCGCATACACCAGGGGACTGGATGTAAAAAAGCACATAAGTGCTTATTCCATTATCCACGATATAAAAGAGTAAAAAAGAAATTTTTGAAAATGAACACTGTGTGGAACCTTGTTAAAAAATCGTGTACAGTTTCCACAACCTGCCCTTGTAACTGTCTGATGATAAAGATAGGTCTGGTGTGGCCTCATAACACGGCACAGCACCCTCTTCTAGATCACCGCGCAAAGAACTGTTGAAGGGAGATATGGTGTTGGGAAACAACACAAGAATTGGACTGACTACATCAAGGGCTGCTGCCCCGTGTACATCTGATGACAGCCACTGTTATAAGAGCCAGGGGGGAAACAGCTGCTTTCCTGTACTGATGTTGCTTCCATGATCATCAGAGCCCATGGCAGATGATGAACCTCGTGTCTGCAAAAATGATGGTTCCTCATTTCCCAGTCTTCTGCAACAGTGTCTCCATCGACATATCACAAAAGTGGATGTCAACATTTACTTTTGACAGTTTAAAAAGTTTATCATTTAAAAACAAATTTTCCCATCCTCACTAGAGCTCCGAGGTTCACCAATGGTGAGATTTTGCGTATGCGACCATTTTTGCCCACCATGAGGGTAGCCGCATTCTGACTTCATGGATGATATTTTTAATGTTAGCTGCTTTTTGTATTTTTGGGTGACTATTTTGCTGACATGGTATACAGTGTTATATTGGGGAACATTATTTGCACTGTATTGTGTTGTGTTATTCAGGATTGTCACCTGGGAAGGTATGCCTATCTGGGCCTCATCTACTACATGTCTGCGGTGTGGGACATGGAAGGCAGCTCAAGAAGTCGTTGAAAGAGTCAGGTAGGTTGTCTTTTTTTCTCTCTTTTCAGAAATGTGATATTCTTCTTCATCGTCAAATGCTCGGACAGTAATTATTGTTGTCTGTCATTTTAGAAAATGCATTACACTGCTGTTAAGCGCCTGACAAGTCAGGCCCAGCACATCCAACTTTGGCATGGGAGAGAATTGTAATCTTTTAATTCTTTATGGGGAAAAGGGTAAGAGAATGGATTAAGAAGGCAGAAAATAGACAAGAAGGAGGTGACAGGAAGAAAAGGAACAAGGCAGAAACAAAGAGAGGGGTTGAAAAGATGCAATTTCTAGCACCAAATTTCCAGAAGGTGGGAAGACTATTTATACTGACAGACCCCCAGTATCTCCTAAAGGGGGAGGGGCAGTGATATTCATAATCTTACACAAAGAAGCATGTACACATACACACATAACCACTCTGTACTGAATGTACAGATGGATGGACACATATGTTTTCTCTCTAATTCATGTGATCATCAACATACACTAAAACATGCACGTGCTATCTCCCTCACACATCTGACAGACAGAAATATATCACACACAGTCTCCTCTCCCATACACAAACACACACACGCACTGACTTAGATATTGACTCTTATTGCATTCAAAGACTAATAATGATATTGACTCTTATTGCATTCAAAGACTAATAGTGATATTGACTCTTATTGCATACAAAGACTAATAGTGATATTGACTCTTATTGCATACAAAGACTAATAATGATATTGACTCTTATTGCATTCAAAGACTAATAATGATATTGACTCTTATTGCATACAAAGACTAATAGTGATATTGACTCTTATTGCATACTTCTTTCTTTCTTTCATCTGCCGCTGGTGCCTTTCGGCGTCGCGGGGAGACACAGACGTCTGTCTGCAGCAAGGCGGGAGGCTTGATGTTGCATATTGCATACAAAGACTAATAATGATATTGACTCTTATTGCGTACAAAGACCAATAATGATAATGGCTTAAACCTGACTTTTCCATTTACTCCTTGAGGACAACAAGCAAACCGGGAGGCTCTGGGTTTGATACCCAGCCTCGCTTTTTCTTCCCAGTTTGACCACACACAAAAACTGAATATCAAAGACCTTGGGATTAGACTATAAACCGAGGCCCCATGCATGAACGCACGCACAACATCTTGTATACGTTAAAAAACCCTGTTCCACCTTTTGGAAGAGTAGGCCATTGCGTGCCGGTAGGAACAGATGGCAAATAAAAACCGCATGCAAAGTGTCGTGTTTAGACACTATAATAATAATAATAATAATGTATGGAATTTATATAGCGCTGAATCTTGTAAAGCAACAAATCAAAGCGCTCAGATTTTACTTTAAGTCACGGCAGATTTCTCTCCGTGAAATTCGGGCTGCTCTCCCCGGGGAGAGCGGGAGAACGCGTCGCCACTTAGCGCTGCGCCACCCTTCACCCTTTTTTTTTTTTTTTTTTTTTTTTTTTTTTTTTTTTTGCACTGTATTGTTTTTTTTCCCATGTTTTTCCACCTGACTTCGAAGCTCTTGCGAAATCAGGTGGGGGAAACATGGAAAACAACGACCCAGGAAGACCACAAATTATACTACAGTGGAAAACAGATAAACATGAACACGGCGTGGGGTTTCTCGTTCACAAAAGACACCGTGAACACCGTCATGAGCTGTCCAGCCTGTGTCCAGCAGACTTTTTACCATCCGCCTGAGAGCAACCCCCTTTTAAAATAACATAGTACAGGCATACGCCCCTAAAATCAGACTGCACAGATGAAGCCGTAGAAGAATTTTATGACCAGCTACAAGAGGTTCGAATCAAACACCCAAGAAAGACATCCTCGTTGTGCAAGGCGACTGGAACGCCAAGGGAGGAGAAATGCATGGAAAGACTGGGAGGGCGTTTGTGGGCCACATTGTAATAACCAATCAAATGAAAGAGGCTTGAGACTCCTGAGTTTGCCAGTAACAACCACCTCCAGCTAGTGAATACACTTGGCCCACACAAGAAAATCCAGAAAATGGACCCTGGCATAGCCCAAAGGAGAACACCACAACCAAATAGATTACATCTGGTGAAAAGACGGTTTCAGTCTAGCGTTAACATCGCACAGAAAACAAGTTTTCCAGGAGCAACATAGGAGTGATCATGATCTTGTGATGATGACTTTCCCCACTACGTACTAAAGAAAATCCACAAGCGGAACAACATCAGGATCAAATTTTACCTCGAGAAGCTGAAGGACCCAGAGGTATTAGAAATTTTTTCAACAAGGATAGGGGGAAAATTTGCAGCACTCACTGTGATAGACTCAGACATAGATACACTGACGAATATTTTTATACAGCAGTGACTGAAACAGCAAACGAGCTTCTTGGCAAACGCCGACCAGTCAAAAAACCATGGGGCACACCTAACATCCTACAACTATGCGACAAGCGTAGAGAGTTGAAGAAAAAGAAAAATGAAACAAAAGAAAGAGCAGAACAATTTAAAGGGGAGTCAACAAAAGAATCAGGAAGTCCATGACGGAGGCAAAAGAGAAATGGACGGGGAACGTGCCAAGACATTGAAGAGAACATCAAGAAAAGCAATAGCAAGAAAGCATATCAGCTGGTGAAAGACCTGACTACACGAAACAGAGAAAAGGTTTAACAATCCAAACAAAAATGGGAAGTGTCCTCACTGACGACCAGGATATTCTGAACAGAAGGACAAATACTGCTCCGACCTGTATAACTATAGAACCGCAGGAGATCCAAAGTCCTTAATGTACCCGAAAGCAAAGACACAGACAGTCACCCTATCCTCCGAAAGAAGTGGAAACAGCAGTCAGATCGCTGAAAAAGGGGAAGTCAGCAGGGCTGACAACATTCCAGCGAGTTTGTCCAAGCTGGAGGGGAAGCCATGATCACGCCCCCACTAAGAATCTGCAACAAGATCTGGCAACAAAAATGGCCAACACCATGGACGCAGTCGCTCATCAAACACCCCCCCAAGAAAGGAAATCTACAACAATGCCATAATTACCGCACAATCAGCCTCATATGTCACCCAAGCAAGGGCATGCTGCAGATAATATTGAATAGACTGAAGCCACAAGCAGAGACCACATTGCTGAGGAACAAGCAGTTTCCGAGCAGGGCGCAGCACAACAGAACAGATATTCAACCTCAGAATACTATGTACGGTACCTTCAACATCAACAAGACCTATACACGTATTTAAACGATTTTAAGAAGGCATTTGACAGGGTGTGGCATGGGAGCTTTGTGGCAACCATGAACTTGTAACAGCATCAATGCAAACCTGATCAAGTCAATCAAACACTGTACAGCGGGGGCCACCAGTGCAGTGTACTACAACAAAAACATGGAGAATGGTTTCGAACAACAGTTGGAGTAAGGCAGGCTGTCTACTCTCACCCACCCTTTTCAACATCTTCCTTGAGAAGAATCATGGCTGATGCACTGGAACATCATGAAGGATCATCAGCATTGGTGGCAGAACGATCACAAACCTCCGCTTCCAATGACATTGATGGAATAGCAGGATCAAAAAAGAGCTTGCCAGCCTAACAGAACACTTGGATAAGGCCTCCAAACATACGGCATGGAAATCAGTGCAGAGAAGACCAAACTGATGACTAATAACACCAAAGGCATTAGCACTGAAAATCAGGTTTTAAAGACCAGAAGCTGGAAACAGTTTAAAGCTTCAAGTACCCCGGACCATTGTATCCGACCAGGGATCCAAGCCCCGAAGTAGTATGCAGGACTGCAACAGACAATAACAGCTTTGTCAAAACTAAACACCATCTGGAGAGATAAGAATAAACTCACTTATCTCCAAGATCAGACTAATGCGCTCCCTTGTCATATCCATATTTCTGTATGCCTGTGAATCATGGGCCCTGACTGCAGATTTGGAGAGGAATACAGGCAGTGGAGATGAGATGCTTTCGGGGACTCCTTGGCATCTCCTACAAAGACCACATAAGCAACGAAAGCGTGCATAACAGAATCCAGCAAACCATTGGACCCGATGAAACCTTCTAACGATCGGAAAAAGCGTAAACTTAAGTGGTATGGGCATGTCACAAGATCCCAAGGAATTACAAAGACAGTTTTGCAAGGCACTGTCCAAGGAGGGAAAAAGAAGAGGCAGACCAAGGAAGAGCTGGGGGGATAACAATCAGTGAATGGACAGGCCTAGAACTCAACAAAACCCCGAGAAAGGCAGAACAAGAGAAGAATGGAGGAGCTGGTTGCTGAGTCTTTGAGGGTGCCCCCACGGTCTCGACTACGGGACAGATAGATAGATGATAGTATTTTTCCCTATCAAGTGGCTTTTTTCTAAGAATTTTGCCAGGGACAACCTCTTGTTGCCGTGGGTTTTTTTACTTTCGCTAAATAATTACGAGTAACACACGGGACCTCGGTTTATCGTCTCATCCGAAAGACTAGCGCCCAGACCACCACTCATGGTCTAATGGATGGGGGAAAAATTTCCGGTCCAAACGGGGTACGAACCGCCGCACACTTCAGACCCGGACTTTTCGCTTTCTAGACAGGCGCGTTACCTCTAGACCACCGATCCACCACACTATCCCTGAAGTCGTAATGCAGCTACCTAAATGGTGGGGGTAAAACAAAACGGTCGCATACGCAAAACTCTCACCATTGATGAACCTCGGAGCTCTAGCCGAGGAACAAAAAAAACACTTTGAGTTGTTGGGGGCGTTACCCTGAACTTTTATAGGTCGTGAATCTGTGGACGAAGAAAACTTGGTGAGGCTCAACACTGTCCAGGTGCATGCTGGGCATGTTTGTATCATCCATGCCGCTGGTCGTAGCTGGTCTGCACTTCTGTGACAGGAGAATGGGGTTTTCACATGTGTGCAAAATGTTCTGTGCATGTGCGTTCACACTTGGGATTGGGGGGGGGGGGGGGGGGGGGGGAGAATAGCCTAGTGGTTGGAGTGTTGCGCTCGCGTTTTGATGACTGGGGTTGAGCCACCACTGAGACGCTTACTCAAGGGGATTTTTCCCCTGGAGCTTACATCAGTACTGACTCCACTCCCCCAAAAGTCTTTCCAGTGATACTGTTGTAAACTTGAGTCCTTGAACATCTTGCATTCATGTTAAAACCTGTTCTGCATTTTTGGAAGAGTAGGCCATTCATGCTGATAAGAGCAGATGACAAGAATAAAAGTGTATGCACACTGGTGTGTTCAGACATCATCCCTGAAGTTGGAATGCGGCTACCATCTGTTAATAGTGGGCAAAAACAGATGCATATGCAAGAATCTCATCTCTGGTGAACCTCGGAGCTCTAACTGAGGAACACACACACACACACACAAATGAACATACATGCATTCAAGTTGTATTTTGTGGTATTCATGTATGGACATGTGACCATCAATATCGACTTCTATGATACACACCTAGATGCGTATATGATATCACATAATCATCACTTGTACGTCACTCTTCTGTTGTTATCAGTCACCAGTTAGGAGACTTCCCGGCGTTCTTCCATGAGTATGTGAACAACCCACAGCACAGGCTGAGCGTGGCCAACGACACCAAGATCAAACTGCAGTACCGCCGCATCGTCAAAAACTCCCAGGATGGCTTCAAAAGGTGAGCGTTGTGGACAGTCTTCTTCTTCGTCGTCATTGAACGCTCAAACAGCGGCTTTTGTTGTCTGTCTAATGAGCAGTAATGCGTTGCGCTGCCGTTAAGCGCCTGACAAGTCAGGCCCAGCGCATCCAACTTTGATGGTGTGGTAGAGAATTGTTATTTTTTAAGTTTTTCTAAGGGAAAAAAGGCAGGGGAATGGACCAAGAAGGTAGAAAATAGTCAAGGAGGTGACAGGAAGAAAAGGAACAAGGCAGACACAAAGAGAGGGATAGAAAAGAGAGAATTCCTGGCTTAGAATTTCCAGAAGATGGGGATGCTATTTGTACTGACTGGGACCCCGGCATCCCCACAGGGGAAGTTGTTGAGATGAGGAGGCAACTTTGAAAGATGAAGATTGTTTGCTTTTTCCCCCGTGGGGATGCCGAGAACCTGTCAGTATAAATAACATGGGAAAAAATCCCCTACCCTTAATTCATCAGATACCAATGCAGAGATTTAAACCCACGACTTCATGGACCCATGGGACTGAAGTTGAATGGTCTTACTTGGCTGTGGTGTCCCACAGCACACAGATCCAGCATAACTCAGTCAAAGGTCCAGGCCCAGTGCTAAAGTTACCTAATGAGCATGCCTCTTCCTTTTAGCAAGCCCAAGGGCAGTCAGTTCCTGCTATAATTAGCACCAGCTGGGATGGAATGGACAGCAGCTCAAAGTAGCTGAAAGTAGGGGAAACTGACAGCTGTGGTCTGTCTTATCAATTTTTTTTTTTTAATCATTCCAAAAGGTGTTGGAAAAGGTATAACCTCTAACCTTGTTGTTGCTCAAGAGAATGTACTGGATGATTTTGTGATAATGCTTTTCGAATCAAACACGTTTAAAACAAAGATGTCGAGGCTTCACTCTGCCTTGTGGTGTTTCAGGGCTGTGTACTGCATTGTGGGGCAGTGTGACCCTGACGAAGACCACACCGAGATCTCCAACAAAATCGACGACTACCTGTGGCTGAAGTTGTCGCAGCTGGAGTTTGACGTTGACGATGGAGTGTCAGAGACGCTGACACTGGAACGCTTCCAGAAGCTTCTGTATGAAGTCTATGGTAAGTAAGGGTGGTGGCTGCATGACATGGTATGAACATCGGATCTTTTCTGCTGGAATGGTGGGGATGTGCATGTCAGGAAAAGAAGATTCAACTGTTTGATATTGGATGGACGGTTTAGCCGAATGGTAAAGACTGTTCAACATCAACCCCATGGGTTCATGAAGTTGTTGGTTCGAATCTCGGTGGCGTCTTGTGAATAAGGGTAGGGATTTTTACCATCTCCCAGGTCAGCTTCAAGTGCAGACCTGCCAGTGCCTTCGTTCCTTTCGTGTATGTGTGCACATGCAGAAGATGAAATATGCATGATACAGATCCCATAATTCATGTTAGTGTTCGGAGGGTTACAGAAACACGAACATACCCAGCATACATCCCCAAAGTCAGAATGCGGCCACCTTTATGGTGGGCAAAAACGATCACATATATGCAAAACCTCATCAGTGGTGAAGCTTGGAGCTCTAGCCGAGGAACGGTGGGGAAAATTGATATTGGATTTAAGAGACGGCTTTGATTTTCTGAACTAGCTTATCCTGCCAGATTTCACTATGAATTCTCAGATGACTGGTTGGTTGCATATTTGAACAACATAAGTGTATTCTAGTGTAAAACAAGGATGCAGCACATATTTACTATTATGATATTACAAGAAACATCCACATTATTTTGCCCTTTTCGTTCACTGTACAGCTTATGTCCACCCCAGTCCTCATTCTTGTAAGCAGTTGGAGGGGTTGGGGTCAGTATATTGTGTGCATGTATTATGTGAACTAGTGCTAAAGGATGGAAAGTGTACACATTGCTTGTATTCCCTCCCCTCCCCCTCACTTGTAGTGCAGACTTTTCAAGACTCCAGGAGAAAGCCAGGACTGGTGGGTTGTGGTTATACAGAGAACAATGTGCATGGTTCTTCATTGAACGCTCAGACAGCAACTATTGTCACCTGTCATATGAGCGAAAATGCATTGTTCCGTTGCCATTAAGCTCCTGACAATTCAGGCCCGGCACATCCGACTACGGTGTGGGAGAGAATTGTTATGTTTAAGGTTTTTTGGGTGAAAAAAGGCAGGAAAATGAACCAAGAAGGTAGAAAATAGACAAGAAGGAGGTAGCAGGAAGAAAAGGAACAAAGCATAAACAAAGAGAGGGATAGAAAAGAGGGAAATTCTGAGCACATAATTTTTTAGAAGGTGGGGATGCTGTTTATATTGACAGGCCCCCAGCATCCCCACAGGAGAGAGCGTAGTTCAAGTTGTCTTTAAGAGTTCCCAGAGAAACCAAAGACAGGTGGGGTTATGGTTCTACAAACAAAACTTATAGTGCATCTCAGCTTGGCTTCTGTGCAGAACCACACTACAAAAACTGCAAGAATAAGTCGGTGGTGACGTTGCCAACCAGTGAATAACCATAATCTGCTAGTGGTCGAATCCTTCTTATTACAAAGTAGAAAGGGGGTCACCTGTCAAGAACTCTGATCAAGATGCAGGGTAGAAAGAGAGGGTATTTATGTGTGGGACATGGCAAGTATGTTTATTAAAAGTGAGTTTGATGAACACACACACACACAAACACACTACACACGGGGACACATACACACACACACTACACACACACACTACACACACACACACCACAACTCACACAAAACCTCCATTTGACCTCACAAACTTCCCTTGCCCCTACAAATGCATCTCAGCCTGTTAGATGCTGAGCAGAGGAACTGCCATAGCGTTTGCCTGATAGTAACAGAGGGCAATGTGTGTGGTGGTGGTTGGTTGTTTCAGGGGAAAGCCACTTCCAGGGCTACCAGAACCCCATGCTGTACACGCAGGTGCTGGTGCTGACGGGGCAGTTTGAGGCCGCCATGGAGTTCCTGGCCCGCATGGAGCACCTGAGACACCACGCCGTGCACATGGCCCTGGTCCTGTTCGAGATGAACCTGCTCTTCCTGCCCACCTCCTGCCAGGCCCCTCTCTGTGAGCGCTGTGGTGCTCTGTGGATAGAGCTGCACGGTTTTATTCTGTGCTTCATACCATACTGCTATATACTTCAGTATCATTACTTCATACCACACTGTCGATGCGCATCTTTACTTCATACCACACCGTCAATGCACATCTTTACTTCATACCACACCGTCAGTGCAGTACATCTTTACTTCATACCACACCGTCAGTGCAGTACATCTTTACTTCATACCACACCGTCAGTGCAGTACATCTTTACTTCATACCACACTGTCAATGCACATCTTTACTTCATACCACACTGTCAATGCACATCTTTACTTCATATCACACTGTCAATGCACTACAACATCTTTACTTCATACCACACCGTCAATACACTTCTGCATCTTTACTTCATACCGCACCGTCAATACACTTCTACATCTTTACTTCATACCACGCTGTCCGTGCAGTACATCTTTACTTCATACCGCACCGTCAATACACTTCTTCATCTTTACTTCATACCACACCATCAATACACTTCTACATCTTTACTTCATACCAAACAATACACTTCTATATCTTTACTTCATTTCCACACCGTCAATACACTTCTACATCTTTACTTCATACCACACCGTCAATACACTTACATCTTTACTTCATACCACACCGTCAATACACTTCTACATTTTTTACTTCAAAACCACAACCGTCAAACCTTCTACATCTTTACTTCATACCACACCGTCAAACACTTCCCACATCTTTACTTCATACCACACCGTCAATACACTTCTACATCTTTCTTCATACCACACCATCAAAACACTTCTACATCTTTTAACTTCATACCACACTAAACAATACACTTCTACATCTTTACTTCATACCACACCGCTATACAAATCTACATCTTTACTTCATACCAACACCGCTATAAAACTTCTAACATCTTTACTTCAACCCACACCGCCATACACTTCTACATCTTTACTTCATACCACACCGCATAACACTTCTACATCTTTACTTCATAACCATCAATAACACTTCTATATCTTAAATTCATACCACCACCGCATACACTTCTAATCTTTACTTCATACCACACCGCTATACACTTCTACATCTTTACTTCATACCATCAATACACTTCTATATCTTTACTTCATACCACACCGCCATACACTTCTACATCTTTACTTCATACCACACCGCTATACACTTCTACATCTTTACTTCATACCATCAATACACTTCTATATCTTTTTTTTCATCAACCATCAATACACTTCTACATCTTTACTTCATACCACACCATCAATACACTTCTACATCTTACTTCATAAACCCCACCATCAATACACTTTTACATCTTACTTCATACCACACCGCCATACACTTCTACATCTTTACTTCATACCACACCACAATACACTTCTACATCTTTTTTTCATACCACACCATCAATACACTTCTACATCTTTACTTCATACCACACCACAATACACTTTTACATCTTTACTTCATACCCTCAATCACTTCTATTCTTTACTTTACAACACCATCAATACACTTCTACATCTTTACTTCAACCATCAATACACTTCTACATCTTTACTTCATACCACACCATCAATACACTCTACATCTTTACTTCATACCATCAATACACTTCTATATCTTTACTTTATACCACACCATCAATACACTTCTACATCTTTACTTCATACCATCAATACACTCTACATCTTTACTTCATACCACACCATCAATACACTTCTACATCTTTACTTCATACCACACCTCAATACACTTCTACATCTTTACTTCATACCACACCATCAATACACTTCTACATCTTTTCTTCATACCACACCATCAATACACTTCTACATCTTTAATTCATACCACACCCAACACTTCTAAAATTCTTCCTACCCAACCGCAAATTCTACATCTTACTCATCCAAATTACACTTCTATATCTTTTCTTCATACCACACCGCCATACACTTCTACATCTTTACTTCATACCACACCGCTATACACTTCTACATCTTTACTTCATACCATCAATACACTTCTATATCTTTACTTCATACCCCAACCGCCATACACTTCTACATCTTTACTTCATACCAAAACCGCTATAAAACTTCTACATCTTTACTTCATACCAACCCCTCAATACACTTCTACTAATCTTTAATTTATACCACACATCAATACACTTCTACATCTTTACTTCTACCACACCGCTATACACTTCTACATCTTTACTTCATACCACACCGCATAAAACTTCTACATCTTTACTTCATACCACACCGCTATACACTTCTACATCTTTACTTCAACCACACCATCAATACACTTCCCACATCTTTACTTCATACCCCACCATCTAAACACTTCTACATCTTTAAATTCAAAACCAACCATCAAAACACTTCTACACTTTACTTCATACCACACCCCTAATACCCTTCCACATCTTTAAATTCATACCACACCATCAAACCTTCTTCATCTTTACTTCAAATAATTTTTCTTTCTTTGTTGATCGCCAGTGAGTCAGGAAGCCGGTGACCCCCCGTGCATGCGACGTCTGAACATTGCCCGCCTCATCATGATGTACACCCGCAAGTTTGAAGGCACAGATGCACGAGAAGCCTTGCAGTACTTTTTCTTTCTCAGGTATTGGGCGTGACGAGTGTATTGTACGTTTTCTGTATCTGGATATTCTTCTTCTTCTTCTTCTTCTTCTTCTTCTTTGTTGAATGCTCAGACAGCAACTATTGTTGTCTCTCATATGAGAGAAAGTGCGTTGCGCTGTTGTTAAGCGCCTGACAGTCAGACCGCACATCACTTCGGCATGGGAAAAATTGTTTATCGTTTGGTTTAATAGATTTTTTTCAGAAAAAGGAATATTATACATACTACATTAGAGCAAAACAAGCAAATAGCTTATGGCATGCCAAACATAGTATCTTTGTATAATCTTTCGGGAAAAAAGGCAGGAAATGGCCCAGAAGGCAGAAATAGACAAGAAGGGATGGGCAAGAAGAAAAAGGAACAAAACAGAACATAAAGAGGATGAAAAGAGGAAATTTCTAGCCTGATTTCCCGAAGAGGGAAGCTGTTTTTACTACAGTCCCTCAGCAGCATTCCCACGGAATTTTTTTCATTGAAGGGTTAAAGTTGTAGGTAAAAGTTGTTGTTAACGACTTAAAA
>CM054149.1:10466464-10507148 GCA_028751875.1 Rapana venosa
AAAAAATTTTTTTTATATCCCAGGTTCAACCAACCGCCTGCCTTAATTCCCTTGGAAATGTATACACATGCTGAAGATCAAAATTTTGCACGTTAAAGATCCACCCATTCGCACATTGGGGGTTTCGAAACAGAACATACCAAGCAACATCCCTGAAGTTGAATGTGGCAGCCTTCGTGTTGGGCAAAAAGGGTTTTCACCCCAAAATCTCACCATGTGAACCTCGAGCTCTAGCCCAGAATGAAAAAACCATCATATGATAAAGTTTAAAAACTTGCTTGAAAGAATGTGGGTGGGGTTGGTTTGATTTCAATTTCCAAAAACCTTTAATCCCAAAAGCATTAAAATCCCTGACCGGCAATTGATACCTAATTATCCGAAAGACACAAAAAAACTTGGTAGAACAGTCCAAGATAGTCAAAACAACCCCCAAAATGGGGTGAAACCTTGACATTTGGGACGGGCTGCATGTGTCTGTGATGGCAGCCATTCTGGATTTAGGGGATGATGCCGTGCATGACGACCTCCCTTTGTCCCCCCCCAGGAACCTCTTCCACCGCACGCGACGGGAACAGAGACACTCGCGCCTTCTGGTCCAAGGCTAACACCACTGAGTCCAAGTGAGTGCGTGTGTGGAGATGAGCTTTGGTGCTGTTTAAAGGGAGTGGGGATAGGTTAAAAATAGGAACTTTTGCACTCCTTTGTTGCACATGTATATTGTATTTCACTAGGCACAAAAGGAAATGTGTCCAAAACCCCGCACACAGGGCTTGCGTATTTGCATGTATGTGCACGCACTGCACAAAACACACACCACAATTACCAATAAAACCAATCTGAAAGTAAAAAATTTATTTTTAAAGTTTGAATCTGACTACTAAAACGTATGTTCATTTCTTCTTTTCTCTCTCTCTCCCCCCTCTCTCTCTCACAGCTGCCTGTTACCATGTTACAAACTTTCTGTCCTTTGTCAAATAAAATAAAGAAGGATCCAGACGCACATTACTGTACTTTTGCTTGTAAGCTGTCTCCATCACCCCTGTGACAGTAAAGCTCCACGCCCAAAGCCACCAGCGGTTTTACCATTTCTCTCTGTCCCAGCTGATTCTACTCTCTCCTGTAGCCCTCCTCCCAGACCCCAATGGTGTTGGGCCTGTAGGTTGTTGGTGGTCGCCCCTCTTTCACCACAACGGGGGTAATGTGTGTTGCAGTTTCTGTCTGTTCCTGAGGACCGTGGTGTATGAAAACTTGGAGCAGTCGCGCCTGGGCGGTGTTCCGGGAACCTACAACCTGGTGCGCAGCTACCTGAAGCTTCAGCTGCCGTCCCTGACCGTCACTGCAGAGGTCTGTCTGTGCTGAGGACATTGTGACAAACATACAGCATGGATTTGTTGGGGTTTGGGTAATGTTCTTTTTTTGGTGTATAACACCACAGCAGGGGGTGCTTATTTTTCAGCTCGTGCCAGATTGATTTCTACTGTTTTCATCATCAGAAGTTTGGAATCTTAGTTATAGAAAGTGATAAGTTGCTAGTAGAATTTACCCATCAGCAGTTTTTTTGTTTAGTGGCGCTTCATAGTTATGGTTGATAAGGAAATAATTCAGGATTTTAAGTTAAAGGGCCTGAGAAAACAGCTAGAGCAGCATCTTGTACAATGCTTAAGACCAAACATTGGGGACGGGATAGCCTAGTGGTTAGAACATTGCGCTCGCAATCTGACAACCCAGGTTCGATTCCCGTTCAAGGATATATTTTCTCCTGGAGTTAACATCAGTGCAGACTCCACTCCCCAAAAGTCCTTCGGATGAGACTATAAATCGAAGCCCTGTGTGCGAACGCACACAGAACATCGTGAGCACACATTAAAATCCTATTCCCCTTTTCGAAAGAGTAGGCCATTGTGTGCCGCTGGGAACAGATGACAATTTAGAAAACCGCATACACCAGGGGACTGGATGTAAAAAAGCACATAAGTGCTTATTCCATTATCCACGATATAAAAGAGTAAAAAAGAAATTTTTGAAAATGAACACTGTGTGGAACCTTGTTAAAAAATCGTGTACAGTTTCCACAACCTGCCCTTGTAACTGTCTGATGATAAAGATAGGTCTGGTGTGGCCTCATAACACGGCACAGCACCCTCTTCTAGATCACCGCGCAAAGAACTGTTGAAGGGAGATATGGTGTTGGGAAACAACACAAGAATTGGACTGACTACATCAAGGGCTGCTGCCCCGTGTACATCTGATGACAGCCACTGTTATAAGAGCCAGGGGGGAAACAGCTGCTTTTCCTGTACTGATGTTGCTTCCATGATCATCAGAGCCCATGGCATGATGATGATCCTCGTGTCTGCAAAAATGATGGTTCCTCTTTTCCCAGTCTTCTGCAACAGTTGTCTCCATCGATCATATCACATAAAGTGGATGTCAACATTTACTTTTGACAGTTTAAAAAGTTTATCATTTAAAAACAAATTTTCCCATTCCTCAGCTAGAGCTCCGAGGTTCACCAATGGTGAGATTTTTGCGTATGCGACCATTTTTGCCCACCATGAGGGTAGCCGCATTCTGACTTCATGGATGATATTTTTAATGTTAGCTGCTTTTGTATTTTGGTGACTATTTGCTGACATGGTATACAGTGTTATATTGGGACATTTTTTGCACTGTATTGTGTTGTGTTATTCAGGATGGTCACCTGGAAGGTATGCCTACTGGGCCGTCATCTACTACTGCTCGCGGTGTGGGGACATGAAGGCAGCTCAAGAAGTCGTTGAAAGAGTCAGGTAGGTTGCTTTTTTTCTCTCTTTTCAAGAAATGTGATATTCTTCTTCATCGTCAAATGCTCGAACAGTAATTATTGTTGTCTGTCATTTAGAAAATGCATTACACTGCTGTTAAGCGCCTGACAAGTCAGGCCAGCAACATCCACTTTGGCATGGAGAGAATTGTAATCATTTAATTCTTTATGGGGAAAAGGGTAAGAGAATGGATTCAAGAAGGCAAGAAAAAACAAAAAGGGATTTTACAGGAAAAAAAAGGAAACCCAAGGCAAAAACCCAAAGAGAGGGGTTGAAAAGAAAAATTTTTCCAAGCCCCAAAATTTTTCCCAAAAGGGGTGGGAAGACTATTTATACTGACAGCCCCCCAATTTCCCCTTTAAAGGGGGGCAGTGAAATTCAAAAAATCAAACACAAAGAAGAAAGTACACAACACACATAACCACTCTGTACTGAATTACAGAGGGAATGGCACATTTTTTTTTCTCTCAAATTTCCATGTGACATCAACATACCCTAAAACATGCCTTCCCAATCTCCCCCCACATCTGAAAAGACAGAAATAAAATCCCCAACACAGTCTCCTCCCCCATACACAAACACACAAAAACGCATTTGCCCTTAGAAGGACTCTTTGCATTCAAAGACTAAAAAATTAAATTTTGACTCTTTTTTGGCATTCAAAGACTAATAGTGAAAATTGCCCCTTTTTTTTTGCATAAAAAGGGACAAATATTGATTTTGACTCTTTTTGGGCATAAAAAACCCTAATAATGATATTGACCCCTTTTTGGCATTCAAAACTAAAAATGATTTTGACCCCTTATTGCATACAAAGACTAATAGTGATAGACTTTTAAATTGCAAATTTCCCTTTCTTTCTTTCATCTGCCGCGGTCCCTTTTTTCGGGGGTCGCGGGGAGACACAGACGTCTGTCTCCCGCAAGCTGGAGGCTTAAATTTTGCAAAATTGCATCCCAAAGATAATAATAAAATTGACTCTTTTTGGGCGTAAAAAACCAATAATGATAAGGGCCTTAAAAACCTGCCCTTTTCCCCATTTACTCCTTGAGGACAAAAAGAAAACCCGGGGAGGCCGGGGGTTTGATACCCAGCCTCGCATTTTTTTCCCCCTTTTTGGACCACACACAAAAACTAAAATATCAAAAGACCTTGGGTTTTAACCCATAAACCGGGCCCCCATCCCATGAACGCACGCAAAACCCTCTTTTAAACTTTAAAAAAACCCGGGTTCCCCCTTTTTTGGAAGAGTGGGCCCATTGCGTCCCCGGGTGGGAACAGATGGCAAAAAAAAACCCCCGCATGCAAAGTGCCCGTGTTTAGACACAATAAAAAAAAATAATAAAAAAGGGGGGAAATTTATATACCCGCTGAATCTTGAAAGCAACAAATCAAAGCGCTCGATTTTATTTTAATTTCACGGCAGATTTCCTCCCGTAAATTCGGGCGCTCTCCCCGGGGAGAGGGGGAGAACCGTCGCCACAATACGCGGGCCCCAAACCCTTTTCACCCTTTTTTTTTTTTTTTTTTTTTTTTTTTTCTTGCACTGTATTTTTTTTCCCCCCAAGTTTTTCCCCCTTTGACTTCGCAGAGCCCGGCGAAGTCAGGGGGGAAAAACAGGGGAGAAAAAAAGACCCGGGAAGACCAAAAATTATACACAGTGGAAAACGGGATAAACATGAACACGGCGTGGGGTTTTTTTCCGTTCACAAAGACCCCGGGAACCCAACCGTCATGAGCTGTCACCTTTTTCCACAGACTTATTCCCCACCCCGCCTGAGAGCCCCCCCCTTTTAACATAACTATATAAAAGGCAAACCCCCACATCGACTGCACAATGAAGCCGAAAGAAAAATTTTTAAAGCCCCAGCAAACAAGGGGTTCGAATCAAACCCCCCAAGAAAGACACCCCTTTTTGGTGCAAGCGACGGGGAACGCCAAGGTGGGAAAAGAAATGCTGGAAAGCCCGGGGGGGCTTTTGGGGGCCACATTGTAAAAAACCCCAATAAAATTGAAAGGGGTTTGAGACAACCTGAGTTTGCCAAAACCCAACCCCCCTCCAGCTTGAATACACTTGGCCCACACAAAAAAATCCAAAAAAAGGGAAACTTTGGCAAGCCCAAAGGAAACACCAAAAACCAAATAGATTACATCTTGGTGAAAAAACGGTTTTTTTCATTCTAGCTTTTAAACCCACCCGCACCAGAAACACAAATTTTTCCGGGGAGCAACCTGGGGAGTGATCTTTATCTGTGATGATGATTTTTCCGACACGTCTAAAAAAAAACCACAAGGGGGAAACAACATCGGGATAAAATTTTTGACCTCGAAAGCTAAGGGCCCCAAAAAAGGGGTTTTTTAAAAATTTTTTTTCAAAAAGGGGAAGGGGGAAAATTTTGGCAGAAACTCACTTAAAAAGACTCAGACATAGTTTCACGGACGAATATTTTAAATACAGAAAGTGACTGAAACACCCGGGAACTTTTTGGCAAACCCCCGGGACCCATTAAAAAAACCCAGGGCCCACCCCAAAAAAGCCTACAACTATGCGACAAGCGTAAAGTTGAAGAAAAAAAAAATGAAACAAAAAAAAGAGCAGAAAAAATAAGGGCAGTCAACAAAAAAAACATGAATTCCATGAGGGAGGCAAAAGAGAAAGGGAAACGGTGAAATCCCCAAGAAAATTGAAGAGAACTCAAGAAAAAGAAATACAAGAAAGCATACAGCGGGTAAAAAGACCGGACTACACAAAAAAAGAAAAATTTTTTAAACCAATCCAAACAAAAAGGGAAGTGTCTCCGACGCCCCGGATATTCTGAACAAAAGGGACAGAAAGCTCCAACCGTAAAAACAATAAACCCGGGAGATCCAAAGCCCTTTAAAAGTACCCGAAACAAAGCCCACAGACAGCCCCCATCCTCCAAAAGAAGTGGGAAACAGCAGTCAGATCGCTAAAAAAGGGGGGAAGTCAGCGGGGGCCTGAAAAACATTCCAGCGATTTGGTTCCAAGCTGGGGGGGAAACCCCATGATCAGCCCCAAACTAAGAATCTGCAACAAATCTGGCAGCCCGGAAAAGGCCAACACCATGGAAAGCAGGTCGCTCATCAAACACCCCCCCAAAAAAGGAAATCTACAACAATGGGCCCAAAAAAAACCCGCACAATCACCTCATATGTCACCCCAAGCCCCAAAGGGCTGCTGGGAGATAATATTGGGAAAAGACTGAAGCCCCAAGCAGAGACCAACATTGCTGAGGAACAAGCAGGGTTTTCCGGGGCAGGCGCAGCACAACCCGGAAAAGAAATTCAACCTCAAATACATGTGACGGTACCTTTAACATCAACAAAACCCAACCAAAGTAATTTTTTCGATTTTAAGAAGGCATTTTACGGGGGTGGCATGCAGCTTTGTGGGGAACCCTGAACTTGGAAAAGCATCAAAACCAAAACCCGAAACAAGTTTAAACAAACAGCTGTACAGCGGGGGCCACCCGTGCAGGGGACTACAACAACAACATTGGGGAATGGTTTTCGAACAACCCCGTTTGGGGTAAGGCAGGGCTGTCTACTCTCACCCACCCTTTTTAACTTTTTCCTTTAGAAAAACAAGGCGATGCACTTGGGGAAAATCAAAGAAAGGAAACCGTCAGCATTGGTGGCCGAACGATCACAACCTCCGCTTTCGCAGTTGGGCATTGAAGGAAAAGCAGGATAGAAAAAGAGCTTCCAGCCTAACGAACACTTTGGAAAAAGGCCCCCCAAAACTTTGGCATGGGAAAACAGTGCAGGAAGACCAAACTGATTTACTAAAAACACCAACGGGATTAGCACGAAAAAACAGGGGAATGACCAGAAGCTGGAAACAGTTTAAAGCTTCAAGTACCCCGGGGCCATTGTATCCGACCCGGGATCCAAAACCAAATTAGCAGGCTGCACAACAATAACAGCTTTGTCCCAAAAATAAACACCCTCTTGGGGAAAATAAGAATAAAATTTACTACTCCAAAATCGACAATGGGGCTCCCTTGTCATATCCCCAAATTTGTATGCCTTGAAAACATGGGCCCTGCCCGCAGATTTTGGGGGGAGAGGAAACGGCAAATGGAGATGAGATTCTTTTGGGGACTTTCCCTTTTCACTCCTACAAAACCACATAACAACGAAAACGTGCCTAACAGAATCCCGCAAACCATTGGAACCCATGAAAACCTTTTAACGATCGGGGGAAAAAACGAAAAAATTTAAATGGGATTGGGGATGTCCCCAAATCCCCCAAAGGGAAAAACAAAGACAGTTTTGCAAGGCAAATGGGCCAAGGAGGGAAAAGAAGAGGGAAAACCAAGGAAGAGCTGGGAAGGGTAACAACATGAATGGACAGGCCCCAGAACTCACAAAACCCCGGGAAAAGGCAGGGAACAGAGAGAAGAATGGAGGGGGGCCCGGGTTTCTGAGTCCCTTTTAGGGTGCCCCCACGGCGTCGGGCACGGGGCGATAGATAGATAGATATTTTTTGTTTCCCCCATCAAATGGCTTTTTTTCTAAGAATTTTTTCCAAGGGGGCAACTCTCTTTTTGCCGTGGGTTTTTTTTTTCGTTCGCTAAATAATTACAGTAAACACACGGGACCTCGGTTTTTCGCTCATCCGAAAGACTAGCGCCCAGGGCCACCACCAAGGTCAATGGATGGGGGAAAAATTTCCCCGGGCCAAAAAGGGGTACGAAACCCCCGCACCTTCAACCCGACTTTTGCTTTTTTTAGACAGGGGGCCCCTTTCCTCAACCAAACCCATCCACCACACATCCCGAAGGGCGAAAAGCAGCTAAACCCAAAGGGGGGGGGAAAAAAAAAACGGTTCCCCATACCAAAACCTCAAACCCTTGAAACCTTTGGGGCTCCCAGCCAGGAACAAAAAAAAAAAACCCTTTTATTTTTTGGGGCGTTTCCTGAAATTTTAAAAGGCGGAATCTGTGGACTGAAAACTTGGGGAGGCTCAACACTGTCCCGGGGCAAGCGGGGGATGTTTTTTATCCCTCCAGCCGCTGGTCCCTTAACTGGTCTGCCTTCTGTGACAGGAAATGGGGGTTTTCCCCCATGTTGCAAAATGTTCTGTCATGTTCCCTTCACACCATTTGGGGGGGGGGGGGGCGGGGGGGGGGGGGGGGGGGGGATAGCCCCAGGGTTGGAGTGTTTGCGCTCGCGTTTTGAGACGGGGGTTGGGGCCAAAACCCCTGAATGCTTCCCAAGGGGAAATTTTTTCCCCTGGAGCTTAAAATCAGTACTGGGCTCCCCTCCCCCAAAAGTCTTTCCAGGATACTGTTGAAAAATTTAGTCCTTTAACATCTTTTTATTCATTTTAAAAACCCGTTTCTCTTTTTTGGGAAAAGGTTTGGCCCTTTATGGGTGTAAGAGCAATGACAAGAATAAAAATGATGCACACTGGTTTTGTTCAAAACATCATCCCGAATTGGAAAGGGGGCTACCCTCTGTTAAAAGTGGGCAAAAACAGATGCATATGCAAAATCCATCTCGGTAACTCGGGGCTCTAACGGGGGAACACACAAGACCAAAACAAAAAACAAATGAACATACATGCAAATTTAAGTTAGTATTTGTGGTATTCCTTATGGACATGTGACCATCAATATCGACTTTTAATGATACACACCTAGATGCGTTATGAATCACAAATCATCAAATTGTTAAATCACTCTTTGTTGTTATCATCCCCCATTAGAAGGGCTTCCCGGCGTTCTTCCATAAAATTTTTTGAACAACCCACAGCACAGGGGTGAGCGGGCCAACGACACCAAAATCAAACTGCAGTACCGCCGCATCGTCAAAAAAACCCCCGGGTGGGTTCAAAAGGGGAGCGTTGTGGACATTTTTCTTTTTCGCGTCCCTGAACGCTCAAAAGCGGCCTTTTTTTTGTCTGTCTAATGAGCCCCAATTTCGGTTTTCGCGCCCCTTAAGCGCCTGACAATCAGGGGCCCCCGCAAACCAACCTTTTATGGTGGGGGTAGAGAAATTTTTTATTTTTTTTTAATTTTTCCAAGGGGAAAAAAAGGGAGGGAAAAGGACCCAAAAGGTAAAAATAGTCAAGGAGGGGAAAAGGAAGAAAAAGGGAAAAAGGGAGACACAAAGAGAGGGAAAAAAAGAGGGGAATTCCCCTTTGAATTTCCAGAAGGGTGGGATGCTATTTTTACTGACGGGGCCCCGGCATCCCCACGGGGGGAATTGTTTTAGATAGGAGGCAACTTTGGGAAAAATGAAGATTTTTTGCTTTTTTCCCCCTGGGGATTCCAGAACCTGTCCAATTTTAAATAAAATGGGGAAAAAAACCCCTAACCCCCTTTAAATTTATCAATAAACCCCCCCCCAAAAATTTTAAAAAAAACCCCACTTCATGGACCCATGGACTGGGAAATTGAAATTTGGCTTACTTGGGTGTGGTTCCCACAGCACACAGACCAGGGTTTAAACCCTTCAAAGGTCCCCGGCCCCGGGTAAAGGCCTAAAAGAGCAAAGGGCCCCTTTCCTTTTAAGGGAAACCCCAAAGGGGAGTCCCGTTCCCGCTATAATTAAACAAACCCCTGGGGTTGGGTGGGCAAACACTCAAAGTAGCTGAAAGTAGGGGAAACTTTACAGCTGGGTCTGTCCCTTTTCAATTTTTTTTTTTTAAAACATTCCAAAAGGGGTTGGAAAAGGGAAACCCAACCTTGGTGGTTGCTCAAAAGAAGTTCGGATGATTTTGTGATAATGCTTTTCGAAACAAACAAAGTTTTAAAAAAAAAGATGTCGAGGCTTCCCCCTGCCCTTTTGGGGTTTCAGGGCCCGTGTACTGCATTGTGGGGGAGTGGACCCAAAGAAAACCCAAAAAAAACCGAGATCTCCAAAAAAAATCGCGACTAACCGGGCTGAAGTTTCCCCAGGGTGGAGTTTTGACGTTGACGATGGGGTGGCAGGACGCTGGGCAAATGGGAAACCCTTTCCCGAACTTCTGTTAAAGAAGTCTATGGGGAAGTAAGGGGGGGGCTGCAAACATGGTAATGAACATCGATCTTTTCCCGCTTTGGGAAAGGTGGGGAATTTCATGTCAGGAAAAGAAGATTTTTAAATGTTTGGGTTAATGGAGGGGCGGTTTTTTGCCGAAAAGGTAAAAACTGTTTTAAATCAACCCCCTGGGTTTCATGAATTTTTTGGTTCGAATCTCGGGGGCCCCTCTTTGAATAAGGGTAGGGGTTTTTTTCCATCTCCCAGTCAGCTTTAAAATGCAGACCTCCAGTGCCTTTTGTTCCTTCGTTTTATTGGCACAACAGAAGTTGAAATAAGCATGATACAGATCCCCCAAAAATTCCCCTGTTAGGGTTTCGGAAGGGTTACAGAAGACGAACAAAAACCCCGCATACATCCCCCAAAATCAAAATGCGGCCACCTTTATGGTGGGGAAAAACGATCACATATATGGGAAAAACCCCCTTTAGTGGGGAAGCTTTGGGGCTCTAAACCGAGGGAAAGGTGGGGAAAAATTTATATTTGGATTTTAAAAGACGGCTTTTAATTTTTTGAAAACTTATCCTGCCAAAATTTTTTTCCGAATTTTTAGATGACTGGTTTGGGTTTCATATTTTTTAACAACATAAGTGTATTCTAGTGTAAAACAATGATGCAGCAAAATATTTAAATAAATTTTATTAAAAAAAACATCCACATTTTTTTTGCCCTTTTTTTTCACTGTACAGCTTATGCCACCCCATTTTTCATTCTTTTAACAGTTGGAGGGGGTTTGGGGGCAGTATATTGTGTGGGAGTATTATTGAACTAGGCAAAGGATGGGGAAAATTTACACATTGCTTGATTCCCCCCCCCTCCCCCTAAAAATTTTAGTGCAACTTTTTTAAGACTCCAGGAGAAAGGGCCGACTGGTGGGGTTGGGGGTTATACAGAGAACAATGTGCTTTGGGTTCCCTTTATTGAACGCCAGACAGCAACCCATTGCACCCGTCCCAAAAGAGCAAAATGCATTGTTCCTTTGGGCCCTTAACCCTGACAATTCAGGGCCCGCACATCCAAACAACGTGTGGGAGAAAATTTGTTAAGTTTGGGTTTTTTTTTGGGGTTTGAAAAAGGCGGGAAAAGGGGAACCAAGAAGGTAGAAAATGGGACAAAAGGAGGTAGCGGGAAAAAAAGGAACAAAGATAAACAAAGAAGGGATGGGAAAAAGGGGGGAAATTCGAGCCATAATTTTTTAGAAGGGGGAAGGCTTTTAAAATTTTGACGGGAAAAGGGCCCCCACACCCCACGGGGAGGGGAGCGTAGTTTAAATTTGTCTTAAAGATTTCCCCCAAAAAAACCCAAAAGACAGGGGGGGGTTAGGGTTTTCTACAAACAAAACTTAAAGTGCATCCAGCTTGGTTCGGGTGCAGAACCACACTACAAAAACGCAAGAAAAGCCCGGTGGTGACGTTCCCAAAACCCTGAATAACCAGAATCGCTAGTGGTCAAAAAATCCTTTTTTATTAAAAAAGAAAAAAGGGGGGGGTCACCTGCAAAACCCCTGACCCAAGATGCAGGGTAGAAAGAGGGGGGGGATTTATGTGTGGGACTGGCAAAAATGTTTATTAAAAGGAATTTTGATGAACACACACACCCAAATAAAAAACCCCAAAACAAAACCCCGGGGACACATACACAAAACACACTACACACACACCAAACACACCCACACCCCAACTCACACAAAACCTCCATTTGACCTAAACAAACTTCCTTGCCCCTACAAATGAAATCTCGCCTTTTTGACTGAGAAAGGAACTGCCATAGCGTTTGCCTGGGTATAAAAAGGGGAATGTGTTTGGGGGTGGTTTGGGTTTTTTTAGGGGAAACCACTTCCCAGGGGCACCAAACCCCATTCTGTACACGCCGGGGGGCGGGGCCCGACGGGGGGTTTGGGCCGCCATGGAGGGTTTCCCGGGGCCCCAGGAAAACACCGAGACACCCCCGCCGTGCACCCGGGCCCCGGTCCGTTTTGAGATGAAAACCCGCTCTTTTCCCGCCCACCTCCTGCCAGGGCCCCCCTCTTGAGCGCTGTGGGGGTCTTGGATAGAGGGTGCCGGTTTTTTTCTGTTCTTTATACCATAAAGCATAACTTTAGTATCATACTTCATAACCCC
The DNA here is from genome assembly GCA_028751875.1 of Rapana venosa. Taxonomy (NCBI): domain Eukaryota; kingdom Metazoa; phylum Mollusca; class Gastropoda; order Neogastropoda; family Muricidae; genus Rapana; species Rapana venosa. Next base: position 10,478,439 of record CM054149.1, read on the forward strand.
ACTGTCGAGCCAACTTTACTTCATACCACAAACCCCAAAGCCCAACTTTTCTTCAACCCCACCGTCAGGGCATAATCTTTACTTCCCAACCCAAAACCGTCAGTGCCGTAACCCCTTTACTTCCTACCAAAAAAAACCGTCAGTGCAAATACATCTTTACTTCTTCCCCACTGGGGCAAAGCACACTTTACCTTTATACCCACACTGTCAAAGCACATTTTACTTCATATCACACGTCAATTTTCACTACAACATCTTTTTTCAACCACAAAACCGTCCCAAAACCCCTTCTGCAAACTTTAAATTCAACCGCACCCTCAATACAAATTCTACATCTTTTCTTTATACCACGCTTCCGGGGGGCAGACAACTTTTCTTTTTACCGGGAACCCTAATACACTTCTTTATCTTTTCTTCAAAACCCACACCATCAAAACACTTTTACATCTTTTCTTTATACCAACAATACACTTCTAAATCTTTTCTTCATCCCCAAACCCTCAAAACACTTTACATCCCTTTTCTTTATAAACCCCAACCTGGGAAAACACTTTTACATCTTTACTTCATACCACACCGTCAATACACTTCTACATTTTTTACTTTAAACCACAAAACCTCAAACCTTCTACATGTTACTTCATAACCCCACCGTCAATACACTTCTACACTTTACTTTTTAAAAACCACAAAACCCTCAATACACTTCTACATCTTTACTTAAAACCCCACCATCAAAAAACTTCTACATCTTTTTCTTTTAACCCCAACAAACAATACCTTTTTACATCTTTAAATTCATACCACACCGGGTATAAAAATCTACATCTTTCTTTATACCCACACCGCTATACACTTCTACATCTTTACTCAACCCAAACCGCAAAACCCTTCTACATTTTTACTTCATAAAAATCAATACATTTCTATATTTTTTCTTCAAAACCCCCAAAACCCCGCCAACACTTCTAATTTTTTACTTTCATACCACACCGCTATCCATTTCACCTTTATTTTCAAAAAAACCCATTCAATCTTTCTTTTTAAAAAACCCCCCAAATTTCCCCCCCCCCCCTTTTTTTTTTTTTTTAATTTTTAAAAACCCACACATAAATACACTTCTACTCTTTACTTCATCCCACACCCTTAACACTTCACATCTTACTTCATACCACACCGCTATACACTTCTACCTTATTCATACCACACCGCTATACACTTCTACATTTTTAATTCATACCACACCATAAATACACTTCTACATTTTTACTTCATCCCACCCCCATCAATACACTCTACACTTACTTCAACCCCATAAATACACTTCTCACTTTACTTCATACCACACCAAATAAAATTTCCACATTTTTACTTCATACCACACCATCAGAACCTTCTTCATCTTTACTTCAATGAATTTTTTTTTCTTTGTTGATGCCGTGAGTCAAAGCGGGTGCCCCCCGTGCATGCGACGTCTGAACATTGCCCCCCTAATCAGATGACACCCCAATTTTAAAGGGCACAGATGCACGAGAACCTTGCAGTACTTTTTCTTTCTCGGGTATTGGGCGTGACGAGTGATTGTACGTTTTCTGTATCTGGATATTCTTTCTTCTTCTTCTTTTTTTCTTTTTTGTTGAATGCCAACAGCAACTATTGTTGTCCTCCATATGAGAAAAAGTGCGTTGCGCTTTTTTAAGCGCCTGAAATCAGACCAGCACATCAACTCGGCATGGGAAAGAATTGTTATCGTTTGGTTTAAATAGATTTTTTTCAAAAAAACGTGAATATATACATACATACATTGAACAATAACAAGCAAATAGCTTTGGCATCCAAAACATTTTTATCTTTGTAAAATCTTTCTGGGAAAAAAAGGCGGGAAATGGCAAAGGCAGAAAAAAACAAGAAGGAGATGGGCAAGAAAAAAAGGAACAAAACAAAACATAAAGGGGGATAGAAAAGGGGGAATTTGCTACCTGATTCCAAAGAGGGAAGCTTTTTAACTACAGTCCCTACAGCATTCCCAGGGGAATTTTTTTCATTGAAGGGTATTTTGGATGGAAAAATTTTTGGTTTGGTTAGAACGACTTAAAAAAAAAAAAGAAAAAAAAGCGGCCCTTTTCTTTTTTTCTCCACAAAGAAATTTTACCTTTCTTGTGCCCTGTAAAGATTTCATCATTTTTTCCCCTTTTATTTTAAGCCCTTTTTCTCCCTTCTCCTCTCTTTTTGGGGTTTTTTTCCACCACTGCCACACCCTCCATTTGCCTTTTTTGTTGTGGGCTTTTTATTGTTTTTTTTATTTTTTAAATGTTTGGAACTAATCCTTGTAAGTTTCTAATCCTTGCTTTTGTTTGCTAGAAGACTTTGAAAATTTTCCCCTTTTTTGCCAGCAAGCAACCACATCACCACAGTGTGTGCACACACACATTTCTTTAACCACAAACTGAGACATTTTCTGTTTACATTTTGATCTTAAGCATAGACTTTTACCACTAGGAATTTTTGGGCTTTGGTTAACAATTTTTTTCACTTTTGTATATTAAATAAAATATAAAGGGAATTTTATACAGCTTTTCTAGAAAAAACTTTCAAAGCACTTGCATTGACCACTCTTCACATCAACCAAGAACAAAAAATAGTTTTAACAAATTTGAATGATACCACACACACAACACACAACACACAACAACAAAAAAAAAAACAGGTAAGTGTTATATTAATTTTGAAAAAAGGGGATTTTTCGCCTTGCGGGGTCTGAAACACCCAAATGGGGAAAAACTGTTCCAGTCCTTGTCATGAACGTCGGGAGACACGGGGGTCAGTCGCCGCTCTTTAACGGCTCTCATAAAATGTCAGTCAATGTCTTCATAAATAATTCGCTGGTACAAGAACATGTTCGTGGCCCATGCTACAAAAAATTTAATATAACTTAGTCATTGGGGGGGGGGGGGGGAGTTGTTTTTTTTTCCCATGCTAAAAATTTGATAAAGTTGCAAATTTAGTTCAAAGGGTTTTCGCCCACTTTAGGTGAAACTGACCGTGATTTGAACAAGGTTGTGTTTTTGGAGAGGTATGGTTTGTAATCTTCAACTGTTTTAATCTCAGTGATATTAGGTGGGTTTGAAATGCCAGAGCAATTACTATTTGGAACTTTGGGTTTTTTTGCTTTTTTGGGGGGGGGGGGGAAATTTTACACGTTGTCTTTTTGACTTAAAACTTACAATATTAAAAAAAAGAATGAAGAATCGTTTGGGTGGCAAGAACAATTTCCATGGTAATTTTGTTCAGATTCCTTTTTTTTCTGATTTTTCCTTTACTATTTTAATGGATTTTATTGAGATTTCTTTCCATCCTTTTGTTTGCAGTTTGAAATTTTTTGGGGGGGGTTGGGGGCGAGACGGACGAAATGAGTCCACTTTGTACCACTCCATTCTTTACTGCTTAAAAATTTGAATATAGCCGAAGGGTTGGCACGAGCTGGGTAAATCTAGTATTTCCCAACCCTTTTTATGACAAAGGGGAATTGTGGGAGGGAATGCTTGGAATAATCTTTGTTTTAATGGGCCTAAATAAAAACTTTTTGGGCATTGGATTTCAAAAATTTTTTTGTTTTGAACCTAATGCAGGATGTTTTCCAACATTAAAATTAACATTTTAGATACCTTCGATTTTCCCCAAAGTACGGTTTTTTTAAAAAGATGTTGCAAAACTTAAAGTCAGTGGTTTTAAATTCTGGTTTTTCATTTCTCCCATATATATTACAAAAACGCAAAACGCAGATATGAGCAATACAAGTTTTTACTTAAGGAACATAAGTATTGCTGACACATATGTTGCATGCTGCTGAGACACTGCCTGTACACACCTGTCAAGCATGTAGGAACACAAAGACAGGCCCATTATTAAGTATTCGTAAAACACAGTCCCTGAATTGGGCTACAGCTACCTTAAAAAGTGTGGGGGGGGGAAAAAAATCCCATACCCCCAAAAACTCACCATTGGTGAACCTTGGAGTTTTTGACACCCCCACCCCCACCCCAAAAAAGATAATAAACATTTGGGAGACTCAAAAAGTAAGGTTTTATCTTTTTTCATGGGAAAAGTTTGCATAGAACGACCTGACTTTTTTTACCAATTTTTAAAATACACAAAAAAAAAAAAAACAAAAAAACAGAAAACAAAAGTAGCTCCCATTGTCTTGCACACACACACACACACATTACAAGCACGAACAAGACAACAAACACAGGGACGCACACATTCAGAATTTTCCCCCAGGAATTTAAAATCAGTGCTGGTCCCCTCCCCAAAAAGCCTTTGGATGAGACTGTAAACCTATGCCCCATAGCAAACGGCGGGAAAATCTTTCATACACATTAAACCGTTCCACTTTTCAGAAAGTAGACCATTGTGTGCCAAAGGGGGGGGGGGGAACGGTGAAAAAATTTACAAAGCCCAGAAAAAGGGAAAAAGGAAGTAAAAAAAAAAAAACCACACATGGTATTCCATTATCCTTAAAAAAGAAAAAAAAAAATGCACACACAAACACACATACAGGATAATTCGGGCCAATGTAAACACACACAAAAACGAACAAAAGAAACTTATTAAAATTTTAATTATTTTTTATATAAAAATAACGATGTTTTTTTCCCCCACGAACGAAGCGGGTGTGCTGGCCTGACTGCAGGCACTTTAATTAACGCAGTTTTTTCATATGCAAGACAAAATGTTGCTTGTGACGTTTGACAAAAAGAAGACCAAAACTTTAAAAGCGCGTTTTTGGTTTCAGCCTGGAGCCATTGGGCAATTTTTGCAACAAAAGACAAGATCAAGAACAGTGCCAGGGACCTGAGGCCAAAGGCTGTTTGAAGAAAACCCTCACCTCTTCGACTTGGCCCCGGTAAGAACATCCTCTTTTTGGGTTGGGGGGGGGGGGGGGGGGGGGGGGTGGGGGGGGTTAAAAAAATAATTTTTATGGAAAGTTTTGTCCTTTTGTTGCTGGGTTTTTATGTTGTGTGTTCCTTTTCTCTCATCCTCTCACTCCTTTCCCTCTTCACCTCTCTCTTTGTAAAAAACTTCAGAATAAGAGAGATATTTTATCCTAAGTCATATTTTGGGGAGCGACTTTTTATACATAACTTTGTTTTACATTGCTTTTCCCCCACCAAAATATAACATTTTTGCAAAGGCCCTTTTGTGAAAAAATCTTCGGTTCCTCTCTCCCTCTTCTCTCTCTCTCTCCTTTTTCTTTCTCCTCCCTCTCTTCTTTCTCCTCTCTCCCTCCTCTCCTCTCACTCAAAAACCCTCCTCCTCCTCTCACTCATTTTTCTCCTCTCTCTCCTCTTTTCTCTCTCTCTCTCTCCTCTCTCTTCTCTCGCCCCTCTCTCTCCTCTCTCCCCCTCCCTCCTCTCCCTCTCTCTCTCTCTCCCTTTCCCCCTTTCTCCCTCTCTCCTCTCTCTCTCTTCCTCTCCTCCTCTCTCTCTCTCCTCTCTTTTTTTTTCAGTGGTTTTTAGACCTTTCCCGGCAGAAAGACAAGTTTCCATTGCGGTGGGGCCCCCCTTCTCGACATAATGCTCAAGAAGCCACTGCAAAAAGAAACCACTGTAAATTAGAAGACTCCCCCATTGTGGGGGGTCAGTAAAAATAGCACCCCATTTAAACGGGTCGGCAATTTCCCCCTTTTTTACCCCCTCTTTTTTCTGCCTTGTTCCTTTTCTTCCCCTTACCTCCTCCTTGTCTATTTTCTGACTTCTTTGTCCATTCTCCTCCCTCCAAACCCCCACCCCCTCCCCCCCCCAAAAAAAGACTTATAATGATTCCTCCCACACCGAATTGGATGCACTGGGCCTGCTTATCAGGGCCTTTAAAGGCGGACATGGGGTCGAAACTGAGAAATATTTTTTACAAGCTCAGTTGGAAGTTGTACCAAACATTTAAAGGGGATCACTTTTTTAAATGCAAAAATCTGTTTTTTTCAGCATTTTTAAAACCTAAATTTTTTTTACCCAGGAAATTATATTCCTCAGCAATTTTTTTTTGTATAAAAACAAAAATTTTGGCCCCTTTTCCTGGCCCAAAAAGTTTTTGCATTTGTGTTTTTAATTGGGGTTTTGGTTGAAAAAAAATTTTTTGTTTGTGTTTTGATGGCACATTTTGTTTGGGGGGTTTTTGTTGGGTCAAAAAAGTGGGGGGGGTGAAAAGGGTTGGGGTGAAAAGTGGGGGGGGTGGGTAATTTGGGGGGGGGGGGGGGGTGGGGGTGGGGGTGTTTCCTTTTGGTTGATTGGTGCAAGTGTTTTTTTGTTTCAAGATTGGGTTTGTTAAAAAATTCCAGTGTATATTATTTGTTGTTGTTTCAAATGGGGGTGGGGGTGTGAGGGGGGTGGCAAAGGGTGTTTTTCCAGTTGGGAAAAAGGGGGGGTCAAAAGGGGTTTGGGGGGGGTTTGGGTGGTTGGGTGGGGGGTAATTTTGGTGTTGGGGGTGTGTGGGGGGGGGTGACTGGGTGTTGTGTGGGTGGGTGCCATGTTGGGTTGGTGGGTGGGTGCACATTTGGGGTTTGGGGGTATTGGGGGGGGTGGGGGGTGCACTTTTGGGGGTTGTCGGTATTGTTGTGGGGTGGGGGGGTGGGTGAATGTGGGTTTGGGGTTGGGGGGTTTTGTTGGGGTTGGGGGTTTTTGGGGTGGGGTGGGGGTGTGGGTGGGGGGTGCACATGTGGGTTTGTGTGTGGGGGGAGTGTGGGGTTGGGTGTTTGTGTTCTTGTAAAAATTAAAAAGTCTCTCTCTGTGCCCAAATTTTGCGGGTTTTTTCTGAAACTGAAATTGTGTTTTTTTTCACACTGCTTTTTTTTTTTTTCCTGAGACTTATCAAATGTTTGGGTCATAATTTTTTTTTTTTTTTTTTTAAAAAAGGATGCCAAAAGTTTTTTTAAAGGCTTTTTTTGGGGGGGGTGGGGGAAGGTTTTTTTTCAACCGTTGTTTTTCCCCGGTAACCCCTTTTTTTCATTTTTCTTTTGGTATGAAAATTTTTTTCAAGTAAAAAGGGCTGTGGGGTTTTTTCTCCTCTTAAATATGTTTGTAATCCCCAACCCCAAAAGGGGTTAAAGGAATAAATTCTTAGTGTGTGCTTGTTTTTGTTGTAAGACTAAATGCAAAGCAAGCGAGTCCAAGACTAAATGCTTGATTATTTATTTAGACAAATGCTTGTTAAAAAAATCAAAAAGGAGACTAAATGCTGGGATAACTAGGTAAGGCTATGTAAGAGGAGTGAAAACTTGTTAATATAAGACTAAATACTGTGTAAGAGGAGTCAAGTCTAGACGCTCGATTTGTCAAACGCTCAGACAGCAGCTATTGTTGTCTGTCATATGAGCAAAAATCCATTGCACTGTCGTTAAATTCCTGACAAATCAGGCCCAGCACATCCGACTTGGATGTGGGAGAGAATTGTTATCTTTGGTCTTTCTGGAGAAAAGGCAGGAGAATGGACCAAGAAGGCCAAAAATAGATAAGAAGGGGGTGACTGGGAGAAAGGGAATAAGGCGGAAACATGGGATAGAAAAGAAGGAATTCGTAGTACAGAATTTCCAGAAGGTGGGGATGCTATTTATACTGGCATGCCCTCGGCATCCCCGTGTGGGAGATGGTGGATAAGAAAGACTGAATACTAGGTAAGGTGAGAGAGAATAATGCATGCTCAGTTATTCATGTCCATCACAATAGCGGTAGGAAAACAAAAATTCCCTTTACAGTATTCCCAAGACTATGCAAGTGATTGTATCCCTTCGTAGTTACTGCTGACAGGAAAAACTGAAATCTGACCTAAAAAAACCAAAACAACAAAACTAGGTAAGATGAACCCAGACTGTGGGGAAAGAAAGTGTGCAGACGGACAGGGTCATGTGTTGTGCTGCAGGTACCGGACAATGGGGCAGACGGTCACAGCGGCCAACTCGGGCACCTTTTACCTGCTGCTGGACCTCCTCACCTTCTTTGACCAGTACCACTCGGAGGCCGTTGACCAGGCCCTAGATGTGAGATTGTCGTCATATTTCCTCTGTGTGTGTGTGTAGATGTGTTGTGTTATAATAATGATAAATGTATGGAATTTATATAGCGCTGAATCTTGTAAAGCAACAAATCAAAGCACTCGTGTTATGGATTTGTTTGGATGGTTACTTATTACCATTCTGTCCTGCTCAGCTGTATGGACTTAAATTAGTGTGGGGGGGGGGGGGGGGGGGGGGTTCATCTGCAGTATTTGGTGGCCTTGCGCATGTCTGGTGTTGGTTGAAAGTTATTTAAACACATGTTCATGCTTATTTTGAGGATAATGGGATAAACACTCGTGTAATAAGGATAATGGAATAAACACTCGTGTGCTTTTTTTTTTTTTTAAAACATCCAGTCCCCATGCGTATGCACTTTTGTATATTTTTTCATCCGTTGTCTCTGGCACAAATGGCCTACTCTTCTGAAAGGTGGAACCGGTTTAATGTGTGTGTAAGATTTCTGCATGTGTTTGCACATGGTTCTTCAGTGTATGGTATCATCCAGAGTTTTGGGGGAATTGAATTGGCACTGATGTTAACTCCAGAGAAAAATCCTTGAACAGGCGCTTGATGGTAGTTCCAACCTGGGCTTGAACCTGGGCCAAATGATCACACCACAACGCTTTAACCACCGGCTTCTCTCTCCCCCCCCTATGGTGGCATGAGAGGAATCTAAACAGCTCAGCCTATGACCAGTGTATGAAGGGTCACTGAATCCCAGAATTTTGTTCTTTATTGCACGGTGATCATTGAGAACGAAGGTGGTGGTGTTAATGTTTTGGAAATAAGTTTTAGGGGATGTGCCTGGCCTGTATTCCCCATGCTTCATATCATAGAATATCACAGTGTCAGCCAGATCCAAGAGATAACTGACGTCTGTAGTGTTGGTTGGATGATTTGAGCAACACTGTCAATATCAGTAGAACTTTTATTTTTCTTTTGTTTTCTTTCCTCGGCTAGAGCTCCAAGGTTTATCAGTGGTGAGAATTTTGCATATGAGACCATTTTTGCCCACCATTAAGGAAGCCAGCACATTTTTAATCTGAGATTTAAAAGTTGACGAGGTGACAGTCCTGATATGGCCTCTGAGGTCAGCGGGGCTATAAACAACAGGATTGGATTGGAGCCGGCTGCATTATGGCTTGGGAATGATGTCTAAACATGACACCTGTGAGCATGTGGTTGGGTTTTTTTTATATATATATTTTTCGTCATCTGGTCTTTACCAGCACCATAAGACTTTTCTTCCGAAATGCAGGACAGGTTTTTAACGGAGGTGCAAGGTGTTCTGCATGCATTCGCACCTGGGGTCTCGGTATATAGTCTCATCCAAAGGACTTTCAGGAGAGGGGAGTCGGTATTGATGTTAACTCCTGTGGGGAAAATCCCCTTCAACAGGCGTCTTGGCGATGATTTGAACTTTGACTCGATCCCGAGCCATAATGCTTAACGCTCTAACCACTATGCTATCCTGCTCTGTAAATATAAAATGGACAGTTTGTACACTGACAGTGTGGGATCCCTTGTGAACCCACAACACAGGTAGGGTCAGACCAAAGCTAAACATTATTGGGATTACTCTTGATTTGTGATGCTTGTCTGCTGCGTTTTGCCGATCAAGCTAATGCTCCCTTTTTTTGGTTGTTGTCTTATTGCAGACCATAAAGCAGCTGAAATTGCTTCCCTTCAAAGCAGAGGAGGTGGAACACAGAGTGAACGGGTTCCGTACATTCACTGATGAGGTGAAGGATTTGCTCCGCTCTGTGGTGTGGTGTGTGTGCGTCTGTGTGTGGTGTGGTGTGTGTGTCTGTGTGCGTGTGTGTTGTGCGGTGTGGTGTCTGTGTGGTGTGGTGTGGTGTCTGTGTGGTGTGGTGTGTGTGTCTGTGTGGTGTGGTGTGTGTGTGTGTGCTGCATTTGGGCCCCACAGTTGCCTGACACTGATGGGCTCCCTGTAGACTACCGACCCTGAGGACATGACATAACAAATCTATGTATGGCTGGGGTGCAGAGATTGAAATGAGTGATGTGGGAACAACAGGACTAGGATCGTCACAGAAGAAAAAGCCAGCACACGCTCGCTCACACACACACACACAAACACACACACACAATGATTGATGTGAGAACAACAGGACTAGGATTGTCACAGAAGAAAAAGGCAGCACACACACACACACACACCTGAAAAATGTACAATGTTGTTTGCAAATGGATCATCAAATCTTCCCTCACTTTCTTTATTTTTATGTTTCCGTCTCAGTATTTTAAGAGCGTTGGAATTTGGGAGGGGGGGAGGGATGGGTTTGTTTTGGGTTTTTTTTTTAGATATGTGAACAAAACTTGTAAATTATTAAACTTGAATAGCCTTTGGTGTGGGTGTGTGTGTGACAGATTCGAAGGAACATCCCTGACATTCTGTTGGCCACCATGACACTGCTACACAGCAAGTACACACAGACCAGGTGAGTGTTACTGTGTCAAGAGATTGTGTAAAGAAAACTCTGATCTTAAAAAATATATATATATAAAGAAATGAAGAGGGAGGAGGAGGAGGAGCTGAGTTAAAGTTTTTACTGCTGTTGTAAAAGCATATCGCGCTCAATATAGCTATACAGAAACTAGAAATATACTTTTACCAAATCTCCTTCACTCATGGGTATGCCGGGGCCCTGTCAGCAGTATGAACAGCAATCCCCAGCTTCTGGAAATTCTGTGCTAGCAATTCCCTCTTTTCTATTCCTCTCTTTGTTTGGAATTCCTAGCACAGAATATCCTGAAGGTGGGGATGGTATTTATACTGACAGACCCCCAATATCCCCATGGGAAAAGTGCTGTATCTATTCATTTTGGACTGAAGTGACTGTTCATGTGAGTTTTGGTACTGAGCGTGGTGACAGCCCTTCATCAGCAGAACTATAAACAACATAAAGTAAAATGAAATGAAATGTTACAAAAAGCAAACCTTGGAAGATGTGGAAGAGGCGAGGTGTATTTTTCAGAAATGGGATGTACATCATTGAAAATGTAATGTAGTATACATAATGTACACATGTTTGGTGTACATCTTTGAAAATGTAATGTAAAGTTGATAAATGTGATGTATGTCTTGGGGAAGAAGAAAAAACCCAACCAAACCCAAAGCAATATCAGCATGCTACATTCTACACATACAATCAATATTTTACAAATGATGGTAACGTACATGTGCTGTGTGAGAGAATATAGCCTGCAATGCAAGGGACAAGAAAAAAAGAAATGGGGGGGGGAGGGGGGGGGACCTGTTACATTTTCCTTCATTGCTGCAGTATGGGTTTTCTGGTCCTCTCTTTCCGACTACAGTACAACCCTGCAGGAAGAGAGAGAAGCCCGATCAGAGAGAAATAAAATAGCGGTGGTTGTGTGAATGTTGTGCAGGAGTAGCAGTGTGCAGAGAATAACGGTGGTTGTGTGAATGGTGTGCAGGAGTAGCAGTGTGCAGAGTCCAGTGCCAGGGCAGACAGGGATCAAGGACGGGGGCAAGGAGACGGTGAGTACCAGTCCACACAGATGTGTTGTGTGTGTGTGTGTTTTATTTATATTTATTTATTTATTATTTTATATCGAGGATAATGGAATAAGCACTCATGTGCTTTTTTACATCCAGTCCCCGTGTGTATGCGGTTTTGTAAATTTTGTCATCTGTTCCCACCGGCACACAATGGCCTACTCTTTCGAAAAGCGGAACAGGATTTAACGTGTGTGCAAGATGTTCTGCATGTGTTCGCACACGGTGGCTCGGTTTATAGTCTCATCCGTGTGTGTGTTGTTGGGCATTCCCCAGCTTAACAGCATGATGTCTTTTTATTTGATCATAGCGCTGTAGGATGAAAAACAGTTACAGTGTCTGTGGGTTTGTTGAGGGTTTTTTTTTTTAATGTTTTTTTTTTTTATTCCTTGGCTGAAGCTCGGGAGGTTCACCAATGATGAGATTTTGGCGCATATGACCGTTCCCCCACCACCACCACCATTTAGGTAGCTGCATTCCGACTTTGGGGATGGTGTCTAAACATGACATCTGTGTGCGTTTGAGGGGGGGGGGTTGTCATCTGTTCCTACCAGTACAAAATGGCCTACTTTTCCGAAAGGTAGAATGGGTTTTTAATGTATGCACAAGATGTTCTTTGTACATTTGTGCCTGGAGCCTCAGCTTATTGTCTCCTCCAAAAAGACTTCGGCATTCGGTTTAATTTTTGTTGTTGTCAAACTGGGAAGAAAGGGTGAGGTTGGGGATTGAACCCAGAACCTCACGGCTTACTTGTTGGCAGGTGAACATGTTAGCCGTCCTGTCACCTTCCTGCTTACTGGTTTTGAAATAAATTATATTACAAACCTATTTTTTTAAAATGTTAAAGGATACAGATTCAACCAGTCAGACTTTGTTGCTGTCGTTAATGGATCGGTTAGTTTTTCACATTGTTTTTTTATGACACGTGTGTGCATTTTCTTCGTCGTGTGTTCCAGTACCTGAACTACCTGCGTGCCCAGGCCAAGGTGCTGATCATGTTCGCAGGCATGTTGCCTTACCGACTGCCCGGGGACGTCAACGCTCGCTTGTCAAGATTGAAGTGCTGATGAACTGAAACACTTGGGGGAGGGCAGCAGCGTTGAAAGCAGGAGGGGATAGGTGAGGAATGGATAGATAAGATTGTGCAAGTTTGTGTGGGAAAGACAGTGGAGGCAAACATCTTTTTAAACATGTGGGCCCTGTGTTTTACGGACGGTGAAGCGATGGGAGGTTTGAGCGCAGACTGACGCAGAGCAAAGCTTACCCCCCCCACACACACACACATGTGGAGCTTTAGGCAGAGCAGTTGATACTGCAGTGTTGTCAGTTATACCTTTCAGGGGCTAGGTGGTTTTTAAGGGAAAAGTTGGTTGGTGACCTTGGATACTTTTTTTTTTATAGTAAGGGAAATGATTGAGAAATGATTCGCACCAGTCACGCCCTTGTTATCAGAGTTTATCGTGGTTTCGGTGATGGGAAGCAGAGAAAGGAAACGGCTTCCTCCACTTCCTTTGACAAAGGCAGCTTTGTGCGTTGTTGGGAGTTGGGATATTTTTAGATAAGACTGCAGCGTGCGTCCTGTGTTAGCGCTGATAAGTGGACAATGCTGACAGGGAGCACAGAAGCGGGTCGTCATCTGTCTGCCAGGTGGTTGTTGTTCTTCTTCATCATTGTTAAACATTCAAACAGCAACTATTGTTGTCTGTCACATGAGTGAAAACATTTTCCGCTACTGTCATGTGCCTGACAAGTCAGGCCCAGTACATCCAACTTCAGTGTGGGAGAGCATTGTTTTATTTTAAGTCTTCCTGGAAAAAAGGCAGGAGAATGGACCAAGAAGGCAACAACAAAAAACAGACAGAGAAGGAGGTGACAGGAAGAAAAGGAACATGGCAGAAACAAAGAGAGGGGATAGAAAAGGGGGAATTCCTAGCACAGAATGTGTTGTTATGATTGTCAAGGGATGGCATCTTGAGCAAGAAGCTGAATGAGAATTTTGAAGAAACCACCAAGTTCAGGTTGGCTATCCGCTCATGTATGCACGCTCACTTACACACACATACGCACGCACACGCACACACACACACATGCTTACACACACGTGCACATGCACACACGCATGAATGCATGTGCACGCGCACACCAAATCACCAACCCACTCAGTATTTATGTCACTAAAATATGAAGACCAAGATTGCCCGTGGAAAGAGCCAGCACAAGAAAACAAGGGGTGGGTTGAATAGTGGGGGGAGAGGAGTTTGCTGGTGAAGAGAGAAGAAAGCACGTAGGAAAGGGAAGAGGAGATATATATATATGTATCAGACAGATGCCATAGCCGAGTGGTGAAGACCGTTCAACTTCAATCCCATGGGGCCATGAAGCCGTGGGTTTGAATGTCGGCAGCATCTGGTGGGGATTTTTATGATCTCCCAGGATTTTTATTATCTCCCAGGTAAACTTTTAAGTGCAGACCTGCCAGTGCCTTAATTCCCTCTGTGTACTGTATACGCATGCAGAAGATCAAAATATGCACATTAAAGATCCCGTCATTCATGTCAGTGTTCAGTGGGTTACAGAAACACGAACACACCCAGCATACATCCCCGAAGTTTGAAATGCAGCTACCTTCATGGTGGGCCAAAACTTGTCAGGTACACAAAATCTCACCATTGGTGAACTATGGGGCTCTAGCCAAGGAACACCCAAAAAAAAGGAAAAAGAATACATATGTATGAGTAGTAAGATGAGCGCAAGGATTTTTTTTAAGCGCTGTCTTTTTTGAGTGTGTGTGTTTGTGTCTTTTTATGAAAAAAAACTGCAGCAGGTTAGGGTGTGGAGAGAATAAGAAAAGATGATGAGAGCATGTTGTGACGTGGTAGCTGCTTGTGTGACTGGACATTTGTTGTATGTTGTATTGTGCAAAGTGTTGTGAAAAGTTGCATACAACATTGTGTGAGAGAGTTTGAGTATATGAGACGTGTGAGTTTGCCGAATGTGTGCGTGGATTTGTAAGATTGGTACATATTGTTTGTTCTTGTACAAAGGTGGTTTTCATTATTCAGTTATTGATGTTTGAAGTGTTCAGCTAGCCACTGTCAGTTGGTGTATGTGAAACAACCTGTGGATTATTAATAAACGCATTTTAAAAAATGAGAAGTGCTCTGTCTTCATGCTATCTTGATGTATGAACTTCTGAGTGAGGTCCTTCAACTGTAGAAATTATATCATCTGCTTCATGCAGTCCTGATGTATGAACTTCTGAGTGAGATCCTTCAACTGTAGAAATTATATCATCTGCTTCATGCAGTCCTGATGTATGAACTTCTGAGTGAGGTCCTTCAACTGTAGAAATTATATCATCTGCTTCATGCAGTCCTGATGTATGAACTTCTGAGTGAGGTCCTTCAACTGTAGAAATTATATCATCTGCTTCATGCAGTCCTGATGTATGAACTTCTGAGTGAGGTCCTTCAACTGTAGAAATTATATCATCTGCTTCATGCAGTCCTGATGTATGAACTTCTGAGTGATGTCCATCAGCTCTGTGAACTGAGTGAGATCCTCCAGCTATATGAACTTCTGAGGGGGATCCTGCAAACTGTATGAACTTCTGAAGGAGATCCTGCAACTGTATGAACTTCTGAAGGAGATCCTGCAACTGTATGAACTTCTGAGGGAGATCCTGGAACTCTACAGACTTCTTAGACCAATCCTTCGGCTACATGAACTTCTGAGTGGGATCTTTCATCTCTATGAACTTCTGAGGGAGATCCTGCAGCTGTTTGAACTTCTGAGAGAGATCCTTCAGTTGTATAAACTTCGGAGAGAGATTTTACAACTATATGAACTTCTGAGTGAGATTCTTCAACTATATGAACTTCTGAGTGAGACTTTATTGTAGACATTATATCATCTCCTTCATGCACTTTTGACACATGAACTTCTGAATGAGATCCTTCAGCTATAGACGTAGTAGTGGTTATTGTAGAAAATGACCGACCACTGCTTTCATTTAAAAAAATAAGTAAATAAATACAACTTATGCGAAAGAAACACAACTGATGATGAATGTTGGAGAAATTATTTTTGATCATAGTGAAGCTGTAATTGGTTAACCTGCAATGTTATCTTTCTGCAAAACACTTCACTTATGATAGTACCTGTCTTGGAGAAAAAACACAATTGGGTGTTATAGATATTTGCTGCGCCTTCATATGCATCAGCAAAATGCGTATGTGCAACCAGATGTTTGTGAACTTCTTTCCAAGTTGACTACATTTCCTAAGTGAAAGTGTCATCATCTGGAGAGTCTCTGCTATTGTCACAAGCCACAGTACATAAAAGAAAAGTGTCTCTGACTCAATGGCTCCAGTTGTTCTGGCCGCATGGTGACCTTGGTTTCAGTTTCTCCGTACACTTCTGTGGTGAGTTTGTGTCAAAGCCTTTGGGGTTCTTGGGAGACGGTTGTTGGAGGGACATTGTGGTCACCATCCTGGGTGGGCGTCTCACTCTGATTCAGTCCGGTTTCACAGCTGAGCTGTTACAGTTTACTGTCATCAGTAGGAGGCTTAGTAGGTGGTGTCTTGTATATATTAGCTCAGAACAGGCACCACTGAAAAGCCCCAAAGTGACCCAGCAGCAGTGCAGGGTCCCCTCTGGCTGGTGGCCCCATACCCTGGGGAGACCACATAGTGACTCTGGGTATGGCTAGGGTTCACACACACACACACACTCACATAGTCAATCAACAAAGCTAAACATTCACATTGCTGAATGCTCTATTGCTTCTGCATTTATTATTTATCTGTACACGAAAAAGCTAGGAGCATCAATCACAGAAAGAGAAAGCAAGTTTGCTAGCATACAAGCAACAAAAGCGAGAAAAGGTGCAAAGCTGGAACGGGGAAAAAATACATACCTGGACAAAGAACGCCGCCAAACTGGACAAAGAATGAATGGCGCAAAACTGGATAAAGAATGAAAGGCACCAAACTGGACAAAGAAAGAACGGCACCAAACTGGACAGAAATGGGCACAGAACTGGACAAAGAAAGAACGGCACAAAACTGGACAAAGGCACAAAGCTAGACAAAGCACGGCACATAAGTGGAGATCACTCGTTAATATTCAGCACTCAATTTTCTTGAGCCTTTTCAGGATCGTCAGATATGATTATTTCCAGAATGTGAATACCCAAGCTCACTCTCAAGCAAGCAAGCAAGCGAGCAAGCATCTGGCAAAGTCACCCTGAAGGTTTTCCCAGTGGTAACTTAGTTAAGGTGTACTTATAGTTAGAATCTTTATGCAGTAAGAGAAAGCCTAGACACAAACGCAAGAAAAAAACAACAGGTGGGAGGGGGGGGGGGGGGGGGGGGGGGGGGGAGGCTGGAATATGGTAAAAATGTTTTTTTTAAGATCAAGTAAACAAGTTTCAACCTTGGGTTTTTTTGTTTTTTGGGGGACGGGATAGCTCAGTGGTCGGAAGCACTCGCTTTCCCCCCCCAGCCAAGTTAACAGCGTCGAGCGTGGTTACCAGTTGGATGGGTGACCGTTTGCGCGCCTTGGCTTCAGTACAGTTCACCCAGCTGTAAATGGGTACCTGCCCTCTTTAGGGTCAGGGAAGGTAAAGCAGCGAGGGAGAGGAGATGGGCGCCACCCTCAATATGCTGGCCCTAGAGAAGTGAGGTCTCTGACGCCTCGCTCCCCTACGACCTTATAGGTTATGGGACTCCTTTACCTTTACCTTTTGTTTTTTAGTTCTGTGACTTTTTTTTAATATGATTTTTTTAACAAATGTTTCATTGTTCTTGAAAATTCGCTTTAAAAAAAAATTGGTTTGCAATGTGCACAAAATGAACAAGCCAAGTGTATCTTCCATTCCAACTGTCTTAATCATGGCAGTCAATACACACAAAATGACGGATTTAAATCTAGATCCCGAAGTTGGAATGTGGCTACATGTACCTTCATAGTGGGCAAAAAACAGTTGCATACGGAAAAGTCTTACCACTGGTCACCCTCAGAACTCTAGCTGAGGCACAAAACAAAAAAATCCTATCATTCATGATTTATTACAGAAAGAAAGATTGGATAGCCTAAAACAGCTCCAAACCCTGAAAAACTAAAGTCAGTAATGTTTCAGGGCCAGTGTTAAACGTCGCTCAAACCAACAATAGTTGTTTGAAAAAGTAACGGATAATATAGGCGATTATGTACATCTAAAACCACATGTGTGTTTGCTTTGATGCACATTCAAGTGCGCGTGAGAACATGCACACACTCACACACACACACACACACACACCCTTATGCACAGACCATGCGCACACACGTTCTTTCTTAAAACAATCCCACACCACACCATTCCTCTCTCCTCTCTCTCTTCCTCTCTCTCTCACTCTCCCTCTCTCTCTTCTCTCTCTCTCTCTCTTCTCTCTCTCTCTCTCTCTCTCTCCCTCTCTCTCTCTCCCCTCTCCCCCCTCCCTCCCTCTCTCTCCCTCCCTCCCCCCACCTCTCTCCCTCCCTCCTCCCTCCCCTCTCCCCTCTCCCCCCCCCACCCCCCACCATCTCTCACCTCCCACCCTCCATGTTTTCAATTGTCTTCGGAATGGGACATCTCCACGCTGGTAGTGACGGACCCCTTCCCTCTGGTGTTAGCGCCCTCATGCGGGGCCCAGTTTGAAGCCCTTTGCGAATCGGTTCGAACTTGCCGAGTAAAGCTTAAATGACGGGGTTGGAAACGTTGCTCAGCAGCGGGCAGATTTGGGCCCAGGTCGAAGGGCCCTTTACCCCTGGGCCATCGCTCCAGGGAAGGCTGGGCTTCGCACACCACCATCACAGAAGGGGGCGTAGGTACAAGAAATGCGGTACGGCGAAGAAGACCCACTTTTTTTTTCTGGGGAAATGGTTTTGGGGGGGGGGAGAGGAAGGGGGGGGGTGATGTTTTACATATATTGGGCTTCAAAAAGTTTTGATTTTTTGGGGGGAAAAAAAATTTAAGTTGAGTTGGAAAAATTTGGTTATGTGTGTGTGTGTGTCTTTTTTTGTTTTTTTCTTTCATTTTGACGTTAAACAAAGCATCCGTTGCTTTTCTTTGTTAACATCCCCCCGGGGTTTAAATTTGGGGATTTGTCCATTTTTGTCATCGCCCTTTTCCCACCGGCCACAATGGCCTACTTTTTTAAAAAAGTGGAAGGGGTTTTAAAAACTTGCCGCAAGATTTTTGCGTGTGTCGCACACGAGCCTGGTTTTATAGACTCACCAAAGGACTTTGAGGGGAGGGGAGCGAAAAGTGAACTCCAAGGGGGAAAAAACCCCCCTTGAAGGGGTTTCGAACCTGGGTCGCAATCTGAGCTCGATGGAACCCCTCTTATAACCACCAGGCTATCCTTCCCCTATCTCCGCCCCGGTTGTGTGTGTTGTGGTGTGCTTTCTTTTTTAAAATAAAGTGGGGGTGTCAGGCTTGTTTTTGAAACCTCAGACCGACACCATGTGACTTACTCTCTTTCAAATCTTTTAGGAAATTTTTGGGATTAAACCCCCCCCCCCCCCCCCCAAAACCCCCCTTCCCTGAAAAGGTTTTGGTAACAAATAAGCAGAAAAAATATATAGTAGACAGATAAAAGAAAGTAGCAAACAACAATTATAAAAGAGAAAAAGTATTGGGCAACGGGTAGGGATGGATGAATGAATTTTTATTATCAATTTTTTTTTATTTTTTATATCGAGGACATGGAATAAGCACTTTTGAGCTTTTTTATTTCCATTCCCCCTGTTATGCGGTTTTTTTAAATTCTGTCATCTTTTCCGGGAACAATGGCCCACCTTACGGGAAAAACCCAAAATGATTTTAAAGTTGGCAAGATGTTTCTCTTTCGTTCGCACCGGGGGCCTTTCCCCCCGGTTTTTAAAATCTCATCCCAAGGATTGGGGGAGAGGGAGTTTGCACTATTTAACTCCAGGGAAAAAAAAACCCTTGAACGGAAACGAAACCCGGGGGCAGATTGCGGCGCAAATGTTCTAACCACTAGGCTATCTCGTACCCCCCACACAGACAGATAGAAAATATAACAAAAAAGTAAAAGAAAAAAAGTAGTTTTCAAAACCAAATTTAATAAAACTATCCCAAACCAAACCCCCCACCCCTCCTGCAATCCAAGTTCCAACCCCGCCGCAAAATGCATCCAACCCCCCCCCGAAACCAAACCAATACACCAGCCAACCACCCGTCCAAAAACCAACCATACAACCAACACCCAGCCTCCCCACCAACCACCACTATCCACCCAAAAAGGACCAGCATTTACTTGGAGACTTTTTGGGGGGTG
The DNA here is from genome assembly GCA_028751875.1 of Rapana venosa. Lineage (NCBI taxonomy): Eukaryota > Metazoa > Mollusca > Gastropoda > Neogastropoda > Muricidae > Rapana > Rapana venosa. The sequence goes on from CM054149.1 coordinate 10,498,360, forward strand.
TTGGAACCCCGAAACCAACCCACCCAAACCCAAACCGCCCAAACCAACCCCCAACCCATATACACCCACCCAAAACCACCCACCCACCACCCCCCACCCCAAAAGGGACAGAATTTACTTGGAGACTTTCTTGGAGACCCGAAACCCAAACCCCAAAGTAAACCCAAAGCCAACCACCCGTCCAACCAACCAGCCAACCACCAGCCTACCCCCAAACCCAAACCACCATCCCCCCAAAAAAGGGACCACATTTACTTAGAGACTTTCTTGGAGCCCCGAAACCAACCCGGTAAACCCACCAACACCCGTTCAAACCAAACCCTATCCACCCATCCAACCAAACCGCCACCCACCACCATCCCTCCAAAAAAGGACCAGCATTTACTTGGAGAGCGAACCAACCCAGTCAACCAGCCAACCCCCCCAACCCATATCCCCCATCCAAACCAAACCACCCACCCACCACCATCCCACCCAAAAAAGGGACCAGCATTTACTTGGAGACTTTCCTGGAGGTGTTAGAGACCAAAACCCAAACCCAGCCAACCACCCGTCCAAACCAACCCACCAACCCATATCCAAGGGCGAACCAACAGCCTATGGATGTTCAAGTAAGGCGGCGAAAGTGGCGTTGGGTCGGCCACACCCTACGGAAGGAGCCTTGCAACATCACCAGACAAGCGCTCGAGTGGAACCCGCAGGGGAAAAGGAAGAGAGGGCGCCCCAAACAGACCTGGAGGAGAAGCCTGCATAGTGAGCTGAGAGACTCCAGCCTGACATGGGAAGAGGCCAAGACCCTTGCCAGAGACAGGAGAAGGTGGAGGGGCGCTGTTGAGGCCCTATGCTCCGCTAGGAGCTATAAGGACTAAGAAGAAGAAGAACCCATATCCACCCAGCCACCACCACTCCCACCCAAAAAAAGGGACCAGCATTTACTTGGAGACTTTCTTGGAGGTGTTGGAGACCCGAAACCAACCCAGCCAACCACCCAGCCTACCACCCAACCACCACTATCCCACCCCCCCAAAAAAAATGGACCAGCATTTACTTGGAGACTTTCTTGGAGGTGTTGGAGACGGAGGAGGGGCGGCGGCCCATGTTCTCGATGCGCTTGTCGTGTTGGCGCAGAGCTCGGATGGTCAGGGTGTAGAGCACGGTCAGAGCGGTGGTCACTGCGCTGAACGTGACCCCATCACCACCGCCAGAAATGACCAGCAAAAGGGACGGGGCACCTGGGGTCAAGGCATGTATGTATATTATGCGTGGGTTTTTTTTTTTGGGGGGGTTTTTTTGGTTTTTAAAAATTCTTTTATATCGAGGATAATGGAATAAGCACTTATGTGCTTTTTACATCCATCCCGTGTGTATGCGGATTTGTGAATTCTGTCATCTGTTCCCGCCGGCACACAATGGCCCCACTCTTACGTAAAGCGGAAAAAGGATTTAAGTGTGCACAAGATGTTTGGGGTGCGTTGGCACACGGGACCTCGGTTTATAGTTTCAACCGAAGGTTGTGTGTGTGTGTGTTTTGTGTGTGTGTGTGGGGTTTAATCAAAATGTTTTTTTTCATGTTTTTCTTTTAATGTAAAGTTTTGTGATATTTGTATTGATTTTGCTTGATGATGTGTTTTATGAGCTGTGTTTGAATTATTGTTATGTTGTGGTTTTGCTTTGCTACTCTTAACCTTTACTGGTGTGTGCGTGCGCATGCGTGTGTGTATGTGTGTGTGGGGTGGATGTGTGGGTGTATGGGTGGGTGCAGGTGTGTGTGTGACGTGATTGTTGTCGGCTTTTAAAATACTGTGTTATTTCTTATTCTGTATTGTTTAATAATACTGCGTATATTTAAAAAAATTTTTAAAAAGCCACTGATAATTTCTCTAGTTGAAATATTAAAGTAGTCTTGAGTATGTGTGTGTTTGATGTTTTCTTTTGTGGGTTTTTGAAGTAGTTTACTGTAAAATGTGCATAGGTTTTGGGTCGTCGACGTTTGCGTTGGCAATTTCGCCATTGTCATCATCGTCGATAATGTATTTGTCGTTGTCGTCTTTATCATCTTTATCGTCATCATCGTCGATAATGTATTTGCGTTGTCGTCTTTATCATCATCAATCATCATCATCATCATCATCACCATCATCACCACCACCACCAATATCATTGTTTATCAATCAATCGTGTCCTAATCGTTTATATCGTCGTTGGCAATTTCGTTATTGCCAATCATCGTCATCACTATCGCCATCACTGTCATCAACCATGATCCTAACCATTTATATCGTGTCGTCGTCATAAACATCGAATAAATATAAAAAAATTAACACATAACCATCCCCCCCCTCCCCCTTTGTCCCACACCTAATTTAATGCTTTGTCAGTTACTGATAAAAAGAAAGTACCAAAGTCTATATTAACAATTATGTTGTGCTTTTAAATGTCATGTTGATATGTCTTAGCCGTGACAAGCTCTTAGCGTTAACAACCTGCACTCTCCTTTTAAAGGAGATGAAAAAAATCCCCTGAAGTTGGAGTATGGCTGCCAATATGGCAATGTTCCTAAGATTAATATAAAAAAAAGAAGAAAGAATCCTACACGCAAACAAACTCCTAATCCAGCGTGTACTTAACAATCTCGCAGTGATTATTCCGAGTAAGTGGGATGAGTGAGTCAGAGAGCACATTCTGGGTGACCCCCAGGGTGTTAAGCTGGGGAATGCACAACAACAACAACAACAATAACCTTACTACAATGCTCCTCCTTCATTCTTCTTTTTTTCCTTCTTTTCTTTGTCTAATTTCGAGGATAATGGAATAAGCACTCATGTTGGGTTTTTTTGGGGTGGATGTGCACACAATCCTCGAGTGCATTCGGTTTTGTCAGTTTTGTCATCCACTCCCACCAGCATACAATGGCCTACTCTTCCCGAAAGGGGAACAGTTTGAACGTGCGCGCAAGATGTTCTGCGGGCATATGCAAATGAGACCCTCGGTCTACAGTCTCATCGGAAGGCCTTCCCACTCTCTTCCTTCCACCCTCCCCATTGACAGTGATGCGTCAATGGGGTGGAGATCGTCTTTGCTCACCCTTGACCTCTTTGAGATTTCAGCGTGCTGATCATTATTTTCAGCTTGAAATCTCAAACGTCGTAAATTCTACTTCGTAACTGACCTTCATGGCGATGGTTCAAGTAATTTTGACTTAACATACATCTACCCCCAAACAACTCCTATTGCAATTCATTCTTTGCTTATTGTTTGGGTGTGGTGGCATCGTGTAGCGTTTATTCACACAACTAACAACATTCCTCTCCCATTCAAAAGCATACCCTACCTCTGAATAAATCTTGAAAACGTTAAACGTTGAGATTCCAAAGAAAGAAAATAGAAAATGGCACGCTAAAAATCACAGAGAGTCGGAGCTCGAAGGTGAGCAACAACACGTTTCTTCACCCAATTGACGTCTCTCCCCCCCCCCCCCCCCCCCCCCCTCCCTCCCAACCACCAACCCACCCCCCCCATTGTGAGAGCAGGTGGAGGTAGGGCACTGACCTGGTCTTGGATGAAGCAGCAGGAGATGTTGACGGTCCTGAGGACCCCTGAAGGGGGCAGTGTGCCGGCCCAAAGACCCACACTCCTAGGAAGCTGATGCCTGCTCCGATCAGCAGACTGCCCACGGTCAGCTTCTTGGCCAAGGGCAGAGTCACCTGGAGCCAGATTCAAAAATAACATAAATTATTTACTGTTTTATTCATTGGTCTTTTTCTTCTTTCTTTCTTTCTTTTTTTTTTGTTTTTGTTCTTCTTCTTTATTTATTTTGTTTTTTTTCTTTCTTTCTTTCTTTCTTCTTTTTCGTCTTTCTTCTTCTTCTTCTTCTTCTTCGTCTTTCTTATCTTCTTCTTCTTCTTCTTCCTTTCTTCTTCTTTGTCTTTCTTTATTCTTCTTCTCCTCCTCCTCCTTCTTCTCCTCCTCTTCCTTCTTCTTCTTCTTCTTCTTCTTCCCTTCTTCTTTCTCCTCCCCCCTCCTCCTCGTTGTTTTGTTTGTTCTTCTTCTTCTCCTCCTCCTCCTCCTCCTCCTCCTCCTCCTTCTTCTTCTTTTTCTCCCCCCTCCTCCTTCTTCTTCTTCTCCTCCCTTCTCTTCCCTTTTTCCTTCTTCTTTTTCTTCTCCCCTCCTCCTTCCTTCTTTCTCCTTCTTCTCCTCCTCCTCTTCCTTCTTCTTCTTCTCCTCCTCCTCCTCTTCCTTCTTTTTCTTTCCCCTCCTCCTCCTCCTCCTACTCCTCCTTATTCTTTTCTTCTTCTTCTTCTTCCTTCTTCTCTTCCTCCTCCTTCTTCTTCGTCGTCCTCGAACGCTCAGACAGCAACTACTGTTGTCTGTCCCTATGAGCAAAAATGAATTGCTTTGTGGTAATTTAACGTCAGGCTCAGCGCAACTGACTTCTGCATTGGAGAGAATGTTCTCTTTTAAAAACTTTCTGGGGGGAAAAAAAGGGCTGGATAATGGACCAAGAAGGCAGAAAATAGACAAGAAGGTGACAGGAAGAAAAGGAAGAAACAAAAAGGGAGATAAGTAAGAGGGAATTCTAGTACAGAAATTTTAAAAGGGGGGGATGCTATTTATACTGACAGCGACCCCCCCCCACTCCACACAACCACACACACACACACACACACACACTCACACCCCCCGGCATCCTCACGGGTGAAGTTTCTAAATAAGGAATGAGAAAGTGTTCGTATTTAGCCTATCTGTAACAGCCTTAGCCGAGGAAGCGGTAACTCAACGAATATTTTATAAATTGTACAGGTTTAGGAGACATAAATTGATCATTTTTCTCTATCCTTTTACAGACACACACACACACACACTCACTCACTCACTCTCACTCACACACCGATTATTTCGATAGACCATTAAAATGATGTTTCCTTTGTTGTGTCAAACAAGTCGACATGACTTTTATGGCAATAAAATATTCTGAATAACACAAACACACACGCACGCACACATGCACTCACGCACGCGCGCGCGCACACTGTCTAAATAACTTTTTTAGTGGATAGAACGGTAAAACGAAACATGCACACACACACACACCACACACACACTCTCTCTCGCTCTCTCTCTCATCACTCTCTCTTCTCTCTCTCTCTTCCTCTCTCTCTCTCACACCACACACACACACACACACAAGTACAGAAGTACATATTATCAATAGTTTTGGAAGTGTCTGCATAGGCCACCATAAACATGTAAAATGCTGGCCTCACAAAGCTTCAATGATGATCAACATAATTTCGATCCGTTACCACGACCTCAAGTGCAGGCCTACTGGTCTACTTTTATAGCGGCCTAAGTTACAGTTACAGTGTCTTCCTTGGATACTTTGCTCTCGGAAAAGATCTCCCTATCCGCATTCGCTTGATGTCAACATTCTTAGGTCTGGAAGTCTAGATCCTGTTTCACATAGCATGATGGCCCAGGCCAAAATCTGTGTCAGTGTTTGGTAATAGCAAGCTAAGTGCCGAGGCCCACATTAAGTTGCTGTTATGTTGTAACATGCTATGTTTTATTTATTTATTTATTCTTTTATATCGAGGATTATGGAATAAGCACTTTTACATCCAGTCCCCGTGTGTATGCGGTTTTGTACTTTCTGTCATCTGTTCTCACCGGCACACAATGGCCTACTCTTACGAAAAGCAGAACAGGATTTAACGTGTGCGCAAGATGTTCTGCGTGCGTTCGCACACGGGGCCTCGGTTATAGTCTCATCCGAAAGACTTTTGGGGAGAGTGGAGTCGGCACTGATGAGTCTGCACTCCAGGGGAAAATATCCCCTTGAACGGGAATCGAATCCGGGTCGTCAGATTGCGAGCGCAATGTTCTAACCACTAGGCTGTCCCGTCGCCCTGTTGAGATTGTCTTCAGCCATGTCAAGTTCTTAACATAACAACCTGCTCTCTCCGTTCAGGAAAAAAATCCTCTGAAGTCGGAGTATGGCTGCCTATAAATATGGCGAGGTACTTGAAAACAGTCTTACACGCAAAACTTCTCATCCGGTGTACTTCCTTCCTATCTCACAGTGATTCCAATGACAATGACAAATTCTTTTATTTCGAGGATAATGAATAAGCACCCATGTGCTTTTTTACATCCAGTCCCCGCCTTTACGGATATATGAGAGAGAACTCTGAACTCTGAAATTTAATGAATACAGGCCAACAGCCCCTTTCATGGGGGGAAACATAAACATTATTCTGACATAATATATAACATGATCAAGAAACACAGTACTGGTACTACATGAACATGTTCACTGAAAGAAAAAAATCAAACAAAACAAACAACTACTGAGTGCAGATGGAAACAATCTTAATCCTGGAGGTGATTCACTTTTAATTACTCATATTTTCAATAAAGTTCTGTCTGAGTTTAAATGCAGCTAAAAGGAATTTGGCGAGACTTACTAGAGATGCTTGTGAATTGCAAGCTAGTACACTGACAAGCGCTTTGTCTAGGTTAACACCAACATCAACGTTGAGTTTGTACTGCTGTCTAATGTCCTGGTATAGGGGACATCTAAATACAAAGTGTCCTTTATCTTCTTTCCTGTCTAGACATGCAGGGCATGCGGTATGATATATGAGAGAGATAGAGTGAGTGTGTGTGTGTGTGTGTGTGTGTGTGTGTGTGAGTGTGTGTGTGTGTGTGTGTGTGTGTGTGAGTGTGTGTGTGTGTGTGTGTGTGTGTGTGTGTGTTTGGGGTGGAATTGAACCTAAGACTGTTCGTGTTTTTTTGTCCACCTGCTGGACAAGGCAGGATGAGGGAGTCACAGTGCATGTTGTGGGTGACCCCCAGCTGGGTGACCCCAGTTAAGCTGGGGAACGCATAACAACAACAACAACAACAACATAGCATGACAGGCGTGGTTGCCCACATCGACTAGGCGCGTGGGTAACCTAGTTGTAGAGCGTTTCCGCTCGCGATTTGACGGCCCGGGTTCGAGCCACCACCCTCTCGCCGTTCATGAGGATTTTTCTCCTGGAGTTAACATCAGACTGACTCCACTCCCCCTGAAAGCCCTTTTGGGAAATGAACTATAAACGAGTACCCCTGTGTGCAACGCACGCAGAACATCTTGTGCTCACGTTTAAAACCCTTCTCCCTTTTCGGAAGAGCGGCCATTAAGAACGATGACAATCTCTCTCTCTCTCCCCTCTCTCATCTTCCTCTCTCACTCTCTCTCTCTCTCTCTCTCTCTCTCTCTCTTGGGGGAACGGGATAGCCTGGTGGTTAGAGGATGTATTCGTGATCTGCTGACCCGGTTCGATCTTTTCAAGAGGATTTTTTCCTCTGGGTTACACAAGTTGCCGACTCATTTCCCAAAAGTCCTTCGGATGAGACTATAAACCGAGGTCCCGTGTGCGAACGCACGCAGAACATCTTGCGCACACGTTAAATCCTGTTCCGCTTTTCGTAAGAGTAGGCCATTGAGTGCCGGTGGAAACGGATGACAAAATTTACTGAACTGCATGCACACGGGGACTAGATGGGGGGGAAAAAGCACATGAGTGCTTATTCCATTATCCTCGAATTAAAAGAATAAAATGATAAACTATCTCTCTCTTTATATATATATATATAAATAGAGAGAGAGAGAGAGAGAGATATGAAAACTGCAAAGACAACAAGCTTTTATAGACATCTTTGCAGTTTTCATATCTCTCTCTCTCTCTCTCTCTCTCTCTCCTCTCTCTCCCCTCCTCTCTCTCTCTCTCTCTCCCCCACCCCCCCTCTCTCCACCCCAACCCCACCCCCAACCCCCCAGTAAACCCCCCCTATTACAGACAATACCTGCGACTTGGCAGCGTGACACATTTTTGCGGAATCGGTTAGCGGCGATGACGACCAGGACGATGGCCGAAGAAAAAAGCGGTGAAGAGGGGGGCCCCGAAGGAGGGTGTGCGCAGAGCGCAGGAAGGACGGGAGGCCCGAGTCTATGGTGATGGCCAGCAGCACGGAAGAGCCACCCTCAGGTTGGGGCCCGGTCCACCAAGCTAGAACCTTTGGTTGGGCCCGGGGTTGGGTTCGTTTGGGTTTTGTTTCGTTTCGTCAGGGACACAGGGAGAGGAGGTGTTAGAAGTTTTAACATAAGCAAAACAAAGCGAACGAACGAGGAAAAAAAAAATACGGGGATAGGAAGGAGGGTTGGGATGGTTGTGTGTGTGTGTGTGTGGGGTGTGTGGCGGGGGTGTGTGGGGTGTGTGGAGGGGGTAGGGATGGTTGTAGTGATGATGGTGGGAGGGTGGGGGGGGAGGGGTGGTTGTAGTGATGATGGTGGGTGGGGGGGGGGTGTTGGTTGTGGTGGGGTAGGGGGGGTTGTAGTGATGATGGTGGGTGGGGAAGGGGGTAGTGGTGGTTGTGGTGGGGGGAGGGGTGGTTGTAGTGATTTATGGTGGTGGGGAGGGGTTGTGGTGGGGGAGGGGTGGTTTTATATGATGGTGGTGGGGAAGGGGTGGTAGTGGTGTTGTGGTGGGTAGGGTGTTTGTAGTGATGATGGTGGGTGGGGAGGGGGTTTTGGGGGGGGTTAGGGTGGTTTTTAGTGATGATGGTGGGGGGGGTGGGGGTAGGGGTAGGGGGGTTGTATGATATGGTGGGGGGGATGGGGGGGTAGTGATGGTGGGGGGAGAGGGGGTTTTTGGTGATATGGTAGGGGGGAAGGGTTAGTGGGGGTTGTAGTGATGGGTGGGGGGGGGGTGGTAGGGGGACGGTTGTATGTGGGTAACGGTAGT